>CAJOBZ010000041.1:230000-830000 GCA_905332375.1 Pieris macdunnoughi
TCTATAGTAAAAAAATCTTGTAGAGAGCTTCTGAGAATGCGTTTTCCTCGTCACAGTATGAATAATCGTGTGATACGTCACAGATGACGCGAACATGAATAAAAACAGCGGGAGATTTGCGCGCCGTGCGCTAGTGCGCTCGCGCCTGCTGTCACGGCACCTCTGCCTTCATCACTGCCTACGGATTTGCAGTACTAACGTAGAGTCGACGGTGTTAACAAAATAGCTAAACTTGCTAAGTAGTGAATCCCATTCTAGTCGTTAATTAAGTGCTTTAATTTGATATACATTTTTGAAATAAATATTTTTTACAGCTTTCACAAAAGTTGTGTGTTTATAGATTTATCTTTTCACTGATAGAAATACGTATATAAGTGTACTGTGCTAGTTTTGATGTTTTTATAAATAACAACAATAAAACAAGTGTTTAGAAGCTTCGACAAAAATACATCCGGCTAGCGAAGGCTGGCGCCCCGCGATGCCTGCATGGAGCCTAGGCCTCCACCCTCTTCGCCCTCTGACACAGACTCCGACTCCGGAGATGAAACCGTACCCGCTGGTAATTTTTATTTGAATCGAAACGGAAATATAAAATAATAATATCAAAAATCCAAAAATACATGACAAATAGTAATCATTTGATGGTTCAAGTGTAGAAATTTAAAAGTGTAGAAAGTGTATTTAGACTCCCATTTTTAGGATATAGAATGCCTGCCTACAGTATTATATTTTTAATAATAATAAAGTTACAATATAGTGGTGTATTAATTTTAAAAAGGCGCCAATTTTTTGAGTTCCGACGGCCCATTGCCGATGCCCTTTAAGTAACTTTTTAAATATAAGTTCTGAACTGGACTACAGACGTCAATTTGATTTATTAAAAATATGAAATTACATTTATGTGTACGTTGTAATTAATCATGAAAGGCAATCAAAACTTGTAGATTTATTTATTTTTCGTAAGGCGCAGTAAATGTTTTGCCGCTCAATTTTCATGTCAATGCCATAATCCAATATATTTTTGACATTATTATTACTTAACTACTAAGAGTAAACCTTGTTAAAGGTCTATAAAATATAATAAAAAGCCAAACAGTGTTGTACATTTCAATTACAGCTGATTTTGAATGTAAACAAAATTTTTGCATATTACCTGTGTAAGATCTTTGCTGTTTAAAATATAAAATTAGTAGTAGTGCATTATAGTCTTAATTATTTAAAAGTCGTTGTATTCATCTTGTTTAATTTATTACCTATGCTTTTTCATTTGTCTTATTAGAAGTACATACTGACAGGTATATTTAGTAATTTTATATATAGCACGTGGGTAACACTGAAAATGTTTAGAACTGGCCAGTCAGAAACATTGCTAATTACGTATTGCCATACAGTCCTGCCCTGGCGCCCTGCGACTTTCATTTATTCCCAAGAACTAAAGATAAAATTCTAGTTATTCGCTTTACGAGCCCTGAAGATGCGGTGAACGCGTACGAAAATGCCATAAAAGAGACCCCAAAGGAAGAATGGGCCCACTGCTTTTCTCAGTGGTTCGATCGAATGCGACGATGTTGAGAGAGGAACGGAGAATACTTCGAAAAACAATAAAGCATTGGCAACTTCCTACATTAAGCTGTTTTACATTTTCTAAACATTTTCAGTGTTACCTAGGTATTAACAATAATATAGTCTCTTCAAAAAGAGAACGTTAAGCGAAAGGCGTGACAGTTAAGCGAACTAACATAATTTTTATTTGCTACGCGTCATTTTATTTATTCAAATATTGTTTACTTTTTTATATTAAGATTTACGATGATAACTGTTGATGTGAAATATAATGACGGAAGAGTATTCGATATGTAATGACGTTCATAAGTGTACATAGTTACCAATATGATTAAATAAATTTTGATTGAATGATTATATATAGATAACAAATTACACGTCGAATTGATAACCCCCTAATTCGGGTTCTTTTTTCTGAAGTCGGTTAAAATAAAAGGTAATTTAGCAATAAATCCATGACGATTCCGCACAGATAACGTCGTGTGATGGTGTAATTGAATACACGGCCCTTTAGATCCAAACTTAATATATTAGATTAATTTTTTTTCCCCAAATATATTGGTTTAACCACTTCCCAAAAATTTTAGTCATAAAACTGTTTATAGTTTGGCGGGGGCCGGGAGCCCTCCGCGCCCCATCTTCGTCATCCCTGAGGTCGAGGTCGATCCCCGGCTTGCACTAATGGGCATCTCTGTATATGTGCGGGTCTAAAAGGGGGGGGGGAGGAAAACATCCTAAGGATACCGTGTCTCAAATCCAAAAATCGATGACATGTGTCAAACTGATAACCTACTTTTCTATGAAATAAAAATGACGAAAAGACCCATATAGGGTTGTAGTGCCACTGGATTATTATCTCTTTATAAAATCATTGCATAAACGAATTTATCAAGAAAGGTTTAATCATCGGTTTCGAGATACACTTGGCAAATATACATACTTTATTATATATATTTTTCTTATAAGAATTATACCAACTACAATATTGCTAAAACTTACCTCAACATCATATCACGATCCAATATAGTAAAATGTATTTCGCCTGAAACACAGTTTATATTGTAGACTATTTCTTTACAATTAAACACAAAAGGCAATAAAGTTTACAAGCTTAATTATAGAATACTTAAATACTAAACTTTGCAGATCCAGAGACGTGGGTGCGACGCGACGTGGTGCGTTGCGTGCGTTGGGCGGCACGTACATTCCGCGTGCACGCGCCGCGAAGGCATCTTTTGCCTACATCAGGAGCTGCTCTGCTGCAGCTTACTGAGGAACATTGGCTCCAGGTCAGTCACCGGAATGATTTATCTTTGGGGATACATCTTAACGAACATTAAGAGAGGTCTAGCAGCGCTGGTACCTACTGTATTAATTCCAATAGTGATATCGATTGGACACGTGATTCCAAGTAGCTAGTTATAGAAACCACTATGGATGTCGGGAGCGCTATCTCTATTGGAGGAGATGGTGGAGACTGGAGGTATCTACCAACGCTGCTTATTTTTATTTAATGCACCTCAATCGATAAAATATTTATAAGATGGCTCAAATATTTAATAATTCGTCTTCATACTTGATATCTTAAAATCAGCTGTTAATTATAAAAATGCGACTGCAGAATAAGTTGATATATGATAATACGCAGTCGCTGTATCTCTAGCCAGAGAAATTGAAAATAAATCTTGGAGCATACGATGATAAACAGAGAAATGGAAGAAGATTTAAATTTAAATATTCTTGTCCTTTCTCTATTCAGTTTCGTTAATAATAATTATTATTATTTATAAGCCATGAAAGAGGGTACATATTATGATGAATGAATTACAAAGAACTGCTCAATGAACTATGTCAAAATGGCATGCAAATGTTAAAAATGTTATACTTAGGTATATAAAAAGCACTGTGCCTTTATAGTGTTTTTTTTTTCAAAATGGAATCATGTTTTCTATATGATTACTCTTTAAATACATATAAAGATCAGGATTCTGCTAACATGGCTAAAAATCCCCTGTTTATTTTTGCTTTGTAAGAAATTTTTAATACAGGTGTGCGATGGCAAGACGGAAGCGGCGCGCATCTTCCACACATATGTGCAGCACGTGCATGCGGAGGCAAAGGGCCGGCCTCCACCAGAGCCGTTGCCAGAGCACCAGGCCTCGACCTCCGCTGCAACACTTCCAAGTATGTATAATATTTATATCTTGTCGAAAAATTAATTCAAGTGAAATAAACTTATTACTTAGTAATTATTTTCTAACCTGCAAGAACTTTACAGGTTTTACTTTTCTGCATCATTATACAAATGAGGTAATATGTATGTCTTTAACATACATTTAAAATTAACACATCGTTATTAGTATGGAAATAATTAATAGCTGTAAAATTATGTAAATGATATCTTATATGAAAAAATATGGTATATAAAAAACATCTGTGATTTGGCAAAGTATTTAATTATTGTTGTCTGCATATCCGCACTAAATTCTCAAGTGCTCCAGCAATATCTCGGTTGTCTCCAGTCCTGTCAACTCAGCGTTTACTTTGGACCAAAAAATATACTCGTCATAAAATTCAAGCAGCTCACTTCGTAAATCTATATGAGATGCTTTAATTAACACACCGTATCTTACCACTACCTTATCTTATTAATAAAATGGAGTAAAAGCCCGCATAGCAAGTGTACATTATTCAAAAAGAAGTTTTTAGTAAACAGTGCAATTAAGACCTAATTATATATTTACAGCGCCATCTAGTGCATACGCTACTAGTTATAGCTTGCGCGCCAAAAAAACTCTTGAATGAGTTGCTCATGATTCAATGTAAGGTAACGCGGCCGCGTTCCATTCATCTCACGCGCTGACTCAGGGAAATTCTTCGAAATGATCGCGAAAGCACCATGATTTTTAAAGCATTGTCTAAGTAACGAAATACCCAAACATATTTCCTGTATATGACGATTACTTGTGATATAATAGTGACCTAGACTATTATGGTAATTTCTGATAAATCCTAATGATCGATATCTCGAAATGGATGTATGTAGTTAGTTGAATATTAAGTATTTTTTAAAAGTTTACTTATTCAAATGTTATCGCTTTATTTTCTTAGTTTAATGTCAATGTCCATTATGGAGTGTAGTAATAGAATTGGAATGCAATAAAAAAGAAAGAACGAAAAAAATGTCTGCTCTTTCGACAGGAACGAGAAAGACTGGTAAAGCCGCAAAAAATCCATCCAAGGGGATTGCCCTATGCAATTCCATTTCAGAAAGCTACATATGTATATTTTCAGAACTAATTTACAACTAATATTATATTAATATAATTAACTACCTATATAGTATTATTTTTTATGAACATTGTTGCATTAATAGTACATATACAATCAGATAACATAAATTAATAAGGAGGCAACGGGCGGGATTATCGCTAACAAGCGATCTATTCCAGGTAACCCTAGTAAGGAAAAAGATAAAAGAAATACTGAGAGAAAAGAGCAAAAACCGTATAAACAAAATTACAGTACAGTGTAGAATTATATAGTTATTATACAATTATAAAACCAACATCTGAAACATTAAAAAAATAGTGCTTATAGTTACCTATTTAAAAAATATACCTAAATGTTATGATACTAGCTACTCTCTACTAAAGGTAAAATCAATCTACAATGTTTTTATTTTTACACTAAATTAAATTATTTATTTTATAAAAAAAAATATAAATACATAGTTTGAGATCGCTAGAGGGTAGACCGCAGCTACATAGTATTTAAACCCAGTATATAATAGTACAGATGACCCTAGAGCTGGTGCTTTCGAATCTTAAGTATCACAATACAACGGGGAAATGCTGCCAGCATAATTAATATCAGTTTACTATTTATATTTTCTTATTATTAATATATTAGTTAAGTTTGCAAATAATCTAAAGGTTAAAATTTATTTGAAAAAAAAAGGATTAAACATAAAGTTTATTTGGAATCCATTTTATATATTCGGGAGTTTCAGTATTCGGCGAAATAAAACAAAATATGTGAAAACTCCATATATCTAGTCTACGGGGAGAGATATGGTCAGTTAATCTGTAACGAGATCAGAGGCCATTACTGCCGTAATGAACAGTAGGGGACTTGGCGATAAAATCGTATAAAATTATCGTTTACTGTGATTGTTTTCTCACTATCGAATATTAAAATAACGAAGAGTGACGTGAGGGCATGTGTCGCGTGCCGAACGATGGTCACGAGCCAAACATTTTCCGAATATTTTCCAACTGACAGCGATTTTCGGTATGCAGTGATTAACATAAATTCCGAACGATTCTTAATCATTATTTTTGTATATAAATAGCTTTTCAATAGTATTATGTTAATAATAGTTAACGGATAAAAAGCATTGAACTTCAGTTAATAGTTGTGTTTATTACTAATTGTCCAATATATTAAATTTTTTTAACAGCACGCTTATTATAGTTTATTAATATAATTCATTTTCGTGTCATTTCCGTAACCTACACTTACTACTTTTTTTTTTTTTTTTTTTTTTCCCCCCAACTTTTTTTTTTTTTTTTTTCCCTCTCTTTTTTTTTTTTTTTTTTTTTTTTTTTCCCCCTTTTTTAAATTTTTTTTTTTTTTTTCCCCTTTTTCTTTCAGGTCGGTGTATGAAAGAACTGAAATAGTTTATTCTTGCAAGTAGGATATATATTAATGTCCATGTTTCTGTACATATTTCTGTCTCTTATAGGTCAGTTAGTCTTATTTCTTAATGTTATTAACATGATTTATCAACCTACGCCGAAACGTTATGCAGCTACATTAATGGACCTGCACAACCCGGAACACAACAACCCCGCCCAACCCCCCATAAAGTTATTGGGCAATCACTTCTATCAATTATAAATAAAAAGAGTTTATATACCCGCAATGTATTACAATGGATAAAAGTTATTATGTGTACCTTAAAGCAAGGAAAAAAAATTGAAAAATACAATCGTAATATAAACATTATCCATTGATCAAATTTGTAAAATATTGTATGCAAAAGCACAAAACATGTCATATTGTAGAAAAAAATGAATATGCACTAACCAAAACATGTCATAATGTAGAGAAAAAAAATTAAAAAATGAATAGCATCATTCAATAGAATAAAATAAAATGCATATGCAAAAGCACAAGAATGTCCAGATTGTAAATATTTGCAAAAAAAAAAAGTGAAAGACAGCTTAGACAGACAGCGAAGAAAAAAAAAAAGTGAGTCATTATTTACTAGGAAATGTGATTCACAGTTCCGGATACTATTCATCTCAAAATATCTGACTTATATAAAACATTGGCGCCAGCTGCTTTCAGGTTAAAAAAACTGTATGAATCGTGGGAGAATAATTTGATGTGTCATCGATTAATTGTTCGATTTAAATTCGAGTCAACGAGGTTTTGCCACTCGATGTGACCTTGAGAAACAATATAGCTTTATATATTAACTCAAGTATCGTAATAAAAATCAAATAAATTGATATCCTCATACTTGATTGGCTGCAACTGCTCCACCCACAGAAAATAATATCAGACTGAGACTCAAAACATTTCGTGTTTTATTAACAGCGTCACAAATTAGTGTTCATCTTTTTATATGGCTGTTCCTCCGTGAGCCTGAAAATCATCCATTGTTCCAGGAATTCTGTCTGCTCTAAGTGGGGTTTGAGACATATGTTATTTCTTAGTTGTATTAATCATCGGAACATGAGCATTATCGTTATTATAATTAAAAACACGATAATATTAGGAAACCTTTCCAATCTTGAATATTTAAATATTATTTCATAAATTCTCAATAATGAAAATGATTTTGATTTGACTTTATACACTTTCGGAGTTGACTGTTGTTGCCTTGAAATTTATGAGCCAATTTAAATAAATAAAATAGGCACATAATAATTCCTAATTTAAAAAAAAAACGTATGTTGTACTTATGTATACGCGTTAGAAGTTATACTTCTTTGGCGTAACAAGATAAAATTATTTTCAAGGAAAGACCCTTTATTCTACTTATAGAAAAACACCTCTACAGGAAAAAATTGACTCTCATAGAATAACGCACCAAAAGACTTACAAGAATATTCCGGTGCGGTGTTGCCGCATCGAAAATTGACTCTCATCATTTTTCTCTAACGCGCCAAAAGAAGTATAACTTAAAAAATTCTACCTGACCTCAGTTTGGTGCCGAGACAGGTCAATATTTATTAACTCTCTTAATAATTACAAAAATCTTTACTATTTGAGCAAAATATACAGTAGGGGTCGGTATTATGGCAGATCCGCGGGATTTCCAATAAGGTGCAGGGTAATAGCGTCGCACGCTCGGCGGGAGCACATTAGCAAGTCAATGCGGTCCCGGGATCAAGTCGTCACGGCAAGTTGGGGTCGCCACTTGATGCCTTCTGATTTATTGCGCCCTCTACTTTCAATTTAGCTTCGTGATATTAAACGCATATTTAAATTTCATCATGTGATGATGACATATTTTATGCTTCGCTACTTATTTAATCATTATTTTTAAGGAATGACCGACTACAAAAAATACTTATACGTATTATAGAATTATGTTAGTTCAAGAAGAAATGCTCATCTACGAATAAAAAAACAGGGGTAAATCTAGTGGGTTGTAAAACTACGTGTTGCAGGATTTAATATCGCGACTAAATAAGAAACTTAAATAGTTAGAGATTCGTTTGGCGATTTGGTCTACGGATAGGTGAATGTTGGAGGGCGTTGGAACGAGATATAGTACCACTTCTCAAACTTACTGCAGATGAATAAACATTGGAATGCGGAGCCGGTACCTGTCGCTAGTGCCTGTGGAGTTTGGGGGGACCGCCCCTCCTATTGTCGACTGGCTAAAAGAATCTTTATAAAATTAGAGTATTTAATCGAATGACTTACGAAATAAATTAATTATCTATAATAAATAAGGTAATCGTGATAGTAGAATTGATTAAACTATTCTTCTCCTTGGAATTAATATCTTAGCTGCACTTTGTAAGCTTTCAAGAAATTTACATTAACTATTCTACATTTATTACTCTTTTATCATTAGGCGTCTACTTGGTGACTGTTTTCTGTTACAACGGAGGCATGGGAATTCACGAGAGAGGTCCCGCTTTCCCGAAATTGTCATAAAGTCTGAGATCTTAAGATGGTGGAGGTCCAGCTACGTGGGTCCGGCTGGTGCACAAGGCGGAGCCAAGTTTGACCGCCCCGCCCATGGTCGTCTGGCTAAATGAGTCCTCATAAAAGTCTGGTAGACTTAAGTCTCAAGAATATAGCTTCCGAAATAATTTTGATTTAATAATGAGATAATGTGAACTATAAGGGTTACACTGAGTCGTTTCAATAGCATCTCGGAAAAAAAAATATCTTAGCTGCACTTTCTAAAGTACAGAAAATGGATTATATTTTTACTAATCTTTTTATTATTAGGCGTTGCTACTTAGTACTGTTTTCTGTTACAACATTATGTACATTATAATCCACGAGAAACGTCTACTAGCCCTGTAAATCTGTGTCACTTTAAATACAGAAACACTGTGCATTTTACGAACGTCTACTAGATAGCTAGCCGACTAGGGTACAATCTTATATTAAAAATAATCTATATTTGAGAACAAAGGCGGAGATTGCCTAAGCCCGCGAGTCCTACGTCCAGCTGAAAGTCTGTACGACTTAAGTCTCACAAATACTTATATTAAATATATCTTTTCATTTGATAGACAAAGGCGGATTACCTAAAGTCGCGAGTACGGACGCTCTCACAGCTAAGGAATCTACTATCTAAGCGACGAGAATCTTATATTAAAATTAATCTATATTTGACAACAAAGCCTTGCGGATTACCTAAAGTCCGTACGTCCAGCTAAATTATGTACTACTAAACCTACAAAATCTTATACTAAAATAATCTTATTTGAGAACAAAGGCGGATTACCTAAAGTGCGCGAGTACGTACGTCCACTAAGGTATCTACTACTAAGCTACAAATCTTATATTAAAAATAATCTATATTTGAGAACAAAGGCGGATTACCTAAAGTCGCGAGTACGTACGTCCAGCTAAGGTATCTACTACTAAGCTACAAATCTTATATTAAAAATAATCTATATTTGACAACAAAGGCGGATTACCTAAAGTCGCGAGTACGTACGTCCAGCTAAGGTATCTACTACTAAGCTACAAATCTTATATTAAAAATAATCTATATTTGACAACAAAGGCGGATTACCTAAAGTCGCGAGTACGTACGTCCAGCTAAGGTATCTACTACTAAGCTACAAATCTTATATTAAAAATAATCTATATTTGACAACAAAGGCGGATTACCTAAAGTCGCGAGTACGTACGTCCAGCTAAGGTATCTACTACTAAGCTACAAATCTTATATTAAAAATAATCTATATTTGACAACAAAGGCGGATTACCTAAAGTCGCGAGTACGTACGTCCAGCTAAGGTATCTACTACTAAGCTACAAATCTTATATTAAAAATAATCTATATTTGACAACAAAGGCGGATTACCTAAAGTCGCGAGTACGTACGTCCAGCTAAGGTATCTACTACTAAGCTACAAATCTTTTATTTAAAAATAATCGATATTTGAGCAAAGACGGATTACCTAAAGTCGCGATCAGTGTGTGACTTAAACTACGAATGTTTTTCCAAGAAGAGCTGTCTGCGGTTAAAATAATTTACATCCTGACCTTGAGCTTCCATTAACGACGCTCTTACTGAAATGACGGCTAGTTATTAATTTATATAATAACAATAGTTTAATTTGGTTCTAGAAATCGGGATTAATGTTACAAATCTTCGACACATGGATTTTTTGAAATCGTTCTCCCTAAAATTAATAACACATAGTTTTGTACTAAATTATTATATATTTTTTACAGTATGTAATATCTAAAATAAAGAAACCCCAGTGGCGTCAAAGTCCCGACATTACTGAGTCAATAAAGCTACCACATGCTGAGAGATCACAGTTTTCTCCCTTCTTTGATTCACTGATCTACCTATAAATAATCATAATATATTTAATCAAATACAATTGCATAATAAGCGCCGCATTGAAAGCTGTATTCTAGGTAGGGTAATATATTATTAATAAAGATTATATTTTTAAAACAGACCAAAGTGATTGGACACTACAGCTATGGAACACAAATTTCACACCAACATAAATACATGACAACCAAGTGTATTTCTTTATTTTTAAAAAGACATCAAATATTTCCCAGCTAGAAACAGTTTCAATGTATGTTTCTACCGTTTAAAAACCAAATCGATCCAGCCATTCTCGAGTTTTAGCGAGACAAACGAAGAGCAATTCATTTATATATATATAAAATAAGCTGAAATGGTAAAATACAAGTTATCTGAAGTTATTAAATAGAATCTAATTCACTAAACGGTACCTAAAAGCTTTTCAAGGTAAACTTAGGTCTATCTTGATCTTTACCTTTTTACACGCTTTATATAGGGTCTTTCAATAGGGACTTCCGAACTTTTACAGTTGATAGCGGCCATCTTGTTGAAGCTACATCTGTCAAATTGGCTGTCATTTATTCAGTCTGTTTTGCCAAATCACCATGGATGGATCACCGTTCAACAACACGTGCAAATGATAAAATTGTTTTATCAAAATGGGTGTTCTGTTCGGGCAACGTTCCGCGCTTCGCCCATTTTACGGGCGCCATAATCGTCCTACCGAGAGGACTATTGGCAGTGTGGTGGATAAATTTGAGTCCACTGGTTCAGTAAACGATCAACCAACACCCGTACGTCGACGAAACGCAAGATCTACCGAAAACATCACCGCTGTCCGTGAGAGCATGCAGGAGAATCCGAGGCAGTCGATTTCGCGTCGCTCACAAGAACTCGGCCTTTCATAGACCACAACTTGGCGAATTTTGCGTCGTGACTTGGGCCTGCACCCGTACAAAATTCAACTGACCCAGGAGCTGAAGGTAAACGACCATAAACAATGCCATCGGTCAAATTCAGCCTGATTTATGCACCAGCGTCATGGAAAATTGGACATTTTGGATGCGCGCCACCCAGAGAAGCCGGGGCGGACATTTGAACGATGTTATATTCCACACATAATGGCATCGATAGGCCTTTCAAACGAATAAAAATTTTTGATGATATCTAACACAAATTTTGTTTTATTTAAATTTGAAGATAGGAAGCCCTTAATGAAAGACCCTTTATTAGCTTCACCTGTATGTATGTATGTATGTATGTAACCGACTCCTTCAGACTCGATTTTGACCCACTTTTAACGGACAGATTTAATTCAAACTTTGCGCACCTGTCAAAGATCGATGACAATGCAATAATCCGAAAAATGAAAAAAATAAAACAATAAAAAAATAGTTTAAAAAAACTAAAAAACACGCTTTTAAAGCACATCAAACCAAAAAGTGAAAATCACTTGCTTTGTGCCATATTTTTCGTCTATCGAGCAACCCACTCTTTTTCACAATAATACCAGTATTTTTTGTTCATTACCATTTTCAGCCTAAATTAGGAATTATTTTTCACTTTTTGGTTTGATGTGCTTTAAAAGCGTGTTTTTTAGTTTTTTTTAAACTATTTTTATTATATTTATAAAGTATCATACGTCATCGCAGCTGTCACAGGATTTAAATAAAAATTTTCATTTAAATAACATTTTTCAGTCATGAATACTATTAAGATATCATTTAATACCAGTTATTTACCATACAGTGTTATTATAATCCTCATAAGCTCTCAAGTCAAGTGAAGGACCAAAAGTGTACGCGTTAATCTAGTGGGAGGGGTGTGGGGTGGTTGAGAGGCGGGCCTTGCGGAAACCGTGAGACACTCACTCACTTCCGGTCCTCCATCCGGACGTAAGGCTCTACATCCGACTCTTAAATTACTTGCATTCTAAAATAATGTTTTTACGTATTTTTGGCCCCAGTGATGTACTCTATTTTCATGACTGATTAATGTTATTTGTTTAAATACAATTATTAAATAAGTGTTAGTATATTGTTACAAGAATAAGCAAAAGACATGTGGTTAAATAAAATGTGATGCTGTGGCTTAGCCCAAGTGAACATCGTCGGTTGCAGCAACTCTATCAAGGTGCCAAGTTTTATTACGATAAGAAATGTTTATTAATTAATGACAAATTTTGTTAGCAAAGTTAAATATAAAGAAAGGACTAAAGTTGCTAACACAACATAATTGTATAAAATGAAATTTCCAGTCTTGCTATGTATGTCTATATAATCTACCTATTTAATTATCTGTTTATTTTCAATATTATGTGTAATATAGTATTTTTATTACTACATCAAGTAATATTCGTATCTAATAAACCTTTCCCCTACAAACACTGTATTTATTATGAGTTCTAAAAAGGGACAATGTCACGATAGTCTAGTGTAGTTTTTTTAAAAGAATTACGTTTATTTATAATTTTTAAACATAACTATTCAACTAAAGACAAAAATATTGTTCCAACAGATCCCTACGCGGCGCTAGGCGGGCGGGCGAGCGGCGGGCAAGTGCAACTGTGGCAGTTCTTACTTGAAGAATTGGCGGCGGGTTCACCTGGTATTTGCTGGGAGGTATGTCTGGTTGTAGGTTAATAACAAGCGTCTATTTAATTTTCGATATTAATGTTAAAACCTTGTCATTCAGGGTCCCCCGGGTGAGGGAGAGTTTCGTCTTTCGGATCCCGAAGAAGTGGCCCGACGGTGGGGACGCCGCAAACAGAAACCTAATATGAACTATGACAAATTATCTCGCGCTCTTCGCTACTATTACGACAAGAACATCATGGGGAAGGTAAAGACAGCTTTTTTACCCTGGAGTATTTCCTATTTGGCTATTTATTTATATCATCTTCGTACTAAAAATACTTTACCTTGGCTAATTCAGAACATTATTACCAGGTCCCCGGTAAGAGATATGCGTACAAGTTTTGTTGGGCGGGCTTGGCCGCAGCCTGCCAGTCCCAGACGGATGCTCCCTATTGGCCATACCTTCCTCCTCATCCACATCACTCTACAAACTGACAATTTTCAGTATTAAAAAATTGTAAAGCACAATGCTCGTGCTCCTTTTAACTGGAAATTACGCACTTCATGAGATCACCAACCAGTCGAAATGAATACAATAATTTAATAAATATTTTACTGATTTTACAATAAGTACACTTGCAGTATTGTTAATTTCGGTAGGTATCTACTGAGTTAAATGGCTACCTACAATTACCTATTTGTTAATAAACAAAATAATTTTGATCTTGTTATGCTTTTGTTTTGTTTTTATTATTATATTTTTATAGAATAATGTTACAGACAATTATCGTTGACGTTGGAAGTGTTACTAAGTTCAAACTTATAGCTATTGATACGAAATATAAATAAAGTTCCTCTTTGTCATAAAATGCATTTTATTTTATAAAAATATAGAAAAGTCATAACTATCCCGACATGTTGCAGGATAATATGCGGTTAATAACTTAAAAATTTAGTTAAATTTATCAAGTATTTGAAGCTTAGCCCTTACGCTTGGGTATATTTAATGAACTTGCAATAAATCATTTTGTTACCTCTTTTGGACGTGTGTCTTGAACTAGAGTAGTGCCGAACTTACGTTTAGGTCTAATGAATGTTTGTATAAAGCTTTTGTTTTTGATTAAAATTACAAAAATATTCTGTACACAAATATTGATTTCGCCTGATATTTTAGACGCGGCAATCGAAAAAATCTTTTGTCTTCCCAAGGCGAACAAATAAGGAAAATAAGACTCAAAATATGTCTT
The DNA here is from genome assembly GCA_905332375.1 of Pieris macdunnoughi. Lineage (NCBI taxonomy): Eukaryota > Metazoa > Arthropoda > Insecta > Lepidoptera > Pieridae > Pieris > Pieris macdunnoughi. The sequence continues at coordinate 244,427 of CAJOBZ010000041.1, forward strand.
ATTTTTCTTATTTGTTCGCCTGAAATGGAATATTAAAAACCCTTTCTTCCTAAACAAAGTCGCACGTTTTAATGCACTGTCAATAAATTTATAAAGCAGTTTACAAATAACTTTATAAACTAGAGATTTCAAAACACTTGTGATTGAACAAAATACTTTGTCTCGATTTTTTAACACACTACTTACTTACATAATATAACAGTTTCCTTAACTACTATCTAATTGAAATTACTCAAGAAAGTATGAGTTATAAAGGAAAACACTAAGTAGAAACAAGAAAGTATCTTTTAACCGAACACTATATAGACAATGTGATTTGGATTTTGAAGCATTGAATCTGTGAAGGTTTTAGTACCTAATATGTTTAATAACTGAATAATATTGTGGTGCTGTTTCTGAACTATTTTTCTAGTTGAAGGCCTGCGAAATGAGCAGCGTGTAGCGACCTTGCGGCGCCGGACGCTGCTTCTGATACTGCGCCCACGCAATGTTCATTATAGATGGTTCACAAACTTTTAGTGCCATATTTATTATTAAAATTATAATGGCTTGTGTCAAAAGTTAGTAAAGTTGCGAAAAACATTTTGTTGAACGGACTTTTATAAAATAAACGGGGCTAATGACGTGAAGTACTTCTACGTAGGTTGTTGAAATTGTTACATTAAGCACTGTTTTTTAAGTGTATCCAAAGAGTGACCACAGGTTATGTAATTATTATTAAACAAGAGAATATAGATACGCTGGACATGTTGAGAGCTTATGGTAAGCGCGAACACGAGAGACCTCAGTTGAAACAAAATGTCCGCCGCGCACATTGCGTTACTAGTTGCAACCCTTCTGCTCTTTGGTAATTATAACTCCATATTTATTTAACTGAAACTAATGGAATATAACTTCCATTCTTATGGAAGTTTAATTATATTCCTAACCTAAGAAAATTAAACACGTGCATGCCCTACATACCTAACTATATTTCTTGTTTATTCAATAAAAGTCTATTTTCAAAGACGCAACCCTTTGACTTTTGAGGTGATCTTAGTTAAATTGAAATGAGTGTTTCTAGGAAGCAAGAGGGGTTGGTGTGGATGTACCAATATGACATCCTTTTCCTCCCAATTGGACATACTACTTGCTGAATATGATCGGGAAGTAGCACCAGAGGGGCAGGTGCTAGTTGAGACAGCGTTAGACGTGCGCCACGCGGCAGTCTACGAGCGTAGCGCCACCGTGCGGTTGCTAGCGGACTTACATTTGGTAAGCTATCAGGCCTAACAGTTGTTATGGTTGAAATCGTTAATTATACCAAAAAATACACCAATACGATATTATTCTAACTAATATAATATGCCTAACACTGCTATATTGACCTTTTTTGTCGGTTTTTAAATTAATTGTAAAAATTGTGTCTTAGTTATATTAGGTACCTGGTCTAATTTTATTTATCCTAAATACTTTTATTATAATGCGAAGTACTCGCTAAGCGATGCCTACATTGTTATTATCAGTATACCCATAACCATTGTGGGGAAGATTAATTCATTATATCTTCAATTTTCCTGTGTCTCTATTATTTTATAGCCATATATGTACAAGAATAATCTATACCAACCTTCCTTTGACATCATGGTATTGACATCAAGACATCATTACTCAGAGGTTTGATGTTTATCGGTATGTAGTCGTACCTACAGCAAAGCAAGTGATATAATCTTATAACTAGAGAGCCATGCCCAAAATAAAGAAAAACATAAATGTCTGTATCGAGTCATTAATATTCGTACGTATTGTAGAATTGGAATGACAAGCGAATAAATTGGAACGCTACGGATTGGGGATGTGACAGCGCACTGGTTGGCGCTAGTCGATTGTGGGTCCCGGATGTGGGGGTATTAAGCGTAGCCACACTGGGTACTGAAGGTGACACCAGCCTCCGTGCTCGTCTTTCCAGCGACGGTCATATCTATTGGATTCTACGCCTTGACATTATTGCCCCACTCACTCTGCAACTCACGGACTGGCCCCAGGACCAGCAAGAAGTTGACTTCAAATTCGGCTCCAGATCGCATTCTTCAGATGAGATGCTGCTTACTTTAAGTGACCTACAGGTCAGTTTATTAATATTGAAGCTAATTGATAATCTATAGAGCTGTGACATTTCACCGTATGTTCTATTGACCGATCACTTGCTCTTTCTATCTGTAATGTTATTTCGCTGGGAATTGGTCCTAGGAGTCCGCGTAAACACATTACGCGTTATATAAGCTGGGACCATGAACGGCATTGATGAAGAATTCATAGGTATATTAAAAAAACCTTTAAAATTTCATAATATGTTCACACCCTTACTAAAAGGGAAGTGAGTAAGGATCACGCATCGGCATTCGCGCAAACTGTTTCTACAGTGTGTCTCTGCCCACTTATCTTGTAACGCACTTTTTACTACAGTGCAAGTGCGGAAACGCTGTGACAAGAGTGCAAAGAATGTATTAAATATCATAAATTCCACGGTTTTCAGCACGCGACTGTGTTTGAGTCTGGCACATGGGAGTTGATGCGTGTGAGGGGAGCTGAAACGGAATTGAACAATGGACACTTCCAACGCCGCGTCGTCAAGTGGATATTAGTGTTACGTCGAAGAGCAGCAGCACATACGCTTGCAGTGGGCGCAGTTTTCTCTGGCTCAGTCTTGTTATTACTTGCGGCCACGATGCTGCCCCCTAATACACGACCACCATTATGTGCTGCTTCGGCGGCAATAGCTTCACTTTGGTAAAATCATATTTAATAAGACCATCCCATTAATCAAAAGAAATCAGTTTATTTTATGTAAAGTACTGAGTAGAGTAGAATTGTGTTAAAGCTACAATAAAAAGCGATAAGTCAGCGAAGTGAAATCAATTAATTTTACAGAGATGGGGCAAAATTGTTGGCATGGAAAAATATTGTCATTTAAATATGCATACCTATAGATTTAATTTCTTATCTTAGTAAAATCAATCAAATATATTGTAAACCAATCTTATATTTTTAAGTTTATCAGTTAATAGTCATCTATTATTTATTTCATAATAAAAAAAAAATTAAACCAATTTCTAGCCGTTATATTCAATGTATTAAAACTTGCAATTATGTTACGTAAGAATGACTAAGATTCTTTCTGTTCTATTAAATTATTGCAGGTTGATATCTGCGCTAGTGCGAATACCAGGGGGGGCGTCGACCCCTCGCGCCATGTCTCTTTTGAGTGGTACATGCATCTGCGGCGCTATAGCGGCTGCTAGCGCGGCTGTTGTTTTACGTGTTTCTCGCTGCGTCACACCACCCCCCAATATTCTAAGGACCCTTGTCACGACTGCCTCTACGTTTATCACACTCACACCACCTGAGGTATGCACGGTCGTTTTAGTAGAGGCTGTTTACTGCATCTATATTCTATAGAAAGATTTAATCAACTATTAAGTTTTTGCTGAGGTTCTGAGGTAAGATATATGTAGCCAAACATTTTATGAAGTGACCAATAATTCTATAAGAGACACACATACAGGTTCACTCAAGGAGGCAAGAAATATTGATATGCGGTATAAACTTTTATTTAAACTCCTAATTTTTTACAAAGAGCTATGTTGTAATTGCATTTGTGCTTAAGATAAAATTATAAGCTAATTCTTTTTTAAAAATAGTGTAAATATGTTATGCAGGGGGGAGAGGCGGAATGCAGCGCATGGGCGGCGGCCGCGCGGCTCTTGGACCTGTTGATACAGGCTTTGCTGATCTTTACACTCTTCGTGCTGCTATGTGTCTATATCTAATGCTGCTTTTATCTGTATAGATATTTTTGGGAACAATATTGTTAACTTGTATTGTAAATATAAACAGTTATGTTTATTCTTTCTAGTTAAACTAGTTTTAATGATTAAATTGCAAATGCATTAGCGAAATATAAGATATAAAAGAACGAAAGATAAGATTTTTTTTCACGACCGACGAATTCTCAATACTTCAAGAGTTTTTGATCGTTCTGAACTCATGCTCTTCGCCAAAAAAATTGTCTTTCTCATCGCAATTATGACTTGCTTAAGTTGTTTACTAGTAGAATAAAATTGTAAATAAACACAAGCAGAAATGTAAAGGACTTATCCTTAGGGTTGAAGCGCCATTGGATTAATTTTATGTAAGGACCTACGTGTGGAGTTAAAAGTTGTGTCGCCGTTTGACAGAGTGCGTAAGTATTTCAGCGAGCAGTAATAATAGGGCAGCACCGGCGCCAGCGAGTAGTGCGTGAAGCGCGGGCAACACGTCACCGAGGCCGACGCTAACGAACCCGCCTCCGCCCGCTTCGCAACGGACGCGTCGGACCATCCACATACGCCGCGCTCGTTCTGTTAGGCCCGCCTCACGTTGCCACCGCAGTCTGATATATTTTAATTCTTCATTAATATTTGTTTAATTTCATTGTTTCCTCTTTAATAAACGGTAAATTCCCTCGCCGAGCAGTTGAGTGTTGTTCCCGGGAGAGATGTTGTCAGGAGTCTTTAATACGCAAAAGTTGTATTTAAGTAACGTGATACCATACTTTCTAATTTAATTGGGATTTTTAAGAGATCAATTGTAAATAAATAAAGCGTACCAAAACACTTTATATATCGATGTGTTTTGTGTGCCGTACTGAATTAAATTGAATAAATATTTGACAAACCTATGATGTATACAATTTAACGTCTTCGTGGCATCAATTAATGCAAACAATGATTCCAAAGACCGACACGACCAAATCGACGAAAAAACGGGTTTATCTCTGTAAATTGTACCTACAGTTGCCTTCTGCACCATTAGTGCATTTACGAGATTTTCATCTTTTTATTTTTATGGCTCTGGCACGGTTTGTGCATTAGGCAGCGTCAAGTATAAGATTTTTATAATTCGAGTTTGCCTTAGAAATTCGACCGTGTCCTCCATGTACGGTTTAAGCACTCGCCCGGTACCGCACAACCCTCCCAAAGGCCGAGAACAAATTTAAATTAAATCTTGCCCTCGAACCGGGAATTGAACCCGGTACCCCTCACTAGCTGCCACTTAATAAGACCGCTAGGCTATGAGGCTCTTGATTTTCATCTTAAGTATAAGTATTTTTTGTTACCAGCCAGTATATATAAAAAAAATACCTCACAGCAAAGAGGTCTCTATAGCCTGAGTGTTTACGAATTGGCACGGAAACCATGGGCAGCTTGAAGGCCTGGATCTCCTTTAGGCCACATTTTTCGCGCTCCGTATATGTGCTGCTGATGACGCCGTAACCAGAATTCAGCTCAACCTTAAAATACAATTTCTAGCCTTAGGTACGACTCTTTACTAAATTGTTTTTTTTAAATTAATGGCTGCTCATTACTATGTACTTAGTTTTTATAATTATTTATTACTTATTACTTATTACTTATTACTTATTACTTATTACTTATTACTTATTACTTATTACTTATTACTTATTACTTATTACTTATTACTTATTACTTATTACTTATTACTTATTACTTATTACTTATTACTTATTACTTATTACTTATTACTTATTACTTATTACTTATTACTTATTACTTATTACTTATTACTTATTACTTATTACTTATTACTTATTACTTATTATTTATTATTAATTACTTATTACTTATTATTTATTATTTATTATTTATTATTTATTATTTATTATTTATTATTTATTATTTATTATTTATTATTTATTATTTATTATTTATTATTTATTATTTATTATTTATTATTTATTATTTATTATTTATTATTTATTATTTATTATTTATTATTTATTATTTATTATTTATTATTTATTATTTATTATTTATTATTTATTATTTATTATTTATTATTTATTATTTATTATTTATTATTTATTATTTATTATTTATTATTTATTATTTATTATTTATTATTTATTATTTATTATTTATTATTTATTATTTATTATTTATTATTTATTATTTATTATTTATTATTTATTATTTATTATTTATTATTTATTATTTATTATTTATTATTTATTATTTATTATTTATTATTTATTATTTATTATTTATTATTTATTATTTATTATTTATTATTTATTATTTATTATTTATTATTTATTATTTATTATTTATTATTTATTATTTATTATTTATTATTTATTATTTATTATTTATTATTTATTATTTATTATTTATTATTTATTATTTATTATTTATTATTTATTATTTATTATTTATTATTTATTATTTATTATTTATTATTTATTATTTATTATTTATTATTTATTATTTATTATTTATTATTTATTATTTATTATTTATTATTTATTATTTATTATTTATTATTCGACACTTAATATTTTAATGACGATTAAATTCATTAAATTCCTAACATATCTTCCTTTTTCCGTCCCTGTAAGTATCGGAAATCTAAACTTTTAGATTTGTATAAATATGAACAACACTTAAAGATTAGTTTGCCACTGAAGTTTCACTTCTGACATGTGTACTTTGTACACACACACTTTTTTATGTACTAGCGTCCCCATCCCGGCTTCGCTCGGGTAGACATTTATTTTTATACACCTTGGATACCATTATTGTAGTTTTAGTAGGGATCCTTATTTTTTCTTATAATTAAAATAAGCCTTTATTAATCAGTGATAATGTAGTATTCAAATGGTGAAAGAATTTTCAAAATCGGTCCAGTACTTTTTTAGCCAATTCGTTACAAACATATTTACATACAAATCTTTTCCTTTAAAATATTAGTATAGATTAACATTTACCTCATTAAACATAAATATATATGTTTTGCAAAATACTGTGGGTACATCAAATTCTATGACTACTTTTTATGTCACCCTTACTGATCTACACATCCGCTTACATCATAGTAGCCTAAGCTTATGTAGTGTGTACCTGGAAGGCGAATAAGCCAGTGCGCACACGTGCAATACCATCCCACACACTGAGATAGGCATGTTCGCCTTGTGGCTGCAATTTGCGTTTGTACAGCCGCTGGGTTGCCGGGTCCGTGCTCTCCTGGGATATATCATATTTTCGATTCATCAAACAGCTGGGAACTTAACATTATAGATATATACCTAATCATACACACACATTAATTAATAAGATAATGGAAATTGCAAATACATCAATTTTTGTATGTCTGATAACATTTCTTAAAGCCTGAACTAATTTCATAGCAAATTTGATTTTAGACACTTACCAGTAAAAATTTAAAGAAAACGCTTTTTACCGGATTGAAGTTATGTCTCCTCCTTCAATTAGCTCCTGGCTGGCTGTTAAATAATTATAAGTTTATAATAATACATAACTTCAATCCGGTAAAAAAGCGTTTTCTTTAAATGTATAAAAGTTATGTTAATAAAAGACAACATTTACCAGTATTTTATTATACTTTTTACGATAAATAAATAGCATACCGCGAAGTAGACCTCCTTATATGTTGTGTCTTGAACCCCTAGAATCATTGGTGAGTGTGTGAGATCATCAATGGTCTGTATAGCATCGCTGGGCGCCTGTAGGATTGACACGATCTTGGCCGAGTATGATGTAAACGCAAACACAGAAGATAACAGCATGAAGAGCATTAGGATGCGTGCTGATATTATCTTTGGAGAGATGTCTGAACCTGGGGGTACAAGCATATTAGCAATTAATGGCTCATACGTTTAATTAGTACAAAATAATTTAAATATAGTATAAAACATTTATATTTGAAGTTCAAATTTCAGCTAAATAATATCTCATATGATAAATGATGATTGCCATAATTTTACGAGTTCAAAATACTGGAACTGAAATCGCTGAAGAGCTTTTATATATTTTATACAAATATACCATACATAACCCAATGAGACATTAAACAAGTATATGTATTTTAATACTAACTTTTATTTTAAAAAAATACATAGCTTTCGACATGTTCCTAATGTTTATTTCGAAAATGACAACCGCAGCTACCACAGTTTGAAAAGTGTTATTGTACCCTGTTGACAAGCAGATCCAATGGCGAAAGTGAAGGTTTCTGATAGCGTAAGCCGTTCTGCAGTATCATCAGGAAGCTGACGACGCCGTGCTACGTATCCCAATACCGCTAAAAGTACACCACCACCGGCAAAAGCCGCGCCTACCGCTGCCCATACGCCGCCGCTAAATGGAAGCAGGAACACGTTAGACACGGCCGACTGCGATGGTTGACGGAATATGAAGGCACCGCTGAAAACCATTTAAGATATAATAAAATTTTGCGCCTGGCTAAAAAGTAATTACAATAAAAATTCAGGCGCCGACTTTTTGAGTCAATTTTAATTAGCTCCATTAGATAAGCCATGGCGGGTTTTACGTTGTGAAAATTTTATAATAATATACAAAATAAATTTTAATTGATAGTAATCGTATACAGTAGTGACGACAAATCTTCTGCATGCATGCAGTGTGTATGCAGTTCGTAACTAAGTAATGTTTACGATGGGATATACAAATTAACAAAGGAAATGCACGCCTTTGTTTATTTATTTATTTACACGTCGATATATTAATAAAGAAAAACAAATATATATAAATATTATAAGGGAGGCAACGGGCGGCCTTATCGCTAATAAGCGATCTCTTCCAGGCAACTAAAAACTAAATATTCATAAAAAAAAACTAAAAACTAATCTGACGGATTCATAAATGGCGATGCAATACAAACGAAAAGGAAATACTAGAATTACAAAAGTCACAATTGATCAGGATAGGCTATGGTTAAGAAATGTTCATGCAGAAGAGTTTTAAAAGATGTTAGGAAGGTAGCTAATCGTATGGGCAGCCTTTTCCATAACTAAATATCGGAGTTCCTAAATAAATTGCCTAAGAAAGATGAGCTGTGAGATGGAATTTCCATCGCATCTATTGGAGGAGAGAAACATATAGTTATAAGAGAACTTGAAATGATTTTTAAGATAACAGGGAGTTTTGGGATTGAAAAGAATTGAGTATAGAAGTTTATGTCATGTTTTTAGAGCCAATTCAACATAGTTCAATGGTAGAAATGTCGGAGCTATTAGTAGGTACCATTCATTTCTCATTCATTCAGTAATTCATTTTATTCAATTAAAGGCAACAGGTCAAAAATATCACAGTTCTTTCATAAAGACAAACCAACGGTCATGAATAAATTTACTTACACTAGTTCCACCGTCTCAGAACAATAGTGCAGCACGTTCCATCGGTCGCGCCGCAGAAACATGGAAGCTACACCCACCTCCACCTCCTCTCTCTGCAATAGTCCAGCCAGACCAGTGAACGACCCGTTCTGCTGTTCGCCGTACAACTCGACTTGTTTCATATTGTATCTGTAAACAATACATTTTAAACATCAATTCATCCAGGTCAAATTATCCGTCGATGACAGATGGAAACAATACCAGAGGGCGTTTTAAGGAATTGGTACAATCTTTTCTTTAAAGAGCAAAAAAAAATAAGCGAGTGACATAACCATTACTGAAGAATACGGACGTGATAAATATTACGCTAATCGTGTTGTATAGAGCAGTGTTGGCCTAGTGGGTTCAGCGTGCGACCCTTATACCTGAGGGCGTAGGTTCGGTCCCCGGCTGTGCACCAATGGACTTTCTTTCTATGTGTGCATTTAATATTTGCGGTGAAGGAAAACATCGTGAGGAAACCGACATTTAGACCCAAAAAGTCGACGGCGTGTGTCAGGCACTGAAGGCTGATCACCTATTTACCTATTAGATTTAAAAATGATCATGAAACAGATTCAGAAATCTGAGGCCAAGACCTAGAAGTTGTAGCGCCACTGATAATCGTGTTGTATCTGATAATACCGTGGGATTACTAACGAGACGTCAGCTCCCGAAGAGAAGACAATCCTATGACCTATCACACCAGCCTAATGGGAAACTTGTATTTGTAAACAAATAAAAAATCTTTTGAAAAACCTTCTGCCCGGGTCGCAAATATAACTCGCGGTAAAAAAACTTCTTTGTAAACACTCAGTAGTTGAATGGGAATAAAATAAATGATATAGTTACCTGAAATTGAGATCCTCAGCTAACAGCATCATTAGAGGATAAGTAAGTTTTGGAAACGTATCAATTTGGCGATCATTGAGATCTGACCAACCTTTGAAATGTTGCGGCTGACTTATCTGAAGGAAATAAAATTAATTAACATTTGAACCTGTAGGTAGTGTGATTCATACCTGAAGGTACATATCTAAGTATCGTTTTTGTGACCGTGTCTAACTTATAATAAGGAACCTTAATTGAATAGTTATAAAGAATGGCACTTACAATAGTAGCTGATTTTAGATAGATGCGGCCTAAATTCTTTCTCCTTTTTACGGCTGTGGGGATTGTGGCCCATAATCTATTCAAGTTCTCCGAATTGGTATAACCACCACCGATATCCAACACAGTGATAGGTAGTTCAATCGCTACCCGATACACATCTAACATTTTCTCTGGAAAAGCTACCACGACATCTGCATCTGGCAGGATGACCGTGTCTTGAAGGACATCACCTAAGTCAGTATCGTTGGAGAGAATGTCGGGCAGTAAGAGCCATGAATGCCGGTGATTAAAAGCGCGACTAACCGACGCCTGAAATTATCAATCAGCATTTATTTACAAGGCATTTACTAACATTTCAAGTTATTCGTTCTCAGTCTATATTTATATTTTACTACTTTAGCTGTATGTAAAGATTAAGTAATAAATTCACTTCAATGTAATACTATTATTTTGTAGACTTTAAATGTATTAATTTATTCATTTTACAGCATTGCACGAGGTCGGTACAGCCATTAAATAGCGATCACAAAACATTTATTTAATCAAACTCGAGTTAATAAGAAACTATAATTTATTGAAATCTGCGGCGTAGTACAACAAATTACCAATTACTGTAGATATAAATAAATTATAGAAAACACACTACAAACAATTATCAATTACTGTAACAGATTATGAAATATTTAGTTATTGAATACATATATTATTCAAATAATGAATAACTATAATAGTATTTCTTCAAAGTCAAAGATATCCATAAAATCACATATGATATAGGTATTACATGCGTTATACATCTGTTAGATGTCTAATTATATAATTAACGTGAACGAAAAATTATAGGTACCCACTTAATAATTTTTGTTACAATAAAAATGGTATTGTCATAATAAAAAAAGGAGATTCAAGAGCTGTTAGATAGGATATGGAAGTTCTGTCAGATAAAACTGAACAAAAGTTAGTCATATTCACAGGGGTTTTTTATTATGGTAATATTGCAATGCGCCATGTCTTGGCAAAGCTCAAGTCATTTTGTTTTCAATTTGGGTTTTTATTAATAAACTGTTTTTCTTCTATGTGTGAACTCCTTAATTACTTCTAGTTACACTACTTATGAATAAGAGACTTATGGCTATAAACCTTGTTTAGAATCAGATGAGCATGAGGGCAGCTCAGGTCAAGAACGATGCCCTCGCGGAAGATGTGATAAGCCGGCATATCGGGTAGCACGGAAAATTCGCTAATGTATACCCTTAGGCGATGTCCCGTAGACCTCGTGCGAAATTGTAGATTAAATATGTCATCTACAAGACATATAAATTCATATATTAATATTTTTTTAAATCACAATGACTGATATCTTTACTACGTTGAGTGTTTCGGCATTTAATTTATATATATTTTATTCATCGTCATAGCGACTACCTGGGCTCCAACACAAGAACGCGGTAATCAAAGACAGATTTTTGGACGAAAAATATGCTAATATAAACGAAGATAGATCCATTCTTCAACCGGTAAGTGAAGAGCGCAACTAAATAAGACGTTATTATACTTTTTGTAGATATTTAATAATGAAATGAAAAGTGTTTGTTAAGCAATTTCCTAGACCCTCATTTAATGCTCCATAATTAGGGCATGCAATGCAGCCTACTATAATCAACTATTTGTCCAATTTAAGCATTATGTTATTACTTACAAATCACATTGATTTTGTACCGATCTGATCAAACTAAACGCTAATTTCAACGAGTAACGCTAACTCATATTTCCTTGGACCGTTTGCCGGCAACTTTTCTCGTTGGTTACGCGGCATAAATACGTCATGCGTCATGGAGTAAGGTTACCTGTGTTACGCCACTCAGCCAAAACCTAATAATGATTCTTTTGAACTCACCTAAATTTCAACATTTAATAACTATGATGTTGTAAAAAAATCTTGAAAAAGTTTACTTGCGCCGAGGAATAATATACGTACTTTATACTTAGGGAGCGTTCAAGTATTACGTAACGAATTTGGGGGGGCCCTTTTGTAAAACGTTACGATGCGGGGCGGGGTTATACACCACATAATAGTAACTAAAGAGTCACAAGGCGGTCACGAAACGTTTTACTAGACTTGGGTACAGTACTGTACTTGGGTACTGAAAAACGTTACGGCGAGTTACATGGGGGGGTCAATAATCTCCAAAAATTGCGTTACGTAATACTTGAACGCTCCCTTAGTAGAAATCTCAATATATAGGTACATTAATTTTCCCCGGCATCTAAAGTTTTTAGCGACCATATTGGTTACAGCGCTATAAATAAAACGAAGTTTTACAAGTTACTTTTATACTTCAAGTAGATATTAACAGTTTTTAGACCTATGATCTTGGTAATTAAGATTTAGGTATGTATGTTATACATTGTTTCAATTGCCAAGATTTATACTTAGATGAAATTGCACATAAGTTTATACGGAAAGTAATCTACAAAGAGCAAAAAAATATTTTATAATATAGGTACTTAATATCAATCGTGTGTATACTTGTGGTGGATTTTTCCTATTTGAATTACTACTTGATATTTTAAACAGGCAAAAATATATTTTTATTATTTACTTAAATGTAACTTAAATAATATTTGTCTAGACATAAAAATAACATTACCAAGGTTATTTATGCATTATCAGACATTGATAATGAGGAAATTGTAAGGTGTAATTTGACTTTATTTACGTACAGTAAAACATATATCCAAGTAGGTTCTTCTATATATATGTTAATAAGTTTATTATATTTTCGTACACAGATCTTTAAAATTCTATAATCGCATAGATTGACAGACCTTTCTAACAAACTAATTAGGAAAGTCTTAACTGCTAAACGTAGATTATTATCTATCTCCTCGCGTTACGTGTGTTATGTCGGCATGGGACAGTCCAGTGCCTGCTCGAAGAAGTTGCCAAAGTTGACGACCCAAAACAGGGTGAAGGAGCCCAGCGCTGATCCGAGTTGGCCAATAGTGCCCAGGACCCGCATAGGCTTGGTGCCACCCTCCCGGGCCTTACTATATATCCACATGCGCGAGTACGAAATCAGCGCGTTGGCAACCACCCATACGATTACCTGTTGATGTAGTTTCAAAATTGTACACTGTTTTAGGGGCCGTTCAAGTATTACGTAAGCACAATAGGGGCGAGGGGGTCTTTGAATTGATTATTTGGTGATTACGTCAACAGTAATTACTTATTTACTTATTTACACATATTACCCACTAATTGTTTATGCTTGAAAATGAAATGCATTTTCGAGAATTCCAACAAAAATTTATACGTTTATGTACAATTTTTGAGAGCTTTGCTTACTTTTGCTGACAAGAGGAAGGGAAGTGATATGAATAGAATTTTACCATTTTTTAATATAATTAAACTATTGAACGGATTAATTATCAGGACCTAAGACCTATTAATATATTTGATTTACATTAAACATATAGTCGTTTTCATCACGATATAATATTTAATACAATCAATAAAAAATAAATAAGTTCTAGTAGTCAACATATGGACATATTTCCAATCAAAAATATTTAATAGAGTAGAACTAGAACACATGCGCACATACACACACAACCACGCATGCATAGAATAAGTTCATAGAATCGTCAGAGAAACTATGAGAATTAAATTTTATTAAATTTTTTACCGGCTTTGCTTCTTAGCTGGGTTTTGTTTTGTTTTGTATTCTTTTCTAACAACTGTCTCAATATTGTATAAATAAGGGAAGTGGCGAGCCAACCCCAACACAAGTGTCTCTGACTACTTACGGGGCTGTCTCAACTCATGTATTTAATGTAAAATTTGAGACACAATAAACATTTTCATTTTTTTCAACTAGGTATGCAATACTCACAATAATCACAGCACCACTAGTCTCCTGGTAGAGAGGCGGCGTAGGCGACATGACGGCGGTGACAGTTATGTAGGCAGTGAGCCCAGCGCTGACTACCAGCATCGCTGCAATGTAACGTACACCCGCCATCTTGAACCACACTCCCGCCAGACATGCTACCGGGTTGGCTATGGTACCCAGAGTCACGGCCAGATGAAACGCACGTCTTCCGTACGGCAAACAGGAATATGTTTGTAGCGATGGCATCAAACCGTTGAAGAACATATTAATAACAGCCATCAGAATAAACAACCCCATCCAGTACGACCCCAGCATAGACTCTTGTGATACTTGTTTTTGAGATCCCTCGGCGATCTCAGTGTTTTCCTTCGCCAGTTCTTTTTTTTCATCCTGGGATACTCTTTCGTCTTCGAAACCAGAATAATTGTTAAGAAAGAAGAAACTGATAATACTTGTGACACATAAAGATGCCACTATACAGAAGAACACTGTTGAATCAAAACGGGCAGACGGGTAAATGGCCTCCATCGAGTTACCATCTGATGACAGTCGGCATTCTGGTGGCCCTCCAATACCCTGTATGAGCGAAAGAATCGCCGGTAGCAGCCCACCGAAGCCCTCGCCAACTAAGTACGTAGATAAGTACATTTCTCGGAAGTTTCTCATGTACGGATAAAACACCACGGAACTGGTTGTTCCCACCATAGCAGTGAAAACAGTAAGAACTATAAACGTCACTGACTTCTCTGTAGAACCGACGTATGCAGTTTCTGTATAAAGAAACGCGTTAAGGAAGAGAGCTGTTGTGCCCACTGTCAGCAATCCGTAGATGAACAAAGCGTCAGTGATCTTCGGCAGAAATCTCATTACAAAGGCGTAGATGAGAATACCGCTGTTTGCGATTTGCACGGCCACCGTGACTGATGATCCTAGAGCCCATTGTTCGGGCAATCTCTGGACGAGCTGCGGCAATTGCACAAAGATACCGTTGACTCCGAGCCACGATCCCCAGCCCCATATCAGAAGGGCCAGGTCCAAGGACACGCGCCGACCAAACATGAACATTTTGGCCTTAACGAAAATCACCGACCGTGTCGTGCTTTAAACACTATTAACGACTATATGAGTATCGAAAACGTAACATATTATATAGCTACTTGAAACAAATGGATTACTTAGGCTTTCAATCCAATGATCTTATCAATAATTCGAATTATCTGTCTTATTTGATAATCATTCATCGTTGTGTTCCAAAGTTGCATATACATACATATGTTTACTTAAATATTATGAGAAACAACAGTTCGAACTAATGTATTGTCAATCTTTTATGTACATGTAGGAGCAATGAGCATAGATATATTCTATTACTTTATCTAATTTAATATAAAAGCTATACAAAGACTGTTTGTTCTTCTCCAAGCCTGTCGTGTATATAATCAGCTTGGAACAATTTGCATGGCTCCTAGCAGTCTTTGGAACTAATCACCAATTTGGAACACACTACGAACAACTATATCACGCAGAAACGGATTTAAACATGTAACTTATCACAATTAATATATTTCGTTAAATATTTTGCATTTTTCACCTCGCAATTGTAACGATTACCAGTAAGTATAGTTATATATTATACCCAATAAAACCTATTCCTATTTATTATCAGTGCGGTTTAACATTATCAGAACGGTTTAACACTTTAAATATTATCAGTAATACCTTATTAACAATATCTACTCGCACTAAAATTTACACGTCAACGAGAAAGCGTACCCACAGATTTGCTAAAAAACTCATAGGTACGAAATGTACGATAATCATTTTCAATAGCGTTGAAGCCATCAGGCGAGTGTTCCAACTACGACAGATCAAGCCGATTCTCATATAAAAAACGCCCTACGCGCTCGTCTAGGAGATAAAATTACACTAAAACCTTCAATCTACTTATAGAAAACTTTGTGATTGTTGCCGTAGATAAAGTAGGAAATTAAACTAGCATTATTTAAGGACAGGAAAGCCACGGCATCTTAACTAAATATCGACATTGGAAATACTTCAATAATGTCGTTTACTTTATTAATTAATATATTACAGAAATACATACATTATCCTTACAGACTATGCCAATGCGATAATGTCGAGAAACATTAAATAATATATTATAATAAAGTACATATATAATATTAAACACATAATATACAGAATATCGCTACTGTGAATTCACTATGCGAACATATAAATATGTCGGAGACAGCATTCAGTAGGCGCAACGTCTTTGATAACTGGGATCTGTGCAACAGATGGACAAAGAGGGTAACTAAGTGGAAAGACACACCAGAAAAGAAGAGATGTCGCCCTCTTGCACGGTGGGCTGACGAGCTTATGGAAATTAGTGGAGAAGATTGGGATAAACATGCTCCAGACAAAGAGAAATGGAGATAATTGGAGTAGGCCTATACCTACTCTATAAGAGGTACAAAAATATATATCATTTATTTATATTAAGTGAGTGTATATTTTGTAAATATTACAAGGAAAAAATGAGGCTTAATTATTATTATTATTAACATATTTAATCGAGAGTTTAAGATGGGGATTAATAAAACCACAGAATTTCCTTAAAATAATTATATTCTCTTTGCATCTGAAATCAAATAACAATTGTATATATCCGGCTTACTTCTACTCTCACTGTATTAATGTTACTTTGGAACATTATTACCATAAATATAATTAAATAAACAGTGTCCTATGTATTGTTATCGTCATTTGGAACATTCACTTATAACATATGTAGCATATGTATTTATTAAAACGCTTAACGTTGCTAAGGTAAATTACATTTCATATCGAATTTGCAATTTCCAATAAGAAAAAAACGCATTCACTACGTCTAATTACATTCTTATGAATTATATTTAACCTTCTGATAAGTTCTCCCAATTGGCATTACAATATTTCTACACACAATATGGAGGACAGTAACAGATAAGGGAGCGTTCAAGTATTACGTAACGCAATTTTTGGATTTGCCCCCCGTTACTCGCCATAACGTTTTTCAGTACCCAAGTATAGTAAAATGTTTCGTGACCACCTAGTGACTCTTTAGTTACTATTATGTGGTGTAAATCGAAAAAAAGATTAACAATAACACGTAATTTAATCCCCGCCCCGCATCGTAACGTTTTACAAAAGGCCAAAAAATACGTTACGTAATACCTGAACGCTCCTTAACTGCGCAAGTAAAAAATACGCGTAGTTACAATACAATTAAGTTAAAGATTTTTGCGCTGATACTACTTTATTCCTATTAAATCATTCGGGACATTTCGGTCAAGGTCATACAATATCAACTGTTAAGTACAAATTTGTTTTACACAAATAAAAAGTTATATCAATGTAAACGTATTAGATCTAAGGTTATCATTCAGAGAGATTCAACGCGTACTGCCACTCCCATGTCATGAGAGCGCTAAGTCACGACTCTAAATCTTACCATAAGACTAAATAAAGTTTGTCTTTATTGAAGTCCATTGAATATCTATTCGACTAATAATTATCTAATAAGTCAATCGCTAATTGAGTCCTAAGAAATGCATATTGATAAAACAAAATCTTTACGACTTGGTCTAACAGGCTTTGCCCATATTGTTATATAATCAACGGTAACAATTTAAATGTAGATACATTTAAAGTTGAGTCAATTTAATAATAAATAAAACATACATGTGTTAAACGACAAAGTAATAATAATTAAAAGTTAATTAAAATATTTCTGAAGTCTCTAGCAATGCTGACGCAGTTAAGAAATTGAAAACAATGTACACGAACATGTACACAAAAAAGTCTCACTTACGCGACACCTTTTCGAGACAAACTTAAAAAAATATTTAATACTGCTTCAGCATCCACAATGCGAATGCTCTGTCGACACTGGGCCGACACAATCATATCCACAATAACCACATAACTCTACTTCGAATTAACAGTATTTAAGACATAGTCCTTAAATAACTCAAATTCGTGATGCCGGTGTCGGCAAATCTCCAAAGGAATATTTTTCATCATCCCAGGTTTTGAGATTTCAACAGCCCTCTTGATATAAACGTTAGTTTTAGCTAATTTGTATCACTATATTCGACGAGTAATCGCAATATATATAACGAGAACCATGCACCGAAGGAGAGAAAAGGCACAATTATCGCTAAAGATTAGATAGATTAGAGATAGGCCTATCTTTTAGATAAAATAAACTATAAAAACAAAGAATTTGGGCATATATCAAATAAATAATATCTTACCTACTTAAAAGAATTTCTTGCAAAAAAAATCCTATAGAACGAACAACAATTATAAAAGGCAAATTAATCAACATATATACTTTTTATGCTTGAGACAGTATTCGACACATTTAATGTTTAAATTACGATAAGAGCGGTGTTAGCCGCTGTCATAAGGCAGTATTAATTGGTAGATTCATTTTAATAATATACTACATATATCTAGTCATTTTTATTATAAATTTAATTACCTACTTACAACTAAGTCTACGAGCCAACATAATATAATGTAGACAAAACTCGTTTGAGCATAATATAAAAGACCTCACTTTTAAACATACCTACATAAAATTCTCATAAAGATACAATATCGTGGAAAGTCATCTTTCCCGGACCACTGCTTCAAGCACCTGAGAGGGCCCGCTATATAGTCTGCGCGGGGCAGTCGGGCGTCTGTTGAAAAAAGGTGGTGTAGTTTATGAGAGCATAAAACGTGAGCGATCCTAAGGCCGAGCCCACCTGTCCCAACGCACCGCATATCCTCATGCCGCGAGCTCCTCCGCGTCGCGACCACCCGTACACCCACATACGGCCATACGACACTAGACCACTGCACAACACCCAGCAACATATCACTATTACTGCGCCCTGGTTGCTACCTGCCATCGGCGGGGTCGGGCTCTGCACCGCCGTCAATAGGATAAAGCCGAAAAGTGCCGCGCTCAACGCCAAAAGCGGCGCTAGGAAACGGCCCGCCAAAGGTCGCAGCCACACCCCAGCGAGGCACGCCATTGGGTTAGCCATTGACCCCAATGTCGCCGCCAAGTGGTAGGCGCGCTTGCCGTACGGCATACACGAATAAGACTGCACCGATGGCATTATGCCGTTGTTGACCGCGTTTAAGACTACCACTAAAACCATCACCCCGACAAATTGCGGTTGCAGTAGCGACCCTCTTGGCGCTGCTTCGTCCTCTTTAGCCACCGCACCCTCCTTTACGCGTTCCGATGCAAACCCAGGGTAGTTGTGCAGAATGCAGAAGCTGATGAGACTGATGGTCGACAGCAGACCGAGAAGCGTGATGTAGACGGTGGAGTCGAAGAGTGGAGGTGGGCGCACCGCAATGTAACTTGAGTTATCAGGCTTCAATACACACTCCACCTCGCCTCCGACGCCCTGTATAAGCGCCAGAACGGAAGGCGTGAACCCGCCAAGCCCCTCGCCTATCAGGTACGTAGCGAGGTATATTTCGCGATAGTGCCGCAGGTACGGGTAGAACAGCACTGAGCTCGTGCAGCCGACGAGGGCGACAAAAAACGTTAAAGCCAAAAAAGCTATTGATCTCTCGGTGCCTCCGAGGAAAGCGGTCTTCGTGTAGAGAAATGAGTTAAGAAATAGGGCGATTGTACCGATAGTGAGCAAACCGTAGATACAATGGGTATCAGAGACCCGCGAGAAGTTGCGTAGCAATGCGTAGATAAGTAGACCGATGTTAGCAGACTGCACAGCAAGAACCATGGCAGAAGGTAACGTCCAGCCTTCGGGTAGCCCCGCTATGAGCACCGGTAGCTCCACAAACAGGCCATTGACACCGAGCCAAGTGCCCAGCCCCCAGCAAACCAACAGCACATCAAGCGCCACACGGCGGCGCGTTGTCCACATAGTGCTGCTGCTACTGCTATCGCGTGACTCCGTCAGACACGGCGCCCGCTCTTTCTCCTCGCTCAACCTACGAAAAAAATCAAGCATTACTTTCTTTAAATCTACATCGATTGTATTTAAAATTAAGAACAAATAAACGCATACACACCACCATACAATAATTTATGGAAAAAAATGGTTCTTAAAATCAGAAGTCACACACACAAGTATATAATAAAATGTATGTTTAAATTATGTTTAATCGACTTTTATGGTATTATTACATAATAAATAGATTAATAAAGTAAAAATATTACACAATAATATACGAGTTAAACTTATATGTCATTGTTATACAATTTATTTTAAAGTGGAGCATTTTATTGATTCATCATTGAACATGAAGAATTCTGTTCTCAATACTACGAGGAAATTTTGAGAAAGAAAAACATTGTTTATGCGCGTTTCGTTTTGAAATCTGTGAAATTAACCATTTTAAATTAAGTAGGTATAGTATATCGTAAATAAAAATTTATAAGGGAGCTTTAAAAAATCATTTAGATCTAAATAGTACTAAAGTAACTAAAAGGTTCCTTTAGAACTTTACCAGCGAACAGCGAATATGTAAAGACTGAGACTGCAGAATTAAAAAAGAATAATTTATGTTTCATATTCAACATGAATAAAAACATATTATTTCAATAACATAAACCTAAACCAACATTTTCAATTCAAAACCATAAGAGATTTGGTACTCAAATCCAATTTTCTGTTCTCTTTGCAGTTCGAATAATAACCAGTTCGCCCTTAAATACATCAATGCCTACGTTTTTCCAAGAACATCAGTTATGAACAATGGTTATTATGATATATTTTATGTAAAATTTACAAATTGTTAAACAACACATACCGAGAATAAGGGGTGCCCCCTAATTCCTAAATAAAGAAGGTCTCAAAGCAAAACAATTGAATCATGAATCAAAATGTTTTGTTATAATTTGGCTGTGTGAGTTGTAATCCGCTTAGGATCCGCACAATAATGAAAAACATTATTATATATATATATATCATATTATAATCGTAAAAATATCTATCTATATCGTGAATTAAGAAATATTAGTAAAAACACTTAAAACTTGCTTTATTTTATACTGTTGTACTAATTTCGTTTATCGTGTAAATTAAAACCTTTACCACACAAATTATGCCAACTCTAATAAACTATAGCGATGTTCAAGTAATCTAATATATAAAATTCTCGTGTCACAATGTTCGATCCCATACTCCTACGAAACGGCTCGACCGATTCTTATGATTTTTTAATATATATTCAGTAAGTCTGAGAATCGGCTACTATTTATCTTCCAAACACCTAAGTGATAAGGGGTGTCCACCCCAATTTTTTATTTTTTAGATTTTTTTTATATAAGTATTTTTATGATACAGCATACAAAAATACATACAACTCCTAATTTTCACCTTTCTACGATCAACCCCTATTTTTTATTATTGTAGACAGTTATTTTTATAGAACAAAATTTATTTTTCCTATAAATAAAATACATGGCAAAACAAATGTTTGCCGTGTCAGCTAGTAAATACGTACATTTTGATGAGAGCTTTCTGTTTCTTTAACACTTAAACACATTAGTGTCACTCATTAAAGTTTCATGTACAAAAATGGTGGCCTTGCGCTACAAAGCAGCTGGAATTACCATAAGGATATGTGAAAACTAATATCAGCATACCTGGCGACGCCAAGCGATATAGTGCGACGGAGCTCGAGGAGCACCTGGGCGTCTTCACTACCCGCGGCGGCCGTCGTTTCAGCTGATGACATGCCACACATACACTACACACACTAAGTGCACTCTAGCGCAGTCAGTATGCGCCGTGACTCCTCACCACTCAGCTGATGTATAACGGTTAACTACTAGAAGATGGTACGTCACAGTATGATACCATCATTTGGAGAATTCTCCAAGACATTAAATTTGCATTACAAATAACTGAACAAAATTCTGTACTTAGTTCTTCTACTTCAAAACCATTTTTTTTATAATTTATTCAAATATAGGAATTTAATTTGAATTTAGTCCAACTGAGTCAGGGATATCGTAACAAAAGATTAGAATAGTATATACATATATAACTTAGTCACGGCACATCATCAATTATTTTAGATTTGCTAATCTGATATTGTACAAAATAATATCAATAATGGAACCAACTGATAAGTAAATCAATAGGAATGACATTGCAATTAATTTTACATTATCTTTAATAGTAAGTAATGTCTTATCCCTTTTTAAATTTATATGATGAGTATTAGTTTAGTTATTTAATTAAGTTATTAGTTAATTAGTTAGTCTTAGGCTACATGTTAGAAGGTCCAATCATGCATAAGCAGATGAAGTGATAACCTTATAAGCCATAAATTAACTATTTAGTTTTTAAGCCTCAAACTATATGATTAGAATAAGCCTATCAAGAATAGTGAGATTTTACTTAGTAGTTAAATATTTAGTTAGTAGGCTGTTTACTATGGAGCAAGATATGGCAGTAAAGATTACAATTCAGGACAAGATTAAGATTATTTGCTTAAAATGGTGCAACCAGGTGTAACAATTTATTATATTTGTGTAGTAACATTATATACATGTTTTCATTCTTTAACTGGAAATTATGAACAGTATTTATATAATAAAGGGTGATCATTTGTGAAAATATCAACATTATGTTAACTGTATCTGTTTTACAGAAGCTTATCTCTACTATATTGTATTAATAGGACATTAGCCTATATATTGGTTGGTATAGTTTAAATTAGCGTTCAGCGTTCGTTTAGCGTTAGCCGAACTCGAGCCTTCAACACTCCCAACAGAAACTCAGCAATAGCAAATGTATACCGGCGGTCGGAAAAGTATAATAAGCAATATAAGGATACAATAGAAAAGAAAAGAAACACTCTCCCCCAAGCCGGCTGGTCCCCGTGGGGAAAACGACCACAACCCTCCAGCAAACACATATAAAACAAATGAAAGATTAAAGCTGGGTATCGATTACGCGCTCCTGGCGCACGCGCCATGAATGACCGCACCGAGAGTGCGTTCCGTGAAACGCGTTCCAAATATTTGAAGTATATCAACTACAGCCGCGCCTGGCGCACGAGTGGCAACTGTTCCAGTGTTCGACACTTCATCATGGAAGCCAGTCAGCAGCAGCTTTTGTAATTATTCCGTTTATAAACAAGAAAAGCCAGAGCCAGTGATTTGGCTTTTAGATACTCTCAATTTTTCTCTTCTGTACGATGATAGGAGCACAGTCATTTTTTTCTTTAATTCCGGCATAGGGACTCCCATTTCACTACTGATTTCTCTCCAAGCATCTTCTCTAAGCGATTTATTATGATACGAAGAACTTTTGCTATTCCACAGTAGTTCTTTTGTACCATACAGTTGTATTAATTTACGGCAACTTTGGTTATCCATAATTGGGAGCGCAACAAAAACAAAAAAATACGATATATCCGTCCCAACTGGCGCGCGCGCCACGATTGATGCGTGGTAAAAAACCGACACCCGTCGGAACGGACCGCTCCGCGTTCGGGCGTTCCAACGAACACATTGGCGCGCGTTCCAAGCAAGTGTTATCCATTGCGCGCGGCTGAGGAGCCCCAATGTTCGCCCTCTTCGATCTTCCCCCCCCTCCCCAGCGCGCCCGAAATGAAAGCTTTAAACAAACGCGTCAAACTCTCAGGATCGGTACATTCAACGTAGGATCACTAGCATCAACGAAAAGATTAATGGAACTTACGTACCTACATGTTACAAAACATAAAAACCGATATACTCGGCTTGGGAGAAGTAAGAAGAACGGGCTACGCAATTGAAGAACATGAAGACTATATATTTTGTTACAAGGGTGAAACGCTCGGCCTATACGGGGTTGGATTCTTAATACACAAACATAATACGCTTAAACAAGGAAAAAAAGGTAGATCAACCTACAAAACACAACCTAAGCGATTACGGACAGACGAGGACATATTGTCGTACTTTAAAAATCTCGAGATCAACAAGCAAAAATTGGAAACACAAGAAAAAGATATTCAAACTCTTTACGACAACTTAGTTAGCATCATTACCACCAGCGTTGCATGCACATTTAAAAATAAACAACCAAAATCTATTAAGAAAATTCTTAGCGAGCCTACTAAAACTCTTCTTAAAAGGCGAACTGAGCTCCTGAAAACCAAACAAAAAACTTAAGAAATTAAGAAAGAACTGAGCACACTATTTAAAACTACAAGTAAGGCAATAGATAAAGATTACATAGACTAAGAAAAGAAAGAAGAGAAGAAAGAAAGAAGAAAATCTCAGTTGGCAGTCAGGAGGGATAAGAGTTAACCAGGATCGACTTACACACCTCACATTCTTGGACGATATTGTCTAATTAGCTGAAACAAGTAAGGAACTGGAAAAGATGATAATTACCTTAAACGAAGAAAGTGAAAAAGTAGGCCTTAAAATGAACAAGCACAAAACTAAAATAATGACAAACTGCGTGGTTGCTAAAAACACTACAGTATACCTTAACAGAAAGCCTCTGGAATATGTAAAAAACTACATATACCTTGGTAAACAATTATCATTCAAAGATAAAAATGAAGAACTTGAGGTAGGGCGGCGAATTAACATGAGCTGGAAAAAGTTTTGGTCCAAGAAGGAAATCTTAAAAGGTCAATTTCCTCTTCACCTCAAGAAAATTATCTTGGACACTTGTTATCTTAACTACTCTCACATACGGCTGCCAAACGTGGACTTACAATACAAAAATAAAAATAAACTAGTAGCATGCCAGAAAACAATGGAAAGAAGCATACTCAAAATAAGAAAAATACATAAAATTAAAAGC
Source organism: Pieris macdunnoughi (assembly GCA_905332375.1). Taxonomy (NCBI): domain Eukaryota; kingdom Metazoa; phylum Arthropoda; class Insecta; order Lepidoptera; family Pieridae; genus Pieris; species Pieris macdunnoughi. The sequence continues at coordinate 269,506 of CAJOBZ010000041.1, forward strand.
GAAAAAATAAGACAAAGAACAAAAGTTGTAGATGCCTTACATTATGCCCTAAAACAGAAGTGGCAATGGGCGGGGCATATAGCAAGATACACCAATAATAGAAGAAATAGAAGCGGTACCAGGAAACAAATGGAGAAAGAGAGCCATAGACAGAGTCAGTTGCTGGAGGAGGCCTTTACCCGTGAAGGGGTTCTGATCGACAGTACTGAAGGAAGCTATGTTATAGGATAACAAGCAAAAGGAATAAATAAAACAGGCTTTATTATTATTAAAGTTCAAATTACATATAAAGAATAACCAATGCTATTCCTTGAAGCAAATGTGAATAAAGCTTAATTTGAATATAGTTGATGTAATAAGAAACAATTGAGAATTCAGTTTTCTATTTAATTTTTTTATGTCTAGAACAAAGTATAGATGTCTATGTTAGGAACGTCAAAATTATAAATTATATGTGTTGGCTCTAGTTACTTTTATAACTTGACAATATAATACAAAATAAAAGAACTTGTAAATCTTGTTTGACTTGAATAAAACTAAATAAGTATAGATGTATAAGGTAAAACCTCATAATGTTAGTATTAATGACCATCTGCTGCTGCTCACCACAAGGTTAATTTTTGTTAAGACATTTTAAGCAAAAAATGGCATAATTATATCATTCTTGAAGAAAGATGAATTAATTAATTGAGGATATGGTTGAAGTAATCACGGGTATTGTGAAAATGTAATGAATATGATATTTTAAAGCATACCATACCCGCAAATGTAGCAACAACATGTAAATTTACAAACTTAGTCTTATTTTTGCAATTACAAAGCAAATTGAGAAATAATTTGTAAAATTATGCAGCAAATCCTTATATATTAATTTGATAATTGGTATTTTCTTACCTTGTTAAACTCATCATAAACTAGTATTTTCAACTGGTATTTCGACTTTGTATAGTTATTTAATACTCTTATTATTTATACGCCTAATTGAATATACTTGTCCTTCAGCATACACATTAGTACAATATTCCAGTTGAGGCGTTGGACATTATATAAACAATTGTTTAGGAGGGTCAAAGGTGGACTAATTTTTTAAAATAAAACTACAACATTTCATAAAACAGAAAAGTGATCTAAAGTCTAAAATGTCACACCAAGGGTTACAGATGACGTCTAATCAGTAATCACACGTTTAACGATTGACTGAATCTGATGAACTGAATTGTGAAATGTGAATTGTGAATAGAACAACTATATTTATAATATTTGTAATTATTTTGACATAAAAATAAAATTTACTGACAGCTACATATATGGTGCCGTTGCCATCTTTGACACTCTCATGACATCTTTGAATCATTACAGTTAATGTCAGTTACTGTCAAGTATACAATTTTAAAAATTATTTAATACTTTATACGTAGACAGATTATAAGACTTATTTTTTAAATAATAATATTTTATAAAATGTGACGTCAAAAACTGCATTACAGTGCGCTATACAAAGTAAACAACGTTTGTGTAGTTCAAAATAAATAAAAACATTATTCACATAGGTAGGTACACTATGAATGCCAATATTAAAAAAAAATCGAAAGGATCTAATTAACTACTTACCATGACTTCCGAAATCGAGGGCGGTTATTTTTAAATTGCGTTATAGACAACAGCTGGCGAGGTTACTACCGTCAGTCATTGGAATTTACTAAAAGCATTGCATTTTTACAAAACAATGTTAGTCGGCGAGTTAGTGTTGGGATAAGATGATTCTTAAAAACGTAATCGATTCGGTTCAATACGTTATTGGCAAATGCCAATCAGGAGGAGAGTTATTCTAGTGCTAATATATATTTTGAATACACAGGGGTTTAGACAAAAGCACGACACGCGTAGCCCACTACTACCAAAGGAATTTCTATGAGAATAAGATTAGCTGACGCTTTGTCACGTGACCGTTATTGGGTCAAGCCTAGCACGTTCTGGAGACGAAGTGCGGGCGGGAAGCGTTCAAGCAATTGGGATCCAGCGTTTAGATTGGCCAGCTCGAAGTCTTGACCTCAATCGAATTGAGCATGTCTGGGATGTTCTAAAGAAGACATGTAAGATCAGTGCTACCTGCTCCACAAGACAACAGAGGGTTAAAAAGAGTCATTGCAATTTGCAGAAGAGTGGGAACGCATTCCTCGGAATTATTAAAAACGTCGTGGAAAGCATGGCCAGAATTCACGCTGTGACTTTGACAAGTGGTCACACTGGTTATTAGGTTTTTACATTTGTAAATTTATTTATTTAAAAGAAGTAAACAATCTTCTTGTCCTTATTGCCAACCACTTCTTATTGCTTGTACAACGTGAAATATCTGCGAACCCCGCTCAAAATGCGCTTCCCTCCCCGCACCCCGCCCCGTTTTCGCCTATCCAGTACCGTTGCCAACGCAATCGCCGACGCCCACGTGTATTATTCTTGCTTTCGTAATCGCATTTTAGTGTTTATTGTTTCTCTGTTTGGTGAAATATTACATAAACTACCTATTTAGTGCTGTATGTAAGATGGGTAGGTACAGTTCAATAAAAATAGTACACAAATAAATATTTTTTATTTTTACATCTTCAATTTTTTGCTATCTCTCCAGTTTGTATGACGTCATAAGCCAGGTTCGCAGATATTTCCGACGACTTTTACATCAAATTGCCAGGTATTCACTTACGTACACCACTACGATAACGAAGTTTACAGACTACGTCAGACATTAACAGCTGAAATCGAACGTAGAACGTAAATTTTCTTAGGTACCCGTTTTTTCACAAAAGAGTATATTTCCCTAGTAGCTGCTTTACATCCATTAAGTACCAATGTAACCATACCTTGGATACAAATAAATGAGTGATATTCTTAGTCTATTTTTCGAAAATGATCTATTACATCCATCTTACAGAAATTCGTTAAATTAGATAAAGTTTTAAAAAAGGTTTTTTTATCAATGATATACTCATGACAACTAAGATTATTATAGTTGTAATAAATTACATCAAATTTTAATATTTTAACTAAAAAGTTCAATTAGCCGATATTTAAAGAATTTATGAAAGTAAAATAATTGTTATAAACTACACTATAAATCCATAGAGATAATCATTGACAAATCTGTAGCTGCAATCCGTCCCTATCCCCAAAAAAATTTGTATGAGAATAATCTTAGCGCTCACGCTTCGTCACGTGACCATTTACATGCTAACTCGTTTGGCGATAGTGGGTTACGCCTGTCGCAAAATGATTTTGTCTCAAACACAGTAGGGCTTTGTTAAGCGTGTGACTAATTGGTAGGTCATAAATACATGAGAGAACAAAAATATAGACACAGAAACATATCTTGTTGATATTACAATAAAACAACATTTGGTTCGACAATTATTTTAATTTAAAATTTCAAAAAGCAAATACAATAATAATCTCCGCATGACTCGTCTCATAAAGCTTTACACATAAAGTAGGTATTTAATAGTAGATAATAAATATAACAAACAGTGAAACTCCGGCGCTACTCTGAGCGTAGTGCTCACTCACTCACACGCATACTTCCCCGCTCTACTTTTCCTTGTCACTCTCTGTCTTCCTGCCCAAGGGCACAGCCGCGCGGACCCTAAAACATTAAATGTACACTTTAGTAAATAAATACTAGCGTCGCACAATTTCTATGCCGACTCAGGGTAAGATTCACAATCGAAAACAACGCTAAGTATAACTCCTATGACACAATTCCAATACGTTTTCGACATACTTAGCAGCGACTCGCAATTTTAATTTTTGCAAGGGCTATTCTAGACTATTCCACCAACAATTTATGCTCTTGTTACCAAGCTTTTGTAATATGTTTTGAAGTGATCTGTCTTATTACTATGATTTTTTTGCTATGAGCGTGAAAGTAATAGACAAATAAAAGAAATCAATAGACTGGAAGTTAGTATAGATAAACATAATATATAATAAAAAACAGAAAAATAAGAAGTAATTTTAAAAAATTAAACGAACTTTGAAAACTTGTCAGCTGGAAAGGAAATATGTTTCAATACCCATAAATTACAAACTACTAAACCTATGTTCAACTGGGAATATTTCCTTAGAATAAATATACCTTAAATCATTTAAAAAGTATCATCTCGATATAACTTTCGGTTTCCGAGAAATTTGTTAAGTCGTACAATATCCCGAACATTCAGGTTAAACTTTTTGAAGTCGGGTTAAAAGACACAAGTACATAAGGGGATTAAAAACCCTTACTTAGCGGTTATCTCGTTGATCTTTGCGCGCGCTAATTCCAGATTGGCGTCAACTTGCGCCTTGTTCATCTCGTAAGCTTTAGGCAGCGTGAAAAGCGCTATCCAGCCTGAAAAAAACACAAACATTTTATAAAATATTTAGTATAACAGAATTAAAATTAACAAAAAAATAATTTTAATTATAGTAACAAAAAACTGTTGGTAATAAAATTAGTAGGTACATAAAATTACTACTTGTATTTTATATTATAAAATATGAACACACAGGTCTAATGACCTACGTCATGATCGAAGAACAATGTCAGATTTGCAAAAAAAAACCAAAATCCACTTGTTATCATATTTGGATACTACATTGACTAAATATTACGACTACATTTTAAAAATCCATGTGTTTTAAATTTCAAATTAATCAGTCGGTAAAGTGACGGATTTGATAAAAACATGTGATTTTTCTAGAAAACTGTGTAATTTAATGTTATTATTTTTATTTTGTTTCAAAACAAACCCTTTTATTTGGTTGTATGCCAATGTTCATACTAACAGAATATGAATTAAAATAGTTATGACAAAAATTAACATCATTATATTATTTTGAAATGGCTGCCCTGTAAAGTTTACTATTTGTCAGTCACTATTCTACGACTATGACGAAATGTTGAATTATAAAACATGGCAGAGAAGAATTGTATGGAGGGTCAACAGGGATACATAATAGAGGATTACTATTAACCACTCACATACAACAGTTTCAAAAATACAAAATTCTTTATTTGTTTATCTATTAAGTAATATAGTAAGTCAAAGACCTGTGACAGAGAAGCTTCGCTCTACTTTAATAAACAATGTTTTAACATAAATAATTATTATACTATATACAATTGAAGTTTCATAATTAATTCAATTCTATTATTGAATGTTTTTTACTTGAAATGCACAGAAAGTGCCTGCACGGGCATACTCTAGGGGCGATTAAGTAATCGCCGCGCTTACAAAACTAAGAAAACCTTAATGAGGGAAATGCTAAGCCTTGGCTCGTACTAAAATATTCATAAAAAACTTCAATATGTACATAACTGAAATAACTGTATTCTTTATGGCCTAATGGTATGTATAAAAACATATAAAAAGATATCCAGTGGTGCTACAACTCTACAAGTAAGCGTTAATTGCGAACATAGTAGCACTTTTAAACCACTTAGCCAACACTGCTAAATATTCAGGGTTATTGGTAATTCGACGTAGTCCCGTTAGGAATATATGTATGGTCATAGATCAGACAATGAAACGTACATTCATTCATATATCGAGTGTTTCATATTTCAATAGTGCCTTCAAGATTTCTTAATAATGTAGTTGCTTGTCCTTTACCTTTGGCCACAGATATATATGAACCATTTTTGAGGTATCATGTATTTAGCCTTTTTCCAAATAAGTCAAAAATGCAACATCATATTTTTTTTCAAAAAAGTATAAGTGTTTTGTTTTATTTACATTGGGAATTGTTTTTAATTAATTTTATGGAACTTTTAAAGAACTGTAAGTTTAGTTCCAATTCTAATTTCCTGCCTGCTTTCTTTATAATCATTATTTTATACCAATAAGTTCTTAGTTGTTATGCAATATGGGAAAGCTGAAGAAGAATTTTGTTTATGTCTTTAAAATAATTTGCAAAGCCATTTTAGTGGAAAAAAAAATTAAATTATATAAAAATAATAACATAGCATTTGGACCGATACTTGTGGATTTTTATAAATCAGAAGAAAAACGAGATTTAAAATAAATTTTTGATGATCATTTGTGGCTTATTTAAAAAAAACTATAAAACGTGATAATTCAAAAACTTTTCATAATCATTAACTTCTAACGGGAATACGTCAAATCACCAATACTGTATATAATAAGTTTGTGAAAATGGTTTTACTTACCGAGTATGACGAGCGTGATGCCGTTAAAGCATGCCCCGAGGTATGTGAGGCACCACAGCAGAACTCCAAACTTCAGAGAGTCCACCAGATCTTCTACCAGGAACAACCTATCACCAACATTTTATAAGAAAGCCATAGCATTTGATACCCCTGATTTGTATAAAACTGTGAAAAAGGAGGGTGCTGCTCTTCGTCTGACCTCTTCGAAATGTCTTAACCACTGTCTGATCGGCCCGAAGGCCTAAATGACTAAGGTAGAGAAGCTGTATAGTTCTTAGTATATATATATCCTTAGCCAGTGATTGTAGCTGTTCATACACTTATTTTCTTAAGGATTTTGTTTCCAATGTTTCTAATCAAATCAATTTTGCGTCTCTATCTAACCTGCGACGACTAGCTTACCTTATTTAAAATTTTTTTTTTTTTAGTATCCATAAAAGTAAACTGTCATATTCCTACTGTCATTGTCGAAAATGACATTAGTGACTATAACACCCGTATTGGATATATTTCAAATTGCGCGGACTTTTATAATATCCTACAATCACTTGATCCATAATATATCATTTAAATATGCGTAAATTAGTGATAAAAAATCTTTAATATTTGTAACGTGGAAAACAATTTTAAGTGTCCAACGAGATTGTATGCAAACTGAAACTATGTCAAAATGTATATGTATTTTTGTTAGTTATAAATGTTATGTCTATTTTGGTTTATGAATGTTAAAATTCGCACCTGCGAAGCTCATGCAGGGCGGCGTTAAGGTGTGCCGTAGCGGAGGCGGCCAGCGCCTGTGCCCGCTCCGCACTCACGCTCACGTCCCGTTCCAGGAGCCATCTGAAATTTTAAGCATTCAATGTAATGATAAGAAAGAAATACAAGTATACGTAACGAATTTTTTTTCCTTTTGTAAAACGTTACGATGCGGGGCGGGGATTGAATTACGCGTTATTGTTAATATTATTTTCGACTTTCCAGTACTTTACACCACATAATGGTAACTTTTAGGTATAAAGAGTCACTTGGTGGTCACGAAATGTTTTAATATTGGGTACAGAAAAACGTTACGGCGCGTTGCATGGGGGGGGGGACAATAATCTCCAAAAATTGCGTGACGTAATACTTGAACGCTCCCTTAGACCAATTTTGGCTGAAGGTGGTAAAAACTTTAGTGGTTGACGGTCATATAATCTATTATTATATTGCATTTCCAACAAAATCTATTATAATGTTAAAATGTACTAACAAAAAATAGTAATGAAATACTCTTGTAAACCGATCCTTGTGTCATATAAGAAACTTCCTACAGTAAGGTATATCGTCAAGTCTCGAGTCCATAACGATTTCAGGTGAATGACCCGAAGCAAGCTGTCTATTGTGCTAACCTAAATTCTATTCATTTTAATAATTACCGAGTGTGATATTTTATGAATTTACTCAGTTTAAAGATATATAGATCATAATAAGTATATGTACTCACTTGAAGGGGTGTCCTTCATTGGTCTTCTGAACGGCCTGAAGAACATTTTTGTAGATACGAAAAGCGACAGCGGCGGAAAGTGCCAGCAGTGAGCAGTAGGCAAACACGGACACCACGGAGCAGCAGGCCAATGCTATTAGCAGGACTAATCCCGCGCCCAGCGCTGCACCCGATCGCGCTGCGTTGCGCCAGTATACAAGCGCCTCCACTGTAACACAGACAACCATCCAACACTTGAACAATGAACATGCCACGTTTCTTAATTTAAAGTATAACAATTTTTTTTTACATCTTTAAAAAATGCTGTAATTAAAATTCAAACTGTCCAGTAACCAAAAATGGAAAGCATATGCGTATGCATAATAAACGTGTTCAGAATAGAAGGGTGTAAGGTTTTGTTACGTGAGCTCGTCTCATGTCTGCGACTGGGGTGCGGACTTCCTGTGAAGCCTTAGACGTGCTTCAAGCTTCCAGCCGCCACCGGTGACTACTGAGCTGCTAATCGCTCATAACACGCGAATGCCTTGTTAATAAGAATGTGCTAACAGTATTACACACTCGTGATAATGATATTATTTTTGTTCCGGAGAAGTTTACGGAGAACAAAATAATAACTAAAAATACACGTTTACAGAAGATAAAATAATACACAGCAAAAACAATTTAAGAAAATAATAGTATCCCGTAAAATGGTGGCTATTGTGTTAATGACAATATATTTACTTACTCGTCTGTGTGTACAGGTGTTACGTTTCTAAAATCGCTACGTGTAAAAATTCCCTCATGGAGTTTTTGACACTGTATTATGACAAAAGTGCTCCATGAAACTTTGAATCTCAGAATATTTATCTATTAGTTACGAATATTTATTTATACTTTGATTTAATAATTACGGATAAATATTGTTAAACAATAATTGCGATTAAATTTGATCAGTGTATGAATCAAGCAGAATAACTTTTATCAGTGAAATTTACAGTAAGTTATTGAGCGACAGGTTCAAGAACGCCGATAACAACATTTAGGAAACCGGTCATAAACGGACGGGAACTCGCCTACGTGGTTCACATACGTGTATATACAATGCATATAAGAATCAATGATAATCCCCATTAAGTTAAAAGACCCATATGGCTATTAAAAAGGGAGCTTTCTGGCGTTTATACATGTATCCATCATTATTTAATGAATACATACACTAGCGGTAGCTTTATAGAAAGTAAAAGTAAAATTTTCCATGTAAACTAGTGAGAACGATTCGCTCCATCGCATGTAACATCGCACGTGACGTACACTCGCATAACGTGGAAAACAACAAAAGTTAGAAAATATGACAGAAACTGACCAAACGATAAGATAAAACTGGACACGGATGATCTGGATTACGATATAAAGCCATGTTTAAAGCGAAACGCACAACGGAATCAATGGTATCCTACAATATGGTGTCCACGTAATCATCGCGATTATTGCACCCCACTAAAATACGTCGCACTAAAGCACTTCACTGTCCCTTGCTAAGGACATGATACAACGACGTTTCTTATAACAAGGATTAAGGATTCTACCTGGTCCTCGCGGTGGGAGTTCAACGTACTGCGCGGCGTGGCGAGGCGACTGCTTGGGGCGCGCCATGTCGGCGAAGTGGTCGGTCGAAGCGCCGCGTACTGCCACGATGCTGACTTTCTACGCACACGTCACCCACACTACTGACTCCACGCGCGCCCGCGCAACCGGATATCTCGTCAAAACTTTTCTATCAAGACGTCTGGTATTGTTGGATATCTATCACTTTACTTGGGTTTCATCTCCAAAAAATATGATATTCGAGAATTGATATCTTAATAGTATAATTTCCTGTGCAACATTAATTCCGCATAAACTATCATATATTGTCACCCTATAGATAACCCGGGATAACTATTTTATACTTATTGATGTCAATATAATGCTGGTTCCTATCGTGATTAAATTAATGCGTAATTTTATACAAATAGCTATAAATTAATAATTGAGCGTTACAATACGATAATGTATCAGACTTCTGTAGACGTGTAATTAATATGAAGTTAAAGATGCACACGATCTAGGATAAAACTAAACATATTTTTGAAATTGCAGACCCAATTTCAGTTTTTACGTAAGTAGCGAGCTTTGTGAAATGCAATGAAAATGTTCCAGCCTCCCTGCTGAGCAAATGTCACTCAAACTGCGAATAGTAGTCGTGTATAACCAGTTCTTAATCAGACTGTGTGCGTGAAAAGCTTTGCTGTAGGTCAAGTTTGCGTTTTTTAATACAAGTAAAAGCGAAAACGAGTATGTATGTCGAAAGGTAACCTCTCTGAATTTATTTATATATAATACAGTACTTACCATTTGAACATCGTCGTTATACGAAAATTTATTATAGCCCGGGAGTGCATATTCATAAGAAGCGTATTAAAGTCACAAGGGTCGTAATTCAAGCGTGCTCTAAACATTGATGGCATCAATCGATCAGAGATGTGTTGCCAAAATAAACATAAATTGCTAACGATTGCGCGGGAGGAACGTCCAAGTGAGAAGGGTGAGGGGGACGAATGACGATGGAGAGGTCAATACTATGCTTTCTGGGCAGTTTATATGAATTAACTATCTACCTACATGCTTAGTATTATGTCAAACCGAAAACCGAAACAATAAATGGTTATTTTAATTGACTGTCAATTGTCAGTAAAAAAGAAGAACAAGATAATCGACAGTGAAACACCTCAAAACGTGAAGAGAAGTAAAGTTTCATCGACAACTAGTAACGTCATTATGAGACGAGATTTCGTCGACACTGGTAAGTGATACACACGCAAAAATGCAATCAAATGCAAGAATGATAAGGTTTGAACTGATATGCAGATGTTATCGATCAGCTGCCAATTTGATAATTATGTACATAGTAATTAATCGTAGGCTAATATTTTGTAATTCACTTTAAATTATGTGAGACAAAAGCGAATAACCAAACAATATATATTGTGGTTAGTGAACTTATCTTAAGAAAATATCGGGGCAAGTGCAAAAAAACCTTGTGTTGGATAGCCCATTTGTGTAGGGAGGCTACAAGGTAGTCAAACGGGTGAAACCTCGGGGCCCAGCTAACAAACAAATATATATATATAACGGGAGACCGAAACTAAGGATAGATGAAGAAGTAAATTGCATCGTCATGTTGGAACGTTCGTTTTCTAGATAATCATAACGACTAATCAAGTTGTATAATAAAAAGTAATGCCAAGATAAGCAAATGTCGCCGAGCAGAATGGAAATATAAAAACGATAATACAATTTATTTATATTCATCTTCGGCCACAAGTTGAATAACCTGATTTTTTCAAAATGTATTTATAGAATGTTTATGATTAGACTTTAAATAAAAAAATCTGTGTTTTTATTTTGGTGCTACCATTTCAATGTATTTTGACTTTGAATACCTACTATAGTCAAGCTAATGAGCTACTTGCAGTAATATCCATTTAGGAAAACCACCGCAAACTATCGTGAATAGAGTTGGCTATTTATTTATTTCCTGCAGCTTATTATATGACTTATAACTACTACATAAGTAGTATACATTTACGTTAATATAAAAAATATAAGAGAGAGTTTATGTAGCTTGAAATTTTATTGCTGCCTTTGTTTTATCAAGGTTGTTTCAGTTTTTATGATAAAAAGAGATGTGTGTATACTTTAGTATTTCCGTAGCATCCGAGAATTATATTATGGCGATAAAACGATGCGTCGGCGCTGGTAACTATGTCGCATCGCCTTGTCCTTGGCGCACGCATGCCGCTGATTGCAGATAAGATATTTTTATAAAAACGCGTTTTTCTTTGCCAATTGCGTGCATAACGAGAGTTGAAAGAACAATATTTTTTTCAATATTCATAATAAAAATAAATATCTCCTACGACTGCAGAGGTCATGTCATGATAAGTAACGATAAGTATGTATGTTCAAACAATGAATGAGTTGGGCCCGCTCTCACTTTATTGACGTCAGGAAACATTAAACCGCCGGTGACTCGACTTGTTCTTCGTACCGATGCCATGGGCATTGAAGACAAACTGACCCACTTTTTTATATAAAAATCGATGAGTCTATGCTGTCATTGTAATGATGCTGTGATGACCAAAAACGTTAAAACTGAGTGAGACAAAGTAAAAACTGTTAAGATTTTAAATGACGTTCACCTGGATCCAGTGCATGACTTAGTTGATAAAATGAATGAAGGTCAAACAGTTTTCTACGCCACATCTATGCTCGTCGCTAATGACGGCCATAATGTCAATAAAACTGACCTCCATACACATCTACGACCAAGTACATCATATGAAAAATTTATATGCACAATGTCTTAAATCAGAGGCAGCACACTATCGGTAAATAACGAATATGATGCCAGGTACTGAAAACGAGTTAAAAAAATAGGCCTTAATCCTTTCGGTTACGTTGTGTCTTCTATCTATACGAGTTCAGTAGGTAGTACAAGTAACTAGCACTGTTATATTTAACTTGAAACGCCGAAACCATGACTGAGGATTAGAATACCGTCAGGCATCAAGTTAAAAAATAAACAAGCAACTAACTTATCGATCGCCGTTTGGCGACGATCCAACATGAAGTGGACTGGCTTTGTCTGACCTCCTATACTTTCATGATTTAAAGGCGGAATATTGCAAACTCATGCAATATTCCGCCTTTGTATACGAACAGCAGCTTTTATTGCCTTTTAATTAATACGCAAAAACTATGCCCTATTTTTATGGAAACTGTGTCTTTCAAACTTGTTCCGAATAACTACGCCAATTTTACATAATTGATTTCAAATGGTTTATAGATTGATGAGAATATTATTATGACAGAGATTCATACACAAAGCCGACAAAGCTAGATTTTATGTTCACGTACTGTATGATGAATGGTGCGAAGTAAGACACATTGAGACCGCATGTTCTACGATGGATTCTTAGCGTGTCAACTGTGTAATGTATTATTTATAGAACTCGGACTATCTCGCCGGTACTGTAACAAAGATAGACTACGCATTGTACGAAATTTTTTCGATTATATAGAGGTGAAATTTTAAACCACACAATTTTAATAAGACACGGGTAACAAATTTTTTTACAAGCTCTCATACATTCCAATAACCCTTAAAGTATGTCGTTCCAACTAGTTGTAATAATACTGTTGTAAATCTCATATAAGATGAGTGAGTGGCTCATAAGGCGATAGACGACACGGCTTTGGAAGCATTAGGAACAGAAATACAATGCTCGCCGGCCACAGCGTTAAAAATACCGCTCAACTAGACTGACTGGGAAGTACCGGCACACACAGATTACCATATTATATCGTTGTTCTCAGATCTGCTATTATAACTCGAATTGCTAGAACGACAAAATAAAAGACGTAATTAGAGCAACGGACCAACGTGCACTCAAACGACTAGATAAAATATATAGACCTATTCACTGGGGACGGCCTCATCCGCAATTTATTGTACGCCTAGAACAAAGTATCTACATCAGCAATAAAATACGATCCACAATGTTTCATTCATTTTTAAAGCAGCAATCTTAATAATGCATTCTTCAAGTGCGTGTAACATCGTAGTTTGCGAAAAAATTTACGCTAAGTGAAAAAAATTCAAGTAATTCAGCTATTATTGAATAATTATTACTGTGATTTATCGATGTTTATATGTATAAATATTTCTATGGGTTAACATTAAATTAATGTACCATTTAAACAGTCAGACAAACTATATATTTAAACTTTATAACTTGATCTAAAAAAACAAACAGACATCACGAGGACCGTCTTCTGTAATATGTAATAATCTGCAAAATCATTGTGATATACTATGCATACAATATTATAGATATATAAGTTAATAATCTGTAACTACAGTCCAATCCTTTTAAAAGTGCGCTCTTTCTTCGTTTCGATGGAATAAAACTAAAACCTTTTATCAATATGATAACATCTATTTGAAATATGACGACACTAGACACTCTTTGACACAGTTAGATTTTGAAATCATTTACAATGATAAACTATGAAGACCAATAAAACATGTGAAGTAATCTTTACTCCGGATTCTTTATCTAACTATAGTTAATACTAACAATGAATGCCTGTAGGCTGTCAACTGTAGACACTAGGCAGTAGTCACCTGCGAGATCGTGTTACGTCCGACTCGACAGGGAACACCGAACAATACAACCTTCCTACCACTTCCACCGAACTAACAACCATAAAACCACAACGTATACAAACACGGAGCATCTCATCACAACTTTTATTCAGGCCAAATTAATTAGCTTTGTTAAAGTTTGGAATGTATTTGGTAAAAATATTGAAAGACGATAGAACGAATTAGTACCTTTTACTTTGAAGTACAAATAATTTCGTCAATTTGGTACGTGATCAAACTTAATCACACGGTTTTTGAGTGTACTTTTTGTAATGTTAGTTCTGAAATTAAATGGGAAACCGAATTCACGTCAAAATTAGGACAACATTTAAGCAACATCGCCAGGTTCTAGATCAACGATATTTGGGGAACAAAATTATTAGCAAATGGAAGTGTGCCATATCTAGTAATAAAATCAGTATTGGTGGCCTGGACTGGCTAGAAGTTGTTAGTGGTGAGTTAGTGACAGAAGTGACACATGTGCAGCCTGCACATGTGACGGTTGGTTGTCACAGTGGTGTCAAGTAGCTCGGAGCCGGACGTCTCGGCCCGGACTCACCGACTCGATCGATTGTTACTTCTTTATTTGTGACATCGTTACACTGAAAGCACACTCAACACGGGACCCCGTTAGCGTCGGCGGCGCTCGGAATGTCCTCGTCACCCGTCGCGCGTGCCCTCCTTCACTCACCTTCAGGGTGTAGTCTCTGCGGGTCGAACCAAGCATCTGCAATAGAAGGCTGCGCGTTAGCGGGTTAGTCGCGATAGAGAGAAAGCGAAGCGAAGCCCGCGACACTTACGCGGGTCGAGTACGCTGCAGAGAGAGGGTCCCGAGCTCGCCATCCTGACTCTTTACGTAATTACTAAAGCCGATAACGGCTGTACTGGCGCGCGCCGCGCTTCACACTCGCGTCGATACTGGCGGTCGCGGCGCAGCTCCCCGCTCACCGCACCCTCACTCGACCCGCGCATGCGTACAGACAATGCGCACCCTCTACTTCTGGCATGCTGCATTACATATTTTGCCTGTACATGTAACGCAATAGGTATACCTTACACTACCCCGTACTACACTCTTACCGCTTACCAACTGCTTTCAAAGATAGTACTTTTAAGTTAGGTTAGTAACAGCAATAAGCGTTGTCTATGTACAGTACACCACCACCCGATGTCATGTTTCAATAAATGAATGTGATACATAGATACACAGTACATATAGGTTAGAAAATAATTAAATAAATAACAACACAAATGATACACGCACTAGGAACCCCTGTAATAAAATTGATAAAATTAAATAAGTAATAGGGAAGGTATGTACAAATCTCCGTAGATATTTTCGATCGAACTAGGAATTAAGAATGAGTCACAAGTAAGCAATTAGGTACATTCAGCCTACAGATGTCCAAACTTTAATGAGCCAAACAAAAATTCATAGATTGTGCGTTGTTATTTAAAAATAATCGGTTTTTAATTGCTTAGCTATCGTTTGTGTACATGGGTAAATAATTGTACAAATCAGTCTTTTAAACTTCCTAACCGAAATGTGTAACGGCGCTCGCCCATGGAGACATCACTGACATCACTCGCTCTAGACCACAAGTATTACGTCACAAGGACGACAGACTGACAAGTGACAAGTTCAAGGCAATAGGCATTGTCTCATCGGAACCAGGATAAATCGTCCAATAAAAATATACAACAAACCGCAGTGTAACAACATATTCAATTTATATGAGCACCTACAACAAATATTTACAATAACATTATATTAAAATTTCGTGGAAAATTTCAGTTTTAAACAAACAATGCATCGAAAGGTTGCAGCGACATCGAGTGATATACGTCACAGTGCCAGTTAAAAATATCATTCGGCCGGTGACTGACTGCTGACGACACCTGCACCTGCCCATTAAACGATAACACAGAAATAAGACCAATCTTTAACGCCCTATCTACACAATACATAAATAAAAACCCTTGCATATGGTATACTAAATAACTTAGCATGGTATAGCTCGAAGATTGGAGATTAAGTAACGAACACAGTCATCCATGAGTCAGCTATGAGTTACCTTGCACGAGCGCACCAAATAGAGCCTTATTGCTATGACATCATCCATTAACATACGAAAATCGATTGTATCGACTACAATTTTCATGTATCTAGGAAGAAATCCGACTGAAAAGAAATATAAATAGATGTGATGGCGAAACGGTTGCGTCCGCTTATGCAATATATTTATCATTATCAGTATCATAGACGAAATCGCGACTTTATGACGCCAAACGATACGAAAGATCCCTTCCGAATTATCTTATTAAGTTAAGGAAATTAACAGATTTTATTTAAATGCCTTTTTACCTGAAGAGGTAGACAGAGACCACGGATCTCCATCTGCTACGGTTTTGACATACCTCTCTCACTAAAACAGATTTTAATAGAGCCATTATGAATAGTGGGTCAGATCCAAGGTCATGTGTAGTTGTATTTTATTAAATTGCTTTTTTGCACTGAAATTAAGATGTTTACTACCAACCCCATTTATGTCCGGTTAGTTATCTAGTAGGGAGGAAATAATAAAATTTCCCCATGAGTCACACGCTTATTCACCAATATAATCGTTGGTTATCTATTTGTCGTACGTTGCTGAATAATTTGAAACTTTGGGTTATATAACTATAGAACAATATACAATTTTCAGTAACAATCTTCGACCTCCATCACCACTTGTACCAAATGGTAGAACAAAAGTTTAGTTTATAATAAACTGAATACTAACTACGTATAAGATTTCTGCCACCACAAAAAAAGAGCCTCTGACCTTGAAACGCCTAAACAGATCTTCATAAACTGTAGCTAAGAACCATCACATCAACATTCTAACAAAAAGACCGCATCATAATTGGTCTATTCGTTTCGGAGTTGCTACGCCACACACAAAAACACAGATACGTCATTAACTTAGAACACCCATTTTTTGTGTCTTGTCAAAATCTATGACATATACAATAAACCCGAATTTTTAGTCATCTTGGCTTAAAACGCATGGAAAGTCTCACAAATGTAAATGCTTTTTCTTATTTAAGTTTTATTATTGTACTCCGACTATAATCAAAAGTGCACATTTGCACTTTAAGTAATGTATTTATCCTAGGCAGTTAGTCTGTTTTGTCGCGTGTGCGGTCTATCGATCGAGTCGGCGCGCCGCCGCTGTCCTCTAGACCTAGCCTTTATAGCACCAACGAACCGTCTACCCTTTCCGGAAAATCCATACAATCCGAAGCTCTGCCAACATATTTATAATTCACAGCCAAAGAAAAGCCAAGAGAAAATCGTTAAATACCAACTTATTCATCTATACCTACAGATCACTCGAAGTTCTTGATAAAGTTAACCTTTTTGTTTATAATTTCTTTAATCAGCTAATGAATTATACACAAAGCATTATCTATATGAGGTTTGGCCTTCAAGCAATGTTGGCAAAGTTCATTTTCTCTTTGTTGTATAATTAAGCGCAAGTAAACAAAGTAGGGCGCCGGTAAATGTCGTCGATACGGGGAGCCTTGCCTGTATGACTCAGTAATTGACAATAACTTGTTCCGTAGGTGCAGAACGGAAGGATAGTTTTCAACATCTTGATATATATAAATTACGTGTCACGTTGTTTGTCCGCTATGGACTCCTAAACTACCGAACCGATATCAATCAAATTTGCACATCGTGTGTAGTTTGATCCAACTTAAAAGATAGGATAGCTTACATCTCAATTTATACCCGCAATATTATTTTATTGCAAAATATTTGTTTAATATTTGATAGTCACTGTGTTGAAAGTATCAACGTTTCACATAAACTACAATTTAATGGCATAACCAACAATAAAGCATGGTGGTCCCCATGACTTTTCTCCTACCGTTTCCCTTGAATAGTTTGCTACTATATAATATAACAAAAACCTTAGCCACAGCAACGCTTGGCCGGTCTGCTAGTATATTATAAAGTAGCAATTTGTGAAATGTTAAATAAAAATAATAATAGAACACTGAACAAAATATATGAACGAGAATAGTTTCAATTTTGAAACTAGATCTGAAAGTATAAAGAAAATAATAAGAAGTAATAGTAAGAAAATTCCACCACCAAATGATAAGCCAAAACAAACGACACTTACGTGTAACTGCATCATCTCCTGATCCCATGATTGTCCAGTCACTAATAGTTCACAAAAATATGAATATCTAAAGGAACGGATACGGATTTTATTTTGTAAAATGCTTAACGTAAACTGGACGTTAGCTCACCGCTAAGGATTCTCCACTTATGAGCGAGCTGCGTTTCTGAACTGCTAAAATTAGCACTCAACATACAAGACGCATTTAACATGTTATATGTATCTGAAACTGACGTAGCTGATTGCTGATCTTTATATTTTCTCAAATTCAGCTGATCTCGATATCTTTTCATATCAAATCAATTGCCCAGGAAACTCTGGGTTCCAGTGGAAACGTGCCGTAATATTATGTTCACATATGTTTGCGTATAATCTAAATGGCAGACATACGAAGATAAGATAGTGTATATATCTGAATTAGGTTTGCACTTTTTGCATTACCTAAATGAGATAAAGGTGTGAATATAGGTTTATTTTTTGTTTTGTAAGTAAGGCATTAAATTACCTATGGTGTCGTATATATGAATATCGCTGAGTCACATAGCACGCAATAAAAGAAATACGAACGCATCGATTTTAATTAACACAAAAAAAGATATTTTCGTACTTAGCTATGCAGTTGAATCCTGGGTAAACTCCCAAGTGTTTATCTAACATTAGGCATTCAAATGGTTATTATAATGATTAAAGCACATTTATTTCATTAATAGTATTAAAAAATACTATTTAAAAATGTGAATCTCCAGAATAACCTAAATGGCTTGATATTGAATTTAATATTGAACAAAGCTAAGATCGCGACAGGTCAGACAACGCTTCCTTCCGCGTGCAGTGAGAGGCGTGGGTTTCAGCGGGTGCCGTTAGCCCGTCGCTGCACCGGTCAATGCTCTTACCGCTTCGTCAGTTCCGCCACCTCTGTAAACCTACCTGCCTAACTTAAATCTTACTTTAACGCCCACCCCTGGATGCCCCTACACTCATCAGGATAGGACCACGAAAAAGGGGTTTCCGGAATACGTCTTTTATATAAAGTCATACTTTTGGACGAATATAAGGTACACATGTGTGGTACAAATTTGCAAAAATTAATAACAGTTCCATTTAATTTAGAAATCGTCATCTGCACTAAAATATTAAAAATCTGAATCAGAATTTCAGTAGTGACGTAATTCCCAAACTTACGAACATGATGATAAATTTCTAATTTTAGGCATTTTAATGATATGCAATTAAAACTCTTACCTAGTCCCATTTGGCAGAAAATAACCTCTGCCTCAATGATGTGTGCAGTGGGCCCTCGAGGCGCCTCGGGCTTCGGTTTAACTGAAACCACGGGAGCAGGTGCTGGTTGCGCTGGTGCAGGTTTTGGCTCCACAACCGTTGATATCGTTTCAGTCTTAGATTCTGAAGGCTTTAGTAAAATGTCAGGGGAAGTCATGGGCTTAAATTCAGGCTTCACTTCGTTTATAATGGGGGCAACGTCAGACATTAATTCCGGCTCAGGTTCTTTCTTCTCTTGCGAAGGAGCTGGGATCGTAACAGTAGCTGGAGTCAGCACAGGCGTTGGGTCTGTAGGAGGGGCGGGTTCGGGATCTCGTGCTTTAGCTGGCACTGGGCGGTGCATAGGTGACTCGCCGGCATCCGATTCACTATCTGTAAATTTGTCAGCGATGTGTTCCGATTTTTCTGTGACGGAGGGAGCACGAGGTGTGTCTAGAAACACATCTCTTTCCATGTCAAGGAAACTTTGAGTAGTATTCCGTGCGCTATGCAGCGGCGAGTCACTAATATCGTCCTTCTTGCCCTCACCCTCTAGGTGCTCAAAATCATCCACGGAGTCCTGATCTCGCTTCATACTTGCCTCTGGAACCACGGCATCCGCGGGCGCTCGGTCCCCGCTGGCAAGCCCAGTTAACAAAGCGTCAGCACCGTCCATAGCGAAGTTCAGACAATTCAACTTTACAGGTAATAAAAGGGTGCGGTGTCGCGGTTTGTATTAGTGGAAGGGTCTAGACGTGCCTCCTTGCAATATTGTACTGACTACTGAGGTCTGCGCGCCGCTTGCCGGTTGCCGATGCACGACGTCACTCAGCTGTCAGCACGAGAAACGGTATTAGTCATCGCACAATACCCGGCCCTAGTGTTGCAAAGAACGAACGTATGTAATATTATGCCGTATCGATTAAATTAAATATTACTCAATCTGTATGGTAGGCGTTAAAAAATATCGTCAAATAATTTAATATTGACAGTTAATTATTTCAATAAAATGATACTATCAGCTTCACGAAATACGTAGCAAATTCACTATACAGAAAAGTAATGTAAAAATTATTGACTTAATTTCAACGGTTTCAGCTGACAGCCTGTAGCACTGCTTTACCGACAGTAACAGATACCGACTATCGACCGATAACCACAAATTTTTCTGTCAAAACTAAATTGTTTCTAAACGATGAAACGTCATAAGTAAGACTTACTAACTTTTATAAGGTAATTATTTTATTGTCGGTTTACAATATCTACCATGAAATTTACTCAATAAATAAAATTGTGATAGGTATGTTATTAATGATAACTCATAATTTTTGTACTGCTGGACAAATTGTTGAACGATTGTTGTTGAATGTCAAAGTCAAAAACATATATTTTGACAACAGACATACAGTAATTATTTTAAACTTGTTAATTACTTACAGGCTACAGCTAAAGCCTAAAGTAAACATTATCACATCTTCTCAACTTGTTTTCCCTATCTGACTATATAATGAGATTTTATAACTAATCTTTAATCAATAAAATAAATTATTAAAGCTTTCGATTGAATAAAAAAAATGACACATTTCCAAATGTCAAATTACTAAATTCGTCATTCAAGTTTCACTTGTAAGCTTATGTGACACTTCTAGATAATCTGAATTTTGATCAGTGTGACCGTTTTTAGTATATTCAGTACCAAATTGGTATAATTTGGGCTCCGTGTAACTAATTTAGTATTTTTTTGGTATCCTTTTATATTCTGGTATTTTTTGGTACATTTAAACTTTCAACATTTTAAAACACATTTTGATATATTTTTGGGCTTGGCGGGAAACACTCACTTCCATTCGTTCGTATTTCGTTCACATGTTTTTGTCTTTGTCTGATGTTTACCGCTAATGTATCATTTTGTCTCTTTCGAACGGTTAATGCTAACAAATTCGCGAATCGTGCTTTAGCTACGTATTACTATCTACGTTACATGCTGTATTTTTATACATGAGGTCCCTTTTGGGACCACGGATGTTTTAGTTCTTTATTTATTACTCTCTGTGTGCATGTGTAGTGAAGATAATGAAGCACAAATACGATCAGAAATATAGATCTGAGTGGAAACAAAATTCTGAATTTTCGTCATGGTTGACAAAAGATAAAAATAATGAGAACGCCTTGTATAAAACGTGTGGAGAAACATTTTTAAGCAGAATCGCTACAATTAAAAGTCATGCATATTCTGAAAAACATCGATAGAAACTTATACATTATAGTGGACAATCCAAGGTAAGAAAGCTATGCCCCCATTAACATATTTATAAGATTATTGTGTCCCTTATTTTTTATGGCACATGAATTAATTGTCCTACTTCTACAGGATGTCCGATGAATCTTGGATAGTACATGTACAGTTGTACACACATGTATAATTGATTTAAATTCATCAAATTAATCAAATCCTGTTTATTTTCAGAACGATGATAAATTACTTCAAAGGAAAGAACCCATATCTGAAGAAGTAAGAAAAGCAGAGCTTATATTTTATGCAGCGTTGGCAGAACATAACATACCATCTCGGGCCATGGATCATCTCAGCGATTTATTCAGCAAAATGTTTTATGATTCGGAAATCGCAAAGGCCTTTCCTGCAAACGCACTAAATCTGCTCAGTTAGCTCAGTGCAGCGAATACTGACTTAGTATTTGTAATAAAACTTATTGTAAATATTTATTATTATTTGAATATGTCTGTATAATGAAGGTGTGTAATTGGTAAAATTAAAAAGTAACTGATAATAAGTGTTTTAATAAAAAAATCCTCTTTTTCTTTTAGTATATTTTTAGTATAATTCAGCATGTGTTTTGGTATTATTTAGTACTGGCACCTTGTAGTTTTGGTAGATCGCCATTTTTTAAAACGGTCACACTGAATTTTGATTCTTGACATAAGGATGGCGGTGTTTAAAAGAAATGGTTGTGTTCCTCCTATTACTTTTAACCATTCAATAAAATCTCAACGCAATACAAATGATACAAATACTAAATTATTAAATGGAAATGTGAATCAGCCTTCAAATGGTTACACTAAAACTGCTCAACAGAGCAATGGCGTTACGGTATGTTTCATTAGTAGCATATTAAACTCTTGCTGATAATCCACCGGCGGTTAATAATCTTGAGCACTTTCACCCTTTTAACTGATTTTATAAAAAGGATAACAATAGGTATTTGTTTTTTAATTACATAGTTTGTCACAATATTAGTATCAATGATATTTTCAAGGCCAAATGTAATTTCAGCTAAATTAGAATCAACCGACATCGATGTCACCACGCTCTGATTTGATAAAAACTTTGTTTCAATAAAATGTTGAAAATACTTAATTTTTGCTTTATGACTTCATATTCGTTTTACTACATGTACAGTTTTTATTACTTCAACCGAATTTTTAAGTTAAAATCTCTCAAATCTCAAATAAAAATCGTCTCAAATAAAGAAATTTAGTTTAATCTAGCCTATGTGGACTACATAAATGATGATAAGTAGTTAAGAAAAATGAATTCAATGTATAGGTAAAGAAGGATAAACCAATGTGTGTCTTATATTTATTAATTTGTTCAAATAGTTCTATAAAATCAAACCTGTGAAATGAAGCACGGACTAGGTGGCATGTTAACAGGTAAAGTTGTATGGTTAGATATGTTTATTTTGATGAACCATACACATATACTATGTTAATGACTGCTTTGTTTACTATATTGTACTCAATGCAATACATTTTAAATATCTTTATCTATCATATACAGTTAAGAAAACATGCTATTTATTTCTATATGTTATTATTCTATATTTAAGATTATTGAATAATTTATAATTATATACATCTTTTTAATAAGGAGTGAAAAGCCTAGTATATCAATGTTTAATAACTGACCAAATGGTTTTTTAATAATATTTATTCATTGTATCTTTTTAATATAATTTTAATAAGAATGTAGGTCTGTGTATCTTATCTACATAATAATCGGACTATTTAATTTCTATTTAAGATGAAATGGAATATGTAATTAAAAAATCAATACTGATTTCTACTTAATGATCAAATCACTTAGAGGATATGAAAATATCATTTTTATTTATTTACATAGAATCAGCTGCGTGAACATGAACACTAATGAATCTCTAATAAAGTTCATAAAAAGGAACTACTAAGAAACTTAGTAGTTAGTGATTTTTTGTAATTTATCTATTTTGTAATTGTGTCTATAAAATTTTTATTTCCAGATAATGTATATAGAAGTTTATAATTTTTAATAATTTCTAGGCCAGATCTTATGATGGTATTGATTATAACATGAAATGATTGGCCACTTTATGAAACTATCAATTCTTCACTATGGCCATGAATATATGTATATACTGCAGTTTATGAGACTTACTGAATTATTTTAGTTGAAGTTGATGTTTAAAAGATGAATAAGAAAGTAATTGTGAGCGACTATCTCACATGAGAAAACTATAGCTTTTAAAATGTATATAGATTTTTGCTAAGCTACTACTTGGTTAACATTAGTTAAAATACATATTTTGTGAATAATGATCTAGAATTGATTAGGCATTTTCTGATTTTAAGTTTTAATATTTGCCAAAAATATGATATTGGCTAACAATGTAGGACTGTGTAAAGAACATACTTGATATAGTTTTACACACCATTATATTAAGTGTTGTGTATATTTGTGTACATCAGTAGAATATTGTATAATAGTTACAACTTATTAGCCGCGTACTGACTGAGCGAGCAGCCTCGCGAGGCTGCCTCGCGAGGCAAATCCTCGGTCGGTCAAGACGTGCCTCGCCCGAGGCAAACGCACGCGCTGCCTCGCCCGAGCGTGCCGCGGCCCGAGCCGAACGTTGTCGGTTTTTGTCGATGTTCAAAGGCGCCTCAGTACGTTTGCCGCGCTCACTCAAGACGGTAGTGTTTTGCCTCGCTTATTCGTTGCGTGTTAGTTGTGCGTCATGAGCCGCGTACTGACTGAGCGAGCAGCCTCGCGAAGCAGCCTCGGACGTTTGCTTCGCAACGTTTGCCGCGCGAGGCAGCCTCGGTCTGTAAGTTTTCTAATCCGAGGCTGCCTCGCGCGGCAAGTCCGAGCCATCGTGAGCATCGACGCTCAGTTTAACTTGAAGTCGAATAGAGACCGCGCGTGCCCGTATAGTTTGCCCGAGACCACCATGAGGCCGCACATTCGGAAAGCTGTCGCTACCACTGCCTTTTAATAATTCTAAGGCTTGCAAAAAAAGAAAACAGAAAACTAAACGTTTTTGGATTAAACTCTTATACAAAAATAGATTACAGGCTGGGAACAGATTATTTGAAGAGTTGTGCTTCGATGACGAAGAAAAAAATTTCACTCGAATGAGTAAAATCGAATTTGACAATGTGTATTCTCTCATAAACGCCAAAATAAGCAAGAAGGACACAAATTTTCGAGAAGCAATATCCGCTAGGGAAAGATTATTAGTGACGTTGAGATTTTTGGCCACAGGAGATTCTTATACCAGTCTACAGTATCTATTTCGTATATCAAAACAAAGGATATCGGTTATAGTTCCTGAAGTCTGTGATGCTATAATTGAGGTGTTAAAGGATTATGTTAAGGTAAAATAAAATTACATATTTTTATTATTTTTTTATTAATCTGATTAGAAAATTTGACAAATAATATAAGAAAATTAAACAAACAAATATTTAATGATGAGGAGCTGGAGAAGGAGGAGGGGGAGGCATCGAAATTGGTGAGATAGGAGGCATTGGTGAGGCAGCAGGCATCGGTGAAGTAGAAGGCATCGATGAGGCAGGAGGCATCGGTGAAGTAGGAGGCATCGGTGAAGTAGGAGGCATCGGTGAGGTAGAAGGCATTGGTGAGGCAGCAGGCATCGAATATGTAGATGGCGTCGATGAGGAAGAGGGATGAGACATATATCTTAAATTATCGTGTTCACCATATGATTGAGTATAATAACTATAACCACTGTATGCTCCCATGTCTGCATCAAAGATAATTTTATTTATTGCATTTTTTACGTATGCTAATGTAATTTTATCATACTTTCTCAACTCATTTCCTATATATTGGCCATACACATTATAGGGATCATTTTTTTCTGATATATTATCGCTTGCACACTGTTGTAAGAGTGTTAATGCTTCAGATATGGCGTTATCAGTAAGATCATCACTTTCGTTCATTTTGGATCTCTTTTTAGGTCTAGTTGACTTTTGTTTAGGTCCTTCCGTTGTCGTCGAGTTTGAAGTTTCATTTTTTTCTTCGTTATAACCGTCATCATTTCGAGTATTATCCAGACTTGCATTCTGTAAAGATAGAAATTATTACTTAATTTTATTTACAGATACCATCATCCGAAGAAGAGTGGCTTACCATAGCGAAAGAGTTTGAGAGCAAATGGAATTTCCCACATGTCATAGGAGCAATGGATGGGAAGCATGTTATATTACAGTCGCCGATAAATAGTGGCAATGATTATGACTGTTACAAAATGTTTCCAAGTATAGTGCTGTTTGCTTTAGTTGACGCTAACTATAAATTTCTGTACGTAGACGTTGGCAGCAAAGGACGTATATCAGATGGCGGTGTGTTTAAAAATACCAATTTATATAAAAAGGTCGAAAAGAAGGAATTGAACATTCCTTCACCAGAAATATTACAAATACCGTATAAAATTGCAGTGCCCTATTTTATTCTAGGCGATAAAGCTTTTGCTCTCAATGATTACACATTGAAACCTTATGAAGGTACTCCAGAAAGAGGTTCAATGGAAAGGATTTTCAATTACAGGCTGTCCAGAGCAAGAAGAGTTGTGGAGAATGCCTTTGGCATTTTAAGCTCCGTTTTTAGAGTACTGAGGAAGCCGCTACTATTAGAACCAGAAAAAGCTACGAAAGTCGTATTGACTACCATATGCTTATATAACTACTTGCGTAGAGATTTAGCTTCCTCACAAAGGTTCACTCCCCCAGGATCATTCGATGCCGAAGTTGAAGGGACAGTAATACCCGGCCGATGGCGACAGGATACAGAAATGTCATCAATGCTATCTATTCAAGCCATACCACGGCGAGGATCAACAAATATAAAAGAAATACGTTCACATTTAGGGAGACATTTCATAACAAACGGAGCAATTTCTTGGCAGAATAATTATCAGTAAATAATAGGTACTAACTTCTTCACCTAAAGTATCTTGTGTATTTCCTGGGTGATTTCTATCTCCTAGAAAACTGAAGGCTTCATAGGCATACCAATTCGAAACATATATTTCACCACGACCTGCAGTATAAAATAAAAAAAAATAATATTAGAAATAATATTAGAAATAATATAAAAACCGATGTAACTTTGAATATAATAAAATGAATGTTGTTAACCCTAATCATAAACATTAAATAATAAATACCTGATCCTGTGATTCGGCTTTTTTTTTCTCTCGACTTTTCCCTCCTGTAAGACCCTAGTAAAGAGTCCATTTTTTTCTTTAATTCAGCTATTGGAAGGTTCATTTCCTGGCTTATTTTTCTCCATGCATCTTCCCTTAGTCCTCTATTTGTGTAATCAGGACATTGCGCATCCCAAAGTCGTCTATATTCACCATATAGTCGTATTAATTTAAGACACTGTTCTTTATCCATAGCCGCGTACTGACTGAGCGAGCAGCCTCGCGAGGCTGCCTCGCGAGGCAAATCCTCGGTCGGTCAAGACGTGCCTCGCCCGAGGCAAACGCACGCGCTGCCTCGCCCGAGCGTGCCGCGGCCCGAGCCGAACGTTGTCGGTTTTGTCGATGTTCAAAGGCGCCTCAGTACGTTTGCCGCGCTCACTCAAGACGGTAGTGTTTTGCCTCGCTTATTCGTTGCGTGTTAGTTGTGCGTCATGGATAAAGAACAGTGTCTTAAATTAATACGACTATATGGTGAATATAGACGACTTTGGGATGCGCAATGTCCTGATTACACAAATAGAGGACTAAGGGAAGATGTATGGAGAAAAATAAGCCAGGAAATGAACCTTCCAATAGCTGAATTAAAGAAAAAATGGACTCTTTACTAGGGTCTTACAGGAGGGAAAAGTCGAGAGAAAAAAAGCCGAATCACAGGATCAGGTATTTATTATTTAATGTTTATGATTAGGGTTAACAACATTCATTTTATTATATTCAAAGTTACATCGGTTTTTATATTATTTCTAATATTATTTCTAATATTATTTTTTTTTATTTTATACTGCAGGTCGTGGTGAAATATATGTTTCGAATTGGTATGCCTATGAAGCCTTCAGTTTTCTAGGAGATAGAAATCACCCAGGAAATACACAAGATACTTTAGGTGAAGAAGTTAGTACCTATTATTTACTGATAATTATTCTGCCAAGAAATTGCTCCGTTTGTTATGAAATGTCTCCCTAAATGTGAACGTATTTCTTTTATATTTGTTGATCCTCGCCGTGGTATGGCTTGAATAGATAGCATTGATGACATTTCTGTATCCTGTCGCCATCGGCCGGGTATTACTGTCCCTTCAACTTCGGCATCGAATGATCCTGGGGGAGTGAACCTTTGTGAGGAAGCTAAATCTCTACGCAAGTAGTTATATAAGCATATGGTAGTCAATACGACTTTCGTAGCTTTTTCTGGTTCTAATAGTAGCGGCTTCCTCAGTACTCTAAAAACGGAGCTTAAAATGCCAAAGGCATTCTCCACAACTCTTCTTGCTCTGGACAGCCTGTAATTGAAAATCCTTTCCATTGAACCTCTTTCTGGAGTACCTTCATAAGGTTTCAATGTGTAATCATTGAGAGCAAAAGCTTTATCGCCTAGAATAAAATAGGGCACTGCAATTTTATACGGTATTTGTAATATTTCTGGTGAAGGAATGTTCAATTCCTTCTTTTCGACCTTTTATATAAATTGGTATTTTTAAACACACCGCCATCTGATATACGTCCTTTGCTGCCAACGTCTACGTACAGAAATTTATAGTTAGCGTCAACTAAAGCAAACAGCACTATACTTGGAAACATTTTGTAACAGTCATAATCATTGCCACTATTTATCGGCGACTGTAATATAACATGCTTCCCATCCATTGCTCCTATGACATGTGGGAAATTCCATTTGCTCTCAAACTCTTTCGCTATGGTAAGCCACTCTTCTTCGGATGATGGTATCTGTAAATAAAATTAAGTAATAATTTCTATCTTTACAGAATGCAAGTCTGGATAATACTCGAAATGATGACGGTTATAACGAAGAAAAAAATGAAACTTCAAACTCGACGACAACGGAAGGACCTAAACAAAAGTCAACTAGACCTAAAAAGAGATCCAAAATGAACGAAAGTGATGATCTTACTGATAACGCCATATCTGAAGCATTAACACTCTTACAACAGTGTGCAAGCGATAATATATCAGAAAAAATGATCCCTATAATGTGTATGGCCAATATATAGGAAATGAGTTGAGAAAGTATGATAAAATTACATTAGCATACGTAAAAAATGCAATAAATAAAATTATCTTTGATGCAGACATGGGAGCATACAGTGGTTATAGTTATTATACTCAATCATATGGTGAACACGATAATTTAAGATATATGTCTCATCCCTCTTCCTCATCGACGCCATCTACATATTCGATGCCTGCTGCCTCACCAATGCCTTCTACCTCACCGATGCCTCCTACTTCACCGATGCCTCCTACTTCACCGATGCCTCCTGCCTCATCGATGCCTTCTACTTCACCGATGCCTGCTGCCTCACCAATGCCTCCTATCTCACCAATTTCGATGCCTCCCCTCCTCCTTCTCCAGCTCCTCATCATTAAATATTTGTTTGTTTAATTTTCTTATATTATTTGTCAAATTTTCTAATCAGATTAATAAAAAATAATAAAAATATGTAATTTTATTTTACCTTAACATAATCCTTTAACACCTCAATTATAGCATCACAGACTTCAGGAACTATAACCGATATCCTTTGTTTTGATATACGAAATAGATACTGTAGACTGGTATAAGAATCTCCTGTGGCCAAAAATCTCAACGTCACTAATAATCTTTCCCTAGCGGATATTGCTTCTCGAAAATTTGTGTCCTTCTTGCTTATTTTGGCGTTTATGAGAGAATACACATTGTCAAATTCGATTTTACTCATTCGAGTGAAATTTTTTTCTTCGTCATCGAAGCACAACTCTTCAAATAATCTGTTCCCAGCCTGTAATCTATTTTTGTATGACGTAGCATGCTCCTAATGTGACTCCTATCTTATCCTAATACTGCCTTCATGTTTAATTTCATCGGAGACGGATTTTGATCGAAACATGTTGCATGTTTATATATAATTTAAGAATAATAATTAAAAAACTCGAAGTTTGTTTACTTGTTTACAGGCATGGTCATAGAGACTGGTGCGACGCCATCTTGCCTAGATAGTTTTGGCGGGTTATGTTGTATTTGAATCATTATTAATACTTAATTAAAAATAACAATTTGTGTGGGTTCTTCAGTCTCTAATAAATAATTTGAAATGGTTTTTAAAATCTTGTCAAATAGCCCAAAATCTATTTATTACAATTTACGTTACCTTACTAAATCTTGTATACAAGTGTGGATGTAGCGGGTTACGAGGTTTTCCTGTATTAATATATCAGTCATAAAATGAAGGAAACTATTTCAAAAATTACTTCAGTTGTGGGTGAGACACTCAGCAGAGCAGTCTATTACTTATACACTGTAATAAACATTTGTTATGGCGTTGTGGTTAATTTTATTGCTTTGTTACAACTTAAATAATTTTTGCATATTTCATTTCAGAAAATGTCTAGAGGGAAAAGTAATGAGGTGCCATGGATGGATTGGTCACAGCAAGAGACCTTCTCGGGTTCCTTTGAAAAGTCCTCACTGCTCACCGCCGCGCTTACGCACGCTGGCCTCTACATACTCATGTTCCTGGGCTTCATAAACCAATTGTTCTTCAAACCCAAGGTCGCCATCGAAAGAAATCGAGAGGTAAGTTTATAATTGTTTTAAATCAAATATCCATTAATTAAATTCAGTGTCGTTTGAAGGCTTATATTTACTATTGAAAAGTGTGAGTAACAATTATATTTTTACGAGCATTGTTATTATAATCACAATATTTTAGTTTTTAATTACTGGTTTGCTCAAAATATCTTTAAAAATAATTGTTTAATAGTATGGAGAACAATAGAAAAATTTATTAAATGAACACCTATTAAATGTTGCTCCTGTGGAATGTATTAGTCTCTTAACATGTAAAAGTTAATTTATCTTTATATATTTATAACCAGACATATAAAATTCTCATATGACGTAATGACTACTGCAGGCGTTATAGGCCCCAGAATCGGGACATAATTGCGATCTTTTCAATTATGGGAATATTTCAAAAGGATAAAACGTTTACGGATGAAAGTTTCTGTAGAAATCTAATATATTAAATTCTCGTATCACAATGTTCGTTCCCATACTCCTCCGAAACGGCTCGACCGATTTTTATGAATTTTTTTATGCATATTCAGTAAGTCTGAGAATCGGCTACTATCTATCTTTAAAACTCCTAAGTGATGAGAGGACCCCTTCCACCTAAATTTTTTTTTATTATTTGGATAAAATTTTTGTTTTTTAAAGATACAAAATATAAAAATACATACAACCCCTAATTTTCACCCCTCTACGATCAACCCCTATTTATTTATTATTGTAGATAGTTATTTTTATTGAACTAAAAAAATGTTTCCTAAAATGTACATGGCAAAGGTCGGCTAGTAATATCTAAAATTCCGTAATATAGGTGATAGATTAGGTTTTGGTTTAGCTTCTCATATAAAAAATCTTGTATTAAAACTTAAAAGTACTATCAAATCATCCGAATGTAATTATAGTCTATTTAACAACTGTTTAGTTGCTATATGAAACGCAGTTAGAAGATTAATAGATTGTATGGCAAAGACAAGAGATCTGAAAAGTTAATATTTTAACTAATCTAGGTCAGTCGCTTGAATGGAACGTAAAATCTCTCGGCATTCCGCTTTGTGCGCGTGTCCGTAGCTGTCGCATACTGCACTGCGTCGTTTCAATGTTTGCTCTAGGTTCCGAATACTTTAAAGTACAATCAAAATTGTACAACGCAACAAAACTTTTAACTGTTAGGCAATTACACATCAAAGGGCCCGTTCAAGTATTACTTAAGCAGATTTACTGTACTTTATATCCCCCCCTCCTCTTGTCAGCAAAAGTAAGCAAAATTATAGTACATAATCGTATTAATATTTTGTAGGAATCCTCGAAAATGCATTTCGTTTTCAAGCATAGACAATGTGTGCGTAATATGTGTAATGAAGTTAATAATTACTGTTGACGTAATCACCAAATAAGAAAATTAAAGACCCCCCTCTCCCTATAGTGCTTACGTAATACGTGAACGGCCCCAAACACAAAAAACTCTCTTTCTTCGCCCAACGCTTTTTCGCTTCGGAGGGCCTTTCATCTTTAACCACTTCCTTAAAAACAAACTATCACTAACATTACATACATTTACTAAAAATCTCAAAGAATATCTTGTCAACCTGTCCATGCAACATGCTGCACAGAAAATATTCTTATTGTGCAAAAACAGTTTAAATATAAATTTGTGTTATGTATCATAAAATAAAATAGAGTTATCATGTAGACAGAAAGAGCTCACAACACAGGGAATCCTAGTGTCCCCACACTAGTGCACTTTCCCTTTTTTATTTTTTTTTTATTTTTATATAACGGGGGGCAAACGGGCAGGAGGCTCACCTGATGTTAAGTGATACCGCCGCCCATGGACACTCTCAATCCCAGTGGGCTCGCGAGTGCGTTGCCGGCCTTTTAAGAATTGGTACGCTCTTTTCTTGAAGGACCCTAATTCGAATTGGTTCGGAAATACTTCAGTGGGCAGCTGATTCCACATAGTGGTGGTGCGCGGCAAAAACTGCCTTGAAAAACGCTCAGTTGTGGAACGGCGGACGTCGAGGTGATACGGGTAAAATTCCTTGGTTGCCTAAATATTCTGTGTATAATAAAGATTTTTCTTTATTTCTTTCAGTTAGGAATGAATAGGTCTAGACGGGTCTTGAGCTTTTACATTACAAACAACATTGTTTGATGTAATTTCTGCTCGAAGAGTGCTTCTGCACTCGCTACGCTCTAATTATGTATAAATGATATTTCGGGTCAATTAGCGTAGCACGAATGGAGCGTGTTCATAACTACCTGTTGTTGCTACTTGAAAATTTAATAAACGATTCATCAAAAATGAGTCTTAAATTAAAATCATTTTATTTATATCAACTTTGTATAGATAATATTAATTGCTGTTATTATGTATGTGATAAAGTCCTGTAACGGAAATTGAATTATACCGCAAATGTTGTCGAGGAAGGAAAATTTATGTTATGTTATTGACGCAAAATAAGAAACCCATCTTAGGGCTTGTATTGACGTAAACAAGACGCATTGGAATGTCTGAATATAATATTATATATACCATGGTTATGGTTTTATGCCCTATAGTCATTGTACAGCAAACTGATGATTTATTTATTCAATCAAATCAAAATACGTTTATTCAATTTAGATGTGTCTTAGGGCATGCTTATGAATGTCAAAAACGTTTACAAAATTCGCGGAAGAGCAAGAATACGCCATCCGTTCGCAAAACTACCAGGAGGCCTTGTTCTGAGAAGAACGGGCAAGAAACTCAAGTTTTACCCTCCCTCTACATTACAATTATTCAAAGGAAAATGTCATAAACCACAACGTCATTAAAGTTACATAAGTAAAAAAAAATAAAAATCTTATTGAATTACACCACATATATAATGAATTTTCAGCATACAGTATATGTTATAAGCTAACTACTCTCAAATACGTGACAATTATGGCGGAACAAAAATTTTTCAAAAAAAATACATTAAAAATTGAATACTTCCAATTTTAGTTTTTACTAGTAATTTTTTGTTTAACAATGCGGATTAGGTACTAGACCGGCGCTTAACATCTTTTTCAATTGATCAGCCCACTACCGAACATATCAAGTTCTGGATAAGTAGTGTTTATTCTGTTATATTCGCGAAGAATTCAATATCTGGCGAAACTAAAGCCGGTTGCAGACCGAAAACTAAGCTATGCCAAGGCTAAACTAAGCTATGCCAAGCAAGCTAGACTAAGCTAAGCTAGAAATAAATAGCGTGCACACCAACAGCTAACCCAAAGCTCAGTCAGTGTTGCATAGTATGTGCAAAGGGTGTGCGGGGTAGCGGGAGGGGCTTAGCTTAGCTCGTGTAGCTGCACATCGGCATACACAACTAACTTAGCTTCGCATACTTTAGTTAGCTCACATAGCTTAGTTCGCATAGTTTGCGGTCTGCACAGACGTATGGAAAATTGCGTCAGCTATGCGAGCTAAGCTAAACTAACGTAGCTTAGCTCTTGGTCTGCAACGCGTATAATAGTTTAAGGTTGGAACAAACATGCAGTTACTATCGGTTGAAGCATAGAAGCATAATAATCAATGAAACGAAGACATAAAAAGTCGGCTCCATGGTCCATCGGGTAACGAAATTTCGGACTTAACAAGCGTAACATATTTATTTACGTAAAGTGTAATTAAGTGATTACGAAATGTGCGTAAATGTATGTAAAAGAGTGTCTTATATCAGTATGAAAATGGCAATGTCCAAAGCCATAGAAGAGTTGCTTATTATTAATCGTAGTTATTTTATTCCTATTATAAGAAATACGCAAACTACGCTCATTGGAGCGTCTAGTAGGATTACTCGCATCTTCGACACACACGCACACACACTGTATTCATACATAAACATTCGCACAACACAAGGTAGTTAGGAGAGATTCCCCTTCCACATTATAGACCGAAATACCTATGAAATAAACGCATACTTAAAAACATGTATTTTTTTGGTCGTAGAACATTAAACAAAAGCCAAAAATTGTAATAATGAGACACCCCAATGCTACACGATGCTAATTATTTTTGTTAATGCTCATTATTCTAGACAGCCATTAGCGTAAATAACGCTCCACAAACCATCAATATAGTTATAACGGTTAACTTGTTAACAGTTATCATATTAACTGTGATATATAATTAATAGATGGAATCTCCTTTAATCGTCATCAGTCATTCTTTTTGGTCGATCTTTGGACGTAGGCCTCCTTCATTCTCCTCCAACTCGATAGGCATTGCGCCTTTGGCATTATTTTCCATTTGCAGCCTGCATGCTTTGTGATGTCAGTCCATCCCAAAAGCTTGGTGTGCTCAGTAAGGCGAGACGATACTTCACTCCGGGCCACCACTTGCAACTCTATAAAGCGCAAATTCGGCCCCACATGGAGTGCTGTGCTCCCCAGTACCAGCTATTTCCGCTTGGCCGTATTTAACGAAGAGCGATTTGAATCGTCGACGACCAGTCATTTTCCGTGCGGCTTAATCCCTTAGCGTTGCGTAGAGAATAGAGATATGGGTTCTCTCTGCATGTTCTACCTTTTATTATTTATTTGTAAAAAGTAAATAATTACTATTGACGTAATCACCAAATAAGAATATCAAAGACCCACCCCCTGTAGTGCTTACGTAATACTTGAAGGGCCCCATGGATATTACGTGGACCAGTGTCGTATAGTACGTCGGTTTATATAAGTTTGTTATAATACACATCGTTAAACGTCGAAAGGCAGTATCGTTCTTTGAAAATTTTATAAAGTTAGTACTGTAGCATTTTGTAGTTAGCTACCGTAGCTTGGTAGTACTGTAGCATTTTGTAGTTAGCTACCGTAGCTTGGTTAGGAATGGTTCGACGGATTACCGTATATTACCGTATGGAGGATGGAGGATTTTAATTATAATAAACCTAACAGACAGGCAAATAAATGTGATTTTTATTATTATTTTTAGTATTTGTTACCTATATTAATGATAGCCTATACTTTGTTTTTATTACGTAAATACAACTAATATGAGTGTTTCATTGCTCAAATAAAATATTAATTATTATTCTTACCAATTTGAATTGTATAACGTTTTATTAAGACGTCATTAATGAATAATACTTACTATAAATTATTGATTATTAATTATCAAATCACAGTACATAAGTGGTATGACTCAATATCAGCTGTAAGTTATCGCGATAGCAGAGGAAAATGTAAAATATGTATTACTTTTTTATTGTTCTAGTATGATTGTTTAGTTTATCACCCCTTGAAACACGCGACGTAATCTAATCGGTATTCTGTTCTTATGCTAGCTACAGTAACATAAGTGGTTTTTTAAATATATATTTTGAAATGTTTTTCGTCTTTGTATTAGTTATGCTAATTGTAATAATAAAATATTATTTTAATGGCTAATAACGTCAAAATTTTGTTATTATAATAAACTACTGAATAACATTGAGGAAAATAGCTGTTTTGTTCTTGGGTCAACGGAATGATATAAATAATAGAGGATATTGATGCTAAATTAAACGCTATGCTATGCTTATAAAATATTGAAGAGAGCTTGCGTCTGGCTATACTTTCGGGGCGTAACTCCAACGATTTAGGTAATCGCCACGCTTATAATAAAACTAAGGTCGCCTGCTATTAATTTAATTGTCGACGCTTTAAAAACCATTAAATCATATTTCTTTAGTCGCGTCCTTCACTGCCCAATTTCCATGTTTTTTTTTATTTTTGGGGTGGTGGGCTGGGCACTTCAAGTTATAATGTAAATTTGTACCATTTTCTTTATTTGTCCTTATCTTTGACAAGGGATATGCGCCATTGTACAACCCGTTTGAGCAATTCTTCTCGCGCTACCTGTACCGTCGAGTGAGACACTGCTTCAACCTGCCTGTCACATCGACACCCGCCGCTGAGGTCACGCTAAAGCAACGTGCTACTGATGATTACAACTGGACCTTCAGGTTTGTTCAATTCCTGTATTGCTAATTTCTGTGGAGATAATCGATTTGTACGTTTTCTTTTTCAAATTAAGATGCAGAATCATTAGTATTAATTTTCCAAGGAAACCAAAAAAATGTATGACCCAAAAGGGTGCTGTAATAATTGTTGCGTAGGTTGGTTTAATTTGTAAGGCCGACTTCATTCGTAGCGACGCATCACCTAGAACTTCTACAAAACAAGAAGTACTAGTAACACTTACTAACACAACATATTGTGCATCATTATGGTGTAATTTGTCAACAGAATCGATATTTGTCTTTCATTTTTCATTCTGACCTGCCAGGCCCTTTTTTCTCACAGAGTAATAATAAAAAAAAAATGCCTTTTTATTTATTGCAAAAGAACAAAGTAAACTTAATACTATTTTTACACATATATTTTTAAAGTAAATTACAAAATTATTATTATTTTTTTTCCTAGTTTTTATATCTATTTCCCAATTATTATTTTGCAAGAACCCTTCCGCAGGTGTAGGCCTCCTCCAGGGATCTCCAGGTATCTCGATTTTGGGTGAGCTGCATCCAGCTCGAGCCAGCCGTTTGAGCAATGTCGTCCGCCCATCTCGTGAGCGGTCTTCCTCTGTTTCGTTTCCCAATAGGGCCACCCCACCTGGTCACTCTTATGGTCCGTCGATCGTCAGAGAGTCTTGCTACATGACCTGCCCATCTCCATTTAAGCTTTAGAGCATAGTTTAGGGCATCAGTAGCTTAAGACACAGAGTAATATCTCGCAAATAATAAGTTACGTAATCTTCCAGGTTCACCGGGGAGGAAAAGAGATGTATAAACCTGGGTTCCTACAACTACTTAGGTTTTGCGGAACCGCGCGGCGAATGTGCGGATGCGGCTGAAGATGCCGCAAAACGATATGGCCTCGCGCTTGCTTCATCGCGTGCGGAGTTGGGCACTTGTAACGTGCATCGCGAGCTTGAGAAGACCACTGCAGACTTCCTCGGCGTGGAGGTACTCTACTCCACCCTATAGTCCTATCTACAAGTTGATGATGGCTATAGAAATATATCTTACCCAATTGCAGGACGCGATCGTCTTCGGGATGGGTTTCGCGACAAACTCAATGGGCGTGCCTGGACTGATCGGGAAGGGTTCATTAGTCTTAAGTGACGAGAATAATCACGCCTCCCTCATCCTGGGTTTGCGCTTAGCACGGGCCACTGTGCGGGTCTTCAAACACAACGACATGAAACATCTTGAAACACTCGCGCGTCGCGCCATTGTTGAAGGGAAATGGAAGCGGATTATTGTTGTTAGTATATATTTTTACTAAGAAGTCGTGATCTTTTGATCTAGTGTGATAAGTGATTTATTATAATGTAATCTATAACTTGCTTATATTAAGCAGACTAAAGATAGTAGTCGTATAATCTTGGACTTTTTTGCTTTTATCTAAATCCGGTTTTGATTTACAGGTGGTGGAAGGTGTGTACAGCATGGAGGGGTCTGTCGTTCCCCTACGCTCCTTAGTAGCGATAAAGAAGCGTTACGGGCTTTACCTGTACCTAGACGAGGCGCACTCAGTTGGCGCAATGGGCCCGCGCGGCCGAGGAGTCACGGACTACAGCGGAGTAGATCCACGAGAAGTCGATATACTTATGGGGACCTTCACAAAAAGTTTTGGCGCTGCCGGCGGGTACATAGCGGGTTCCCGTCGACTTGTCGACAGTGTACGTGCCCGCGGCCATGGCCACACGTACGCACATTCTATGTCGCCGCCTGTAGCCGCACAAGTGCTGGCCGCCATGCGCGCCATCGCCTCACCAGCTGGTGCGGCACGAGTGGCCGTTCTACGCGATAACACACGCTACTTCCGTGAAAGGCTACGCTCCCTGGGGGTTATAACATTCGGACATATTGACTCTCCCGTTGTGCCAATGTTGGTTTACACATTTAGCAAGATGGCGGCCACAGTGGAGAGGCTACAAGAGCGCCGTGTGGCTACTGTCGGTGTCGGCTTTCCCGCTACGCCGCTGAACAAGGCGCGTATACGGTATGTCGTTTTCTATTTATTTTTCTTATTAAGAGATATAGTTTTAATAAATTTCATTTCTTATAAAAACCATTTTTCTATTTAAACAGCTGCATACTCAGTCATAGCATCAAGTGCAATATGATATAAATATAAGTACAGTCAAAACCATTTACGATGACACCGTTTATATTGACCAAAATCAAAGGTCCCGGCTGAATTCTATTGTATTAGGTACTTAATAAGAACGTCATCGGCTGTAACGATATCGGTTTTTACGACCAAATATGAGTGGTCCCTTCGATGTCGTTATAACAGATTTTGACTGTATGTATAAAAAGTAATGTTTAACTTAGTTTGTGAACAGCACAATTGTTGCTCCATCGCCAAAAAGCAAAATTAAAATTATGTTCTACCATTTAATACATTGTTCTGTGCAGGTTTTGCTTGTCAGCTGCGCATAGTCGAGCACAGCTAGACGAATGCCTAACAGCAATAGAAGCCGTTGTGGACGAGATAGGTCTTCGATACTCGCGCAAAGCCTAGGACCTAACCCCAAGTGGATCAGTACATTACCCTAAGTGTTAATCTACGTGCTATGTCACGTGACCATGTTCAGTTCACAAAAACCGCGTTACAAGTCTCGCTGCACTGCAGAAATCGCGTTCATTTATATACATTATGAAACCAGTGATAAAAGTATTACAGCAATATGGCTATGTTAAAGAAACATAGTGTGTGACGTTCTGAGAAGCGCAGTGCGGCCTTTGAGTAATTTTAATTTATATGTCTGTACGAATGTCAGAAGTCAGTGCGGAGGTTGACAATGTTATCTCTGATAGTTAATTATTGTGTAAGTTATACGTAATAAATTATTTTCGTATTATATTCTTTTTTTATACCACCCAAACTTTATTTAAATCAAATATATATAACATGTAGCAATATCTAATTGGGACAGTCCACAGTGAGTGCTCATCGCGTTTGGTCTTGAGTCTCGTATGTTACCTTGCTCCAAGTCTTTCCAGCTCTCTTTGCCTCACCTGCAATCAGTGGCGTAACTATACCACCTGGGGCCCGTGTCAAATTCGTTTGATGGGGCCCTATCAGTAAAAATCGTCACGTTGTACTCAGCTTAATTTTAATAAACTGAGATTTTCAGAGTACTCAATTATACGTTGTATATGTCCCACAAATGGCCATAGGACTCTCTCTTAGGCGAGAGGGAATGGTTTGTAGTCCCCACGCTAGCCCAATGCGTATTGGAGATTTCACATTCATCCGTAGAACATAATATCTCTTGGGCAGGGGCCCTCTAGGGTCGGGGGCCCGTGGCATTTTGCCAGCCCTGCCACCCTATTGTTACGCCACTGCCTGCAACAGTACTAGCTAGCCAGCCACTTTGCTTTGGACGGTGACGCTTCCTCTTTCCTTGCCGGTCCCAATCAAGCGTATGAGTTTGATTCATACACGATAATATTTAATAAGTAAATATTTTTATCCAAAAATCTATTTTAAACGTACGGAAAGATAATTTGTTTACATTAAACTTCGTAACGAAGGTACGGAAGGCATTAGAATTTTATGGAAGTGAAATGATTGTTTACGAACATTTAATGAAATCCAACCTAAAGCCCTTAAAATAAAGATATTAGCTGGATTTGTATTACCTTATATGTATGACCCATTAACGTTTTTAAAAATTATCAGATAAGTATTGATCGCTGGAATTCTCTGCGGTATCTGATAAGTGTCCGGTTGGGTTGTTATCGACGAGCGGTATTCGCACTCAGTGCTATTTGATTTGTGTCACTACAATTACTCATATCTCTGGTTAAGAATATGTAGTGTAGATTTGTTTAAGGATACTCTCGAATAAATTTAAGTGGTAATGTATTTATTTGTGTTAGTGTGCATCGGATATGCGCACGCGCAAAGCGTCACCGTAGTGCAGCTTAAGTAAGTATTGAAAGCTATGAGATTTAAATAATATTTTGTGGGATTTGGTATCATTGTATTCAGCTTATTGTTATACAAAGATGTTAATTAGAATAAATGCTATTATACTAAAAATAAAAACAGTGATGTTATGTCATGTCGTATATGAGGAACTGGGAACAATCTCAAATTAAAGTGTCTTTCACTGACCACGATTCTTAAAAACTCAGCCTTTACGCTAGTAGCTTAGATGAATTATATATATTAATCGTATAACTAAGCTCCTAATTAGAGATAATTTAATGAAATACTAAATACGGACGTCCGATTAGTAATAGTTAAAGCCCTTAGGTAGCTGGTAAAAATTACCCAAACACGTGTATAAAAACGAACATCAACATTTAATATTTAACTTATAACACTGGAATGTATATACTATAGGTACAACAATAAACTAGATATCAGGATGATTAACGGTGGTTACTTGAGTAAAGTTTATGCTATATACCTAACTGTCTAATTCTTTTTAAAATCACTAATCTAACCATACGTATAACTTGTTATTTGAACTAGATTGAATACTGAACACATTTGGGCGTTTGTTATCAGTTCAAATAATTTCGACGATATTTAATAGGGGTCAAGGGCTGCGTCTAATTGGCAGTAAATTTTTTCTAATTGTTTATACGCGATTTAGAGTTACTAGGATATATTGTTGCTATTGGATGTTAACATTAATTTAAGCTAGTTAAACAAATTAAGAATGTTGAATCGTAATTAGGGATTGAAAATAAGCTTTAATGGAAATCTTTTCTTATTATATTTAAGAACAAGCTATCGCGACATTTTTTTGTAGATATTTATATGTTCTTTAATATTGTTAAACGTTTTTTTGTTCTATCATCAATAGTTTTCGTAGCACATGCTATGAAATATATTTTATAGGCATTTTTTTTACACCTTGGGTAACATTTTTGTAGTTCGAGTAGGGATCCTTATTTTTTTCTGCTAATTTAAATAACCTATATTAATCAGCGATAATGTAGCATTCAAATGGTGAACAAACTTACATACAAATCTTTCCTCTTTATAATATTAAGTATAGATTTGAATAGTAGCTCTTATGACAGATACCAATAATTCGTGTCTACATCTTTGAATTGTACCTTCATTGTTATTGCTATATTTATCAAGCGACGAAAATATTCTTAATATTACAGCCTCCCATACGATGAGATCTACTCGCTGGAGCTTAATAGTACAGTGGAGTACATTCTAGACTTTACACCAGTAAGTATCGCATTCTAAAATATTTACCACACCCTTTCTGTCGTATATATATACGTATATGTTAGTTGACAAGTTTATTAAGCAGTATGGGTTTCTGTAGAGCGCAGGTGTTACTCGTGATGCTCCACGTGTCGTATGGGCGCGCGTCGAGGGCGGAGATGGTTCGCGACCCGTGCTCGTTACTGCCCGGCAGCGCGCAGGTATGTTTCGGTCTTTAACGACTTATCCGAACACGAAAACCATTCAGTTGGTAAATAAAATTATGAGATAAATTATTGTTTACGTCATCATATTTTTATGCCTTAAAAAAAATTCTGAGCAATCGATAATTATGCGTTACCATTGAATGGTTGCATGGTTTCATTCTATATAATTATTCATAAATTTATTTGGGGTATAAGATTGAATTTCTCTAATCCTAATGTTAAATGTTTAATATACCGTCACTGCCTTTACGTATATTCAGTTTTAGAATTAGGCGACCACAATTCAAGTTAAGAATGTCTTATAAAGTTGTTCTAATATACGTAGGTGCTGAGACATGGCAACTACCTTACGAGGTGAATCGACGCAAATTGTTCGAGCTGGAACGTACACTTTGTCCTGATGACGCACATCTAGACACGACAGGTATGGAAAATGTAATGTGTACCTTTACCCAGGTGTCTGTCAAAATAACTATCACAATATTTCTTTGTTGTAATTAACCTACGTAAATATTTTGTTATTTTTTTACGAAAACTTTGTAATGTTTCAGTGACCGAGCAACGCAGCTCTTACTCGTTGCACGTGTCGACGTCTAGTTCTACGAGCGTAGCATTTCACGTACGCGTATCTATAGCTCAGGCGTGGCGTCTCGACGCACCTACCGCGCTCTTTGCCACACAGGTAGGTACTTCACTCTCTGAAAAGAGACTTATGCCTCCCGTATGTCAAAATCCAATACATTTTTGAGTTAGAACCTTATCTCGCTTCTGAATCTTACCCTGAGGCTACACTGGATAATACCCTGATACCGTGATTATAGGATTATTACAAAATTTAAACGAAAGTTTGGTAATCATGGTAACAAATATGGTACCTACTAACCGTCTTCTTAAAAAGTTACTAAATACACTTTACTACATTAAATCACGTAATTATTTATTTTGAATCTATAATTTTTAAAATAGTTTGTTGCGTTCTTTACAGCAAAATGGACTCTTAAACAATTACGATGGGTAATCTTTGGTTAAAGAGTTAGCACATTATAACCGAGCAAAGAGTGTCTTCTGAAATATGTTACATACTCGCTAAATAAAACAATAATTTAACCTCGTATTTTTTTAGTTTGCTCCCCGCGTGCTTTCATACCAGTTCAAAGGCGAAGAGAATCGCGTGCGGCTTGTCGTTTCTTCTGAAAGCGAGCTGTGTGCTACACTATCCCTTCAAAACTATTCGGTATGTATCATGATAATAATTGAAGACATACTAAACAAATTAAACTCGTATCATTGCGAATAAGAAGGGTGTTTGTGTGGGCATCAAGCATGATAGCATCATCATATCATCAGCATAGCTTCTAAACAAATGGGTCTATTATGAAAGCTGACGTGAACGAGATCGGACACTGCCGAAGATTTAAAAAATGTTTTAAACTACGAAAAGATATTATTTAAATACGCAGCCGTGTCGGACGGACGTTAGTCATAAGGTTGCTTTGTAATTTTCTTTGACCATCACTAACGTTCGACCAATAAACGGAACATTTACAACTCTGCTTCGAGTTTCATTTCGATATTAGCATCGGTTCAGATCAAGCCGGCGTACGCTTACTCGTAATTTAATTAAAATACAAAATTACAATTAATGTTACGGCTATCCGATGGTAGGAATTTGAATGTCAACACAATTATATAAAATTAGGTTCCACGGGGTAATAAATGCTGACCGTGCACCGTGCGTGAGGCATGTGTAATTCCAGTCAATTGCGAAATGGTCACTGGGCGACGTAGCAAAATGGTTCTTTGCTATAATCTTTTGTGTTTATTGTGTCTTGCCTAGACAGTATAATATGAGTTGATTGCGACGATTAAATAGGCATCTCCTGCACATGCGTGCCCTCTGAAAGGCTGTATCTCACATCAGATTTTGGCCAAACGTCGGTCTAGATCTGTATAAAAAATCTAATGTCCTTATTATTGTTTGGGTTTCCAGTGTCCTATTGCGCAGACGATAGACTCGACAGGAATGACTGCTGAGCCGCGATTAACAATGATGCTTTCAGGAGCTATGTCGATTGCGGTATAAACTCTTTTTATTTTAAATTGTTGAGGAAGTAAATAAAACTGGTTTTGATTTTTATTTGGTGTCATATA
Source organism: Pieris macdunnoughi (assembly GCA_905332375.1). Classification (NCBI taxonomy): domain Eukaryota; kingdom Metazoa; phylum Arthropoda; class Insecta; order Lepidoptera; family Pieridae; genus Pieris; species Pieris macdunnoughi. The sequence goes on from CAJOBZ010000041.1 coordinate 313,510, forward strand.
TGCCATAGCCAACTAGCTTAATCAGGCGTTCAATTAACAGCCATTTGATCAAACAGCTAGGCAAATATGAAATAACTTAGATCGATGAAGTTTCATTACTTCCACTTTTTGCCACCTAGCGCCGAAACTTTCCAAACTGTCAATATGGCGTCGCTCGTAATTTGCAAGAACAATAATATACTACATTTTAAATATATTAAACAAAGATTTTTTATGTCAGATGATTCATCTCTTTTATTTCACAATAAAAGGGAGATTGTACGAATAGCCTAAGCATTAAATGTTTTAAGAAATGCTACTACTGAATATCAACCAGACTAGACTGTTGTTTTTTTTTAATTTTATTATTTAAAGACAATTTACACCAATTGACCTAGTCCCATGCTAAGCTGGTGAAGCTTGTGTTATGGGTACTAGGCAACGGATATACATACATACATATTATAGATAGATAGACATATAAATACGTATTTAAACACCCAAGACCTAAGCAGAACACCAAATGCTCGTCATCACATCGATGTTCATCTCAGCCGGGGATCGAACCCGTGACCCATGGATTCGCAGTCAGGGGTACCACTAGACCAATGAGTCGTCATTGACTCATTGACGGTCGTGATTGAACCGCTAATTAAGCCAGTTGGCTGCGACATATATGTAGATTATTGACAAATTATACAGCGATCGCAATACCCCAACGGATTTTACGTGGTGTTAGTGGTACATGCAACAGATGAGGCGTGTCTAAGCGAAATGCCCATAGAACCACGGGCTGAGAAATTGTGGGAGGCATCGCTGGCCGGAGAATTGCCATCCTACTTGCTGCCTCACGCCCCAGACCCTATCGAAAGACGGAAGGACTTTCTGGTGTCCATACAGGTAGCGGTCGTTAAGTTTACTTCTACGATAAGAACGTTGTTGTCATTAATATTATTAACAAAGTCTCTTATGTCAGACTGTCTAATACATGTCGTGATTCTAATTATCTAAAACAACGACTTGCGGTACAACCCTTGGTCTTGTCCTCAGACTTCTGTATCTGATTCTTCATCTTTTTTTTAATAGACAAGGAGGTAATTGACATTTTGCGCCAGATGGGCCGTTCAAGTATTACGTAAGCACTATAGGGGGGGAAGGGGGGGGTTGGTCTTCGATTTTCTTATTTGGTGATATACGTCAACAGTAATTATTTATTTACTATTGGCTTTGTTTGTAAACAAATAAATTTTCGAGGATTCCTACAAGAAATTAATACATTTTAAATGTAATGTTTTATTTTTATTTTTGAGAGCTTTGTTTACTTTTGCTGACAAGAGTGGGGGTGGGGGGGATAAATTGCAGTATATCTCCTTACGTAATACTTGAACGGCCCCAAGCACACGCCGCCGGTTTTAAGTTTTTATTTACCGAGCTAGCTTTAAATACGAACATAGAAAGATACGCTCATTGGTGCATAGCCGTGATTCCAACGTACGACCTCAGGGCTAAGGGCGAGCGTACGACCCATGTGACCAACACAGCTCATAATGTCTGGATGTGTTGCCCATAATATATATATATACAATGCAGCAATGGTGCTACAACATTTAAGCTCTTCAATAAATTATTTTGGATTAAGGTAAATTTTAATTTTAAAAATAGAATTTCTATAAGGTGATTCGCCCTTCTCACTCTCTCTCAATCGGTCTCAATCGTTCTCTCCCTTTTCTTCGACAAAAACGCTGCACATCTTCGTGACGCTAATATTATTATTATTGCGTTTCATCCGTAAAAATTTTACCGTCCTTCGCCTAAAGAAGTTTCACTTCAAAAATTGTTTGTTGTCAGAGTGCACTCAGTCGACAGCAATACGTAGTAGCTGCAACAGTGACGTTAGCAATATTCCTCTCATTTTACGTGGCATTCGGAGTTTTGGTGGTGGCCCAGCGCTGGTCACCTTTCGCGAAGCTCGTCGCTCCCCAAGCAGTGCTGGCGGACAACACTTCACGGTCTGGTTGGTGAAATAATAAAAATAATATATTTTTAAGGCATATTCAGTGAGATTTTAATACTTAGCTATGTACCTTTTCTACGGCTTTAAAATGTTAACGATAAAACTACAAAATATATTTAAATAAATTTTAGATTCTAATATGTCAAAATCCAAAATAAAGTTTGCGCTACATTTCGACGATTTCCAATCCACGGTAGGGTTTCGAACTCACCTATGTGTAGGCTACACATATGTGACTATATACATAGGAGGCTACATACATTATCTAATCTAATAAATTGGCACACCTTGTTTTGTTTTCCATAGAGAGGTGCCACTTTTTGGTCTTCGTTTAAAACATATTACAACATTTGTATGATTTGTCTTGTCCACGATTGCTCGATACTTTCAGTTATGTAAATTATCAAAAAGTTTATTTTAAATACCGATATCACTTGACAAATCTAAAGTTTTTAATATGTTGTAACAAAACGGATATAAACCACTAATTTGATCTTAATAACGCGAAGTGTGGGAAAAGCCTACTGAATATTTACATAAATTTGAATGTATAATGCACAATTTTTTCAGGCATAGAAGCCCAACACGAGCAAACACTGTCTGACCCAGCTGCATCTCCCCAAGAAACGTCTCGACGACTCTCAAGTAGGCATTATTATTTTAATTTAATATAATATAACATATTCGGCGGATATTATATAATAAATAATTTTAAAGATATTTTTTCTTTTCAGCGAACACATATGACCGAAATGATGATAGCGACTCCGAAGACGACGAGCTTGCTACTACGACGACGGCTGTGTCTGCTCCCGGCGCAGGTCCTGATCCTGCTTCAGTTACTGGAGCTGGAGTACAGGTTCGATTATTTGACACTTAAATATAAAATAGCTATGTTTTGCCTTGGTCACACTAAATCTTGACTTGGATTTTTTTTAATATTTAATGGGGCACTTTATGAATACCGGTTCACAGGGTCCCTTCGGTTTACCGGCGAGATTGCGCGTGGCAGCACTAGCACGGCAGCGCGAGCGCACGATACGGGCGCGGTCTGACCGCTATCTGTACACATTGTACACTGTGGCCGTATTCTACGCACTGCCCGTGATCCAGTTCGTGATCGCGTTTCAAGTTGTCATGAACGTGTCCGGCTCGCTTGATATCTGTTACTATAATTTCCTTTGCGCACATCCAGCTGGTGCTCTTGGCGATTTTAACCACGTGTTCTCAAATCTTGGTTATTTATTGCTCGGAGCGCTGTTTATGCTGCAAGTACGACGTCGTAGGGCACGCCGTCGACGCCTGCCACGTGACCCGAATTATGGTATACCGGCTCACTATGGGCTTTTATCAGCTCTAGGTGCGGGAATGATGGTGGTGGCGATCCTCTCCGCTTCGTACCATGTCTGCCCTAATCGCCTTAACTTTCAATTTGGTAAGTTGTAACGTTATAGTGAGATATTTACAACTAATAGTTTAATTTATATGAGAACAGATGTTGTTAAAACAGCAGTTAGAACCCTTCATAAATGATACCATCAAATACTTTAATCACAAAATTTAATTTGACTATTTTCGTAAATCGCTGATTTCGGATGGGGTCACAAAGTCCCTTGAATGTGTCTTCGCTCAAATGTTATCTACAATCTGAAGTCGCTGTAACTAAAATTCAATAAAAATATATTATACGAAGTTAATAATATAATTAATCACACAAGTGTAAACTTGTGGTGCTTCTAGGCACTGTTCTTATCTATATAAGGATCTATCCTTAATTATCTATTCCGTGCTCAAACAAATATTATAGGATACAGTTTTTAAATGGTTATATAGAATTATTGGCAAATAATGTTCGCAGACACGGCATTCATGTACGTGCTAGCAGTCCTGAGCACGATAAAGATATATCAAGCAAGACATCCTGATATCAACGCGAGGGCACATGCAACTTTTGGAGTGTTGGCAGTCATCATCGCCTTTGGTAAGTTGGATGACTCTAAAAATTTTAAAAATGTCCTGAAAATAGTTCGGAAACCTAATACACATTTTAATAGAATGACGAAATGATAACGCGTTTCGTTTGATTTTGATTGGTCAAACAGAAATTCTAATCGTGTCTCGTGTGTTTGCGATTGGAGTAGAGACACTGTTGATTCCTCCCTGTCATGGCCCTGCACGTCAATGAAACTGAAATGTAGTTTCAACAGCTGACAAATATTTTTTCTGTATGAAGTTTGACATATTTGACAGCGCTGAAGACAAGATTGTGACTTGAGATATGATTGACTTAAAACAGACTTGAAGGCCATTCATTTTATAGCAATAAATTTTTGTTTTCTATGCGAAGAACATATTCAATATTCATTCATTCATAACAGTTTATCAATTGAGCATAAAATTTTACGAAAACCTTCATATTATGGAACAGAGCTTTTGTCACTTCACTCTATGGACAATTAAAACGTCTGTTAATCTATAAAGTTCATTAAATATTTCCATGCATCAGAATAGGTTAGGTGTCGCTAAGATTTCAAAAATAATTTTGCTTTTAACAATAAAGAAAGAACTGTTAAAACACGTGATAATTATTTCCTTAAAATACTGTACGTTATAGTGGTTTGGGGAGTATTGGGCGGCGGCAGAGTTTTCTGGGGCGTATTCACGGTGTTACACGTCTTCACGTTTCTACTGCTCTCGCTACGAATATACTACGTGGGACAACTGCGCTTTGGTGGGTATTTTATCGTTCTACTATTCTTAAAAGTATTACTTCAACTCGGCTTTATATTTACTGGAACTAATATTGACTATGTGTATGTATGTCTAAGTCCAATACGTTGTTGACACTCGGGGGTCACACTTAACCCTAAGTCTCGCCTGTGAATATTACCTTCAATATCGAAACCTTAATGAGCAGTGTCATCCCTGAGGTCGTAGGTTCGATCCCCGGCTGTGCACCTTTGGACTTTCTTTCTATGTGTGCATTTAACATTCGCTCGAACGGTGAAAAAAAACATCATGAGGAAACGAGTGTCAGGCACAGGAGGCTGATCACCTACTAGTCTATTAGATTGAAAAATGATCATGAAACAGATTCAGAAATCTGAGGCCCAGACCTAAAGAGGTTGTAGCGACACTGATTTATTTTATTTATCGAAACCTGAATGCCTTTATGAATAATAGGAAACAGAATAATTACTATGCTATCTAATTGTACATAAACACAAAAAGAGCATTAAAATTTTAATAATTAAATGTGAAATTGCAGAAAAGCAGTCGCTGGCAGCGGCGGCAAGTGAACTACGGAGTGGCGCCAGGCCTTTGTATGGGGCCCGGCTCCTGCTGCTTCTCATAGCAAATGCTGTAAACTGGGCTTTCGCCATATATGGGTAGGTATATATTTCCATCTTTCGAAAGGAAAAGATTTTTAATAATAATAATCGTATTTTTTGCAAAAACAGGTAATATAAAAATTACGTACCAGGCTCCTATTTTAGTGAGAACTGTATTTCAGGAGCCTGTGACTTCCTAGTTATATGTGTATGGATAATTTAAATAAATAAAAAATTCAATTTATGATACGGTTAGTTAATAAAAATGTACAATATTTTATTTTACTTATCCCAGGCTAAAAATAAAGCTTGCGAACACTTTGCTTTTTCGAAAAGATCGACAGTGGGATAGTCAAGTGGTACTTTCAAACCTCCTTTAATAGTGCTCTTTGAGCTTTGAGCTCTTTGAGTTATGTGTTTTACATTAACAATAATAATTAGGAGTGTACAATTATTCACACTTTGCAGGGTAATGGCAATTCTATCAGCTGAGAAAATATCTGCCCTCTTCTTTGGCTTTAAGATTTAAAATTAAAAGTTCAAAGACCATTGTCTGTTTTAACGTTTACTACTCCTTTGAGCCTAGGATCAAGTACAGAATTATTTAATTTAAAACGTAATTCAGGGAACAGTGTTAGTCTAGACTCTAGAGAGGGCGTCCAATCCCTCTATCAATGGAATTTGCATAAAAAATAAATACCAGTAAAAAGTAAAATGATCGAAAACAGATGTTATCTGAGGCCAAGACACATAAAAGATCGTAGCGCCACTGGATTATTATTTATTAAGGTTTATTATTGCAGTCTGATCCGGCAGGGTAGTGATTTTGCGTCCCACATGCTGCAAGTACTTCTTGGGAACACACTGTTGTACATGATTTGCTATCTCGCTATGAAGTTAGTGGTCGGAGAACGCGTACGTTGGTACGTATGGGTGCTATTAGCGGGCGCCACAGCCGCCTGGATGCCGGCACTGTTCTTCTTCTTGTCTGGAAGTACCAATTGGGCTGCCACACCGGCCGCTTCTAGACACAGCAACCACGAATGCAAGGTAACTCGTCTTGTCAATATATCATGATAAATTCCATTCCGCGATCCACTGCGCGTTAGAAGGACACTCGGGAACAGGAAAACTTCCGAAACAGCCTTCCAAAAAGGAGAGTACTACATCCATGGCCTCTTGCATTGTACCCGGTGTTTCAGGGATGGCAATTAGCACCTGCTTAGTCTATTGCTATAAAACCGGTCTCAAAGAAAGCTCATCATTCAAGTAAAAAAAAATTATGTTTCAGTGCATGCTATTAATAATAATAACGACTCTTAGCTTCCATAATTATGTAGCACTTCCGACCTAAATCTTTAAAATTTTGAAGTAGAGATGCATAATATGCATACATATTACATAAACAACAGAGGATTTTTTTCTGTTATTTGTTAACGTAACTAGGCTTTTGGAATCATTAAATTATTTTAACATAATCGTATGGCACAGGTACTAGAATTCTACGACTATCACGACTTGTGGCACCTTCTATCAGCAGTGGCGCTTTACCTTTCTTTCAATACCATGCTCACGTGGGATGATGGCTTATCCGCTGTCAAGAGAACTGAGATCGCAGTGTTTTGACACTTTAATAAAAGGAATATTTTAAATACTTGTCTTTTACTATAGTTATAGAGCTACATATAATATTTTATATATAATATATACTATACATAGCTGGATTTACCACAAAGCATTCATTTATTCATCGCCTTTTATTTCGAGGAGGATATTTGACGTATTCGTATAGAAACTCTAAAATCATGTCGAGAAGAAATCTGGCAAGTCCAGGGTCTGAAGATTCGAAAAAAATCTTAACGGCCTGCTTAATCGGTGACACCTAGCGAGACCAAGAAGAATCAAGGTCAAGAACTGGTGGCAATTTAATGGGGTGGAAGTTTTAGACCTGTAAACCCAAAAACAAGATACACAACACGACGGCGGCCTTACTTGGCTAAAATCGCCGATATTGGAGCCTTATAGCTGAAATATTGAAAAACGTCAAATAGAAGTCTGGCAGAACATAGGCGCACAAGAAATTAGTCTCCCGGTCTCCAACCTTCATACTACGTAACGTTGACGGCCTGCCCTAACGGCAGCAGATAGAAAGGAGTTGCTCGAAAAAGCTACATGGGGCGATATTTCAAATTTCGGCCAAAACACAAACTGAATTATTTATGTGTCGCCAGTTAAGTAACCGGCGCTATGGAGAAAATATTATTAAATCTAGAACTTTCTATCTGCTTCCTTGACGACGCCAACGGCTTGGCCAACCGTAAGAGATCGAAATAGAGTGTTATAAAAAAAGTTGTTGATAACCTACGTTAACTAAAAGCCCTAAGGGGTGCTTTAATTTCTTAGATTTCAAAAAAAATTGTTTTCAAATGTATGGAGAGCCCTTTTCGACGGAATTCGACCCACTTATAAGTATTAAAGTGATATGAAATGGTAAAGAATCGAGAGAAAACCTGTGAACCCAGTTATTATAACCAATTTGTATGACAACACCACCAACTCGCAGACGGTAGGTAGAGGTACCTAAGATATTTGTTGGGAGTAAAAACATTTTATTAAGCAATTTCAATAACAAACAAGTATTTTCGTTGCGTGCAATGTGGCCCCTTAACTGGCGCTCCCTTTAACGCCACCTCGCGCACTGCGCAATCTCGGCATAAAGAAAACACACTTTTCATCTGAGAGTGAAAGGACAAGACCAACTATATTTTCATTAAAGAATCAACACTACAGAGTGTTAATTACTTGCTTTTATATAACTTCTAATTTATTGGATGTATGTGTATAAAGTTTGTAGTTATATTTTCTTGAATTTTTAAAGTAATAATATTGTATTAGAACTTATAAATCCCGTTTACTACTTCGCGTACTTAAATTCCTTAAGCACGTAACTAATCATTTTAATGGTATTTTTCGCTGGTCTAGCATTAGAAAATATACTCTATGGCTCTTATTAAGCAGACCACGGAACACTGCACCCGCACACCTCGCTGAACTCAATATTATAGTAACAATGTTTGCTCATTTTATAATAATAAAATCACAGATATGAACCATTATATCTTTTGTAAATGCCAAAACAAAATTTTCATTTTTAATAGACTACTATTGGCAAGTAAAATAATGGAAGTTACTGATCCTTCCCGCCGCCACTTGGGTGATTTGCTCAAAAACAAAAAGTGTATAGTGCATTATATAAAGACGTTAAAAATACATGTGAAATTTCATGCAGAAGAATAGGCTTAAAGGCCTCGTTACCAGGCCATTAAATAAAAAAAGGAAGATGCAGGGGCATTTGACAAAAAGAAAAAGTCAAAATTTCAATGTCGATTGTCGGTGACGTCACGTCAGCAAATGTCACCACTCGCGTTCTCAATTCTCATTATTTTTATTTCGCAATTTCCAGAAATTTGCAGTTCTATACAATTCTCTGGTGTATTTTTTCTTTAAAAAGTCGTCTTATGTTATTTTGTTAAACGATGGACAATCAATATTACTACAAGCTGATGGCGAGTTATCTATCTAAACGAAACTGCGACGAGTCATTTATGAGGTATTTCTTCGGTAAGAATGCAACAAAGAAGACCCCTGAAGAGTTGGAACGGGCTGATGAAAGAAAAAGACGTTTGCAGAGGGAGAGATCGAGACGGTATCGCGCCTTGAAAAATGCCCGGCGACAAAACGAAAACAGTCGAGACAGTAATGAAAATGAATCTGCCAGGAGCAAGTCACGAACTCTTTCCGTGGACGAAGAGGTGAGCGATTGCGATGAGTCACCAACATTGTGCGACCTGCGTGAGTTACACTATGGTGAAGCATGGCGAGAGCCAGCTTCCTCTGATTGTGCTTCAGATGATAATTCTGCGCATTCCGTGCTCGATCACACGCCTCCAGCCAACCTCTCACTTGACTTAAAAGAGTTTCTCAGTTCTAACACTGAGTTAGACTATCCTACTGTTCACAGCCTTATGTTTCACTGGCTTCAGACGTAGCATCTTGGCATTAACATTAATAAGGCTAGCTTGGCCAATATGCCTATGTAATTTGGGATAAACTCACAAATTAGAAATTGTTTCAATCCGGCTTCTATCAGTAGAATCTCACAAAGTATTATTTTTGAGCTACCATAAGGTAGAACAGTAGATACTCACATATCAATACATAAGATTGCTTGTTAATGTGAAGCTGACACTTGCGATAACCGTCCTGCTCTAGATTATATGTATATGTTCTGATGTTAATGGTTACTATATACTGTTTATAATATGCTTTAAAAAAAGTAGTATAAAAAATTCTGGTAAATAACAACAAATTCCCTTAACTTCAAATGAAACAACAGATTATAATGACTGTTATAATTTGTATTTTTTATTTCCATTGTAAAGAAAAATTACCCACTGGTTAACTTGCAATATAATTGCTATATTACTGTTCTGAACAAAATCAGTGTACTGAATTATCAGTGATAAAGTATCACACTCAGTGGCCATTGAGCTCCTTACTTAAAATAATGAATTCCACTAGACAATAAGTTGTTGTTAATTTGCCATATCCTAATGTTTAGAAACTCTACTAATATACATTATTATATATCCTTATAGAGACATAGAGTATATATACCTATAGTTTGTGATACAAGGCGTTTACATTTTGTGTGAAATCTACAATATTAGGTATAATATAGGCTAGGTAATGAGTCAGTAAGTTTGCGCCACACTCAATTGCTGGTCATATGCTCTAATCTGGTATTACATTTATACAAAGCATTCCACAATAATTTTAATGGCTTTTTAATGTTTTTGTAAGCTACTTTATAAATAACTTTAATTTGTTCTGAGGGCTTAGGTCTTGAACTAAAATATCTGAATTTAAGTGTTTATGCTATAAATGCATTTAACAAAAAAATACTCAATTATTGCTCTCTTATGTTTTTATATTAAATTGGTTTATATGAAATTTATTTAAATTTTAATATAGAAATAAGTTAATTTTAAGTTGATAAAATTTCAGTTTGTGATATTTACTAGGTCTTGAATTGTATTGATTTTTAATTTAAACAAGCATTATAATATGTATGAAGAAAATTGCATGATGAAATAAGTTGTGTCTGAATGTTATACAGATTTCATTCATAATTCCATTTTGTATTGCTCATGTGCCATTATTTAATTTTGAATTAATTGACTAAAACTGTTTTCTTGAAATTCATTTAAATGAACCAGCACAAACCTGTTATAGTACATAGGTTTAAAATATAAAAAAGTTAAGCTGATTTCTATGTAAGATTGTTTATTATAGAACTTAAAGTGCATTTTAATGACACAATGTGAAATATAATTTGAATTTATTGTTAAAAACAGCATTTTCAGCTTATAACATTAAAGGCCTAAACTTGTATTGTTATAATCAGGATTATGTTAATACTTATATTATCTTTATTACTATTAATTGTTGCTTTGCTGTATTAGCATTAATTGCGTCAAATTAGGGAATTGTTCCCAAGGGTGCTGAAGCAGTGGTGCAGTGGAGTGCCCAAGAGAGCTAGTTATATACTTGCATATCTTTAAATATATATGTAGGTACTGTAAGGTAGTGCCATATTAAAGAGCTTCCTATTTTTATATATTGTTTATATTATTTTGTTTGACCTAAAAACTCACTTTAATTGATTTTCTTTACTGACTATTTTAAAAGGTGACCATTAGATTCCTAATGATTGCTTTGTTTTCAAAATTTGTATTGTTGTAGTAGAGAAGTATGAGACAGAATTGCATATTCTTATCATGACGTATTCCTTACCTTTTTGTGTAAGTATGATATTATCAATATAAAAAGGATTAATAGGTTTTTGGTAGACTTGTTAAGATTCTGTATGCGTTTATATATTTTTGTGAACTGCTATCCTATGTAGGTAGATGACGGATTCTCTAGCAATACTTAGTATTTTAAAGTTTGTCATGTTAAACTTACATACTATTGATTTATTACTTATTCCATAAAAGGACTTATGCGCACGATCAAACTAACCGTTTAGGCGATTTTATGTTCTTTCCTCCCACCCATATTACACCTACATCATTGACGTTATCAGTAGGAACTTGATTTAATCCAGTTTTATGTTAAGAAATAACGTCAGCCCAATCTTTACCATGCGCAAGTAAATATAAAATTAAACTCTTTAAATTAATTGCACATCAACTTTAATATTAACATTTCAGGTACTTTTATTGTTACACCATACAGCATACTCTTATATATTTTAAGGCTCATACACACTATTCAGCCTTAAGATAGGTTAAAGATAGAAAGAAACTATAATTAAGAAATAAAGAATAGCAGCAATTCTATAATTACAAGCTTCCAAAATATTTTAATTTTTATGTTTAACTGACGAGGTAAATGAAGTGGAATATAAGTTGGAAAAATCGGGTGTTTTTTTACAGAATCTCTGCATAAACCGTACGTGGAACGGGTGGTGTCTACGGCGATTGTGGGCGCTCAAGTGGAAATCCCCACTGTAACCTAACGAGTTCTAGTTTTCTTTGGCTTTTTCACTAGCAAGATGACCTGTTTGCGATGCGTGCTGTTCTAGGCCGCTGAGCCGCGGCCACTGCATTCACCTTGGGCAGTCGCGCTGCGCGTGGGCCGACGCCCGCGCCTCTGCCGCGGCTCGCACGATTGCTTTTAATATTTATTTTGTGGTACTAATATTGTGAATTATGAAATCCTGTACAATGTACAAAATTACTTATGTGTCTCGGAAGAAGGTAATTTTTTTTATATACCTAATTAATGTAGAGGTCTCGGTAACTGCGTGTATAGGATTGCATTACAAAAATAACTTACTGAACCATATACATACTATTATCATGCAATCACAAATTCATGTTAGGATAATATTTCTAATAGAAGCAGACAAGGGAAAGTTATCACTGACATTGCTGAAAAGTATATTCCCACAGAGTCCTTTATAGTCATCCGAGTTCAGTGCATAGATCATGGCTCCTCTCAGCTTGAGCTTTTTTATATATTCAGCTTTACTTGTAACACTTTGAGGGCTGTCAAATGAAATCCATTCTGTTTTTTTATGTAAATATGAAACTCGTGCATTTTTCTCTTCTACTATACTCACATTGCTATTAACTTTTAAAAAATTACAAACCTCAGGATAACTTACAAATCCTGAACTACCAACATGACCATATCCTGATGCCGGGCTCCCAATGTCTGCATTATCTTCATTTACTAGGGTAAAGCTGTGGCCATAAGTTGGTATACCCACAACAATTTTACTTTCATTTAAACCTTTACTTAGATACATTTGTATTGTATAGTTAATATTAAGAGTCCCCATGTAGAAATACTCAGAATTTCTAGCATATAATGGTGAATTTAGTCCTGTGAATGGTGTATACTGTGTATAATAATGAAAGTCATACGTCATTATGTTTGCATAATCCACATACAAGTTGATTTGATCGACATCATATGCCACATCAACAATTATCTGAGGTGCAGCTAAAGCCACTGTGAGCATGTAATTCCTCTTCTCTCTAATATACTCCATCCTTATCTCTCTCAGCAACTGTGAGAAGTGCTGCCTTTCCCTCTTGCCTGCGTCTCTGCTATATTGATGAAGGGCAGGAAATTCCCAGTCTAAATCTATGCCATCTAAAGTATAATTTCTTAATGTGTATTTTATAGACTTTATAAACTCTTTTCTAGCTATGTGATTTACTACCATATCTGAAAATCCTTCATTATTACCAGCTCCTCCCACAGATAGCAAAACTTTTAAATTTGGATTTTTGTTTTTTATTTGTAGGACATCTGCTATAGTTTTAATTTGCAAATCAGTTAAATAAATTTGTTTATTTTTCACCTGTGCAAAGGCAACATTGATGTGAGTACACAGATGAGGGTTGATGTTGGAGGGTAGTAACTGAGAAGCATCATCATTGGCAGGAGTATTATAGTAGCATGATACCACTTTATCACTACTTATATCGGAATTATCAATATACACAATATCAATAAGTGGGTTTTGTTTCTTTAGAATGACCACTGCTATTAGTGATAAAATAATTAACCATAGAATTGTACTCACACATCTATAATACGAAAAACATTTCTTATTTTGGTTCTCTACTTTCTCCAATTCTTTATACGTACTTAGTATTATTAAATTCCCATCTCTCTTGTAGTCAAAGATTTTGTTCCACGTCTCTTTCATAGCTTACTGCGAAAATGTTAGCTTAATATTGTTAAAAACACCACACACATTACATTGAATTGTTGTTTTTAGGTGCACAAAGACATCTAAATAAACTTAATTGCGTCATCTGCCTTCAATTAATCTTGATAAACAAATACTGAATTGCAATATAGACAGCATTCAATACACTGGAAACTGAAAAGATAATTATGTTCCTAATTCTTATTCGCAAGGACACGTGAACACGTTTGTCTGAGTCTCTCAAGTCTTGCAATTTATTTTAGGTACTTCTGTATAACTAGGATGATTTCGTTAATAATGTTTATCAATATATTCATTTAATTTGCTGGACTCATAATAGTCATAATACCATAAGTCATAACCATAAATAAAGATTGCCATAGAAGTTAGGCCACAGAATGCCTATTGCATAATGCATTCAATAAGACTCAACAAAAGAATATTATTGTTTCAATACCATTCTAATACGTAAAAATTAGATAAAATAATGTTTTGTTTTATGTAGGTTGGTAGTTTTTCGGACTAGTATCGTTTATTACATAATACATAATATGGTGAAATCGAGTTTCGTTGAAGTCGGTTTTCATCATGTGGACATGTGGCTAGTTAGCTATGCCGAATAATTTATTAAAGTGATCTAGCAATATTTTGATAGTTTTTTTTACTTTCAATATTATCGACAAATAAGATAGCCAACACAAACCTCTAAAATAAATACCATTATGAAATTGACCAAAATTGACATCAAACATAACATATATGTGAGTTACAGAATACTTTATAGTTTTAGAATACTTATTTATTGCATTAGCAATAACAGTAACAATTATATAAATTTACCGATGAAAATCATTGTTTCTTTTTCTTCGTTCTCTATCTACGTCATATCTACAATTTGATACTATTCAAAAAGATTAAGAGTAACAAGCATCAGAATTTGATAAATGAGTTTACGACCACCAAGGCAAGTATATGATAGTAAAATATGTGTCGTTTACCCATACACAAAAACACCTAAGTTTAGAGCCAAATAGCTATCTATCTTATTTTTACACGCTTTCTATGTTTTAACTTTTGTTCTTATCTGAAAACCGAAAAAACCATCAACCTGTTTAATGTCAATGTCAGTCGCCAATTGTCAAGTAATTACCAACTAAGTAACAAATTGAATTGTTGAGGTTGTGAAAAATTTCTAAATATTAATATAAGATTTTAATTAAAACAGAACATAAATAACACTACATATTATGTCCCCATATATCCTATAAATACTTAAACAAAACTTAGATGTTATTTTTACTATAATATATTGTTCGTTATGGATGGTGTCTCCATGAATCACTATGAAAAACAGCTGTACAGTGTGTTCAAAACCTTCGACATAAATAACGAAGAAGCCTTAGATAGATCTGCTGTTCTTGAGCTATGTGACGCGTTACAGCTTGAGGATCGAGGGGCTACACTAGTTGACACGCTTTTTGACGGGCGGCCTGACCGTGTCACCTTCACTCACTTTCGCAACGGGCTACTGTCTGTACTCGGCGGCGAGGGTCCTTCACCGGCACCCAGCACTCGACCAGGTGTATCGACACCACCCCAAAGTGACGACGATTCTTCAGGCCGAGAAGTTGCTCCGAAATTTACCTTTGGATTGAAAAAATATGGTCGTCGCTCGCGACCACAACGAATAGATTCAAACGTGTCTCCGCGACATCGTGTGGCTTCCGAGTCGCGTTTAGATGTCGAACGTTGTAAACAACGTATGAAGTGTAAACGAAGCTCTTCAGCTATGGAAAGTCGCATTGACTTACGTCTCGAAGATGAAGACGCTCCAAAGCTAGACCATGAGCAGCGCGTCGACACAGACCGAGCTCTAAAGCTTTGCCAAAGCTTGGAAATGCATGGTGTCAATAGAAAGCTCATCCAACAAGTATTTGATTCATCAAAAACTGATGAAATGAGTTTAGGTGAATTTTTTGATAGACTTAATGTATCTCTCCAGTCCACAATTGATAGTAGTCTTGATGAAAGTAATTCTGATGTAAGTACATGTATAGATAATGATACTGTCCCCAGTGATGTAATTGTAGAGGCCTGGGAGCGAGCAGGGGTTCAAAAGCCTAGAAGACTACTTCAAGAATTAGGCTTCACAATAGTTGCTATTGAACCCAGAGATCTTGAACAATCACTTGATGAAGAATTACAAGCTTTGGGATTCCCATCAGAGATTTCAGAACCACGGTCTTTATTGTTATTAGCTGCCAATACATTGAGCAGACTACAAATAGAAAGAATTCGGAGTAAATTTGAAATGGTTGTTGCTGAACGCAACAAACTGAGATCTGACCTTTCAGAAGCTAATCGGCGAGCAAGGATGTTAGCGCAAGATGTTGATGAGAACCATGCGCAGATAGAAGCAGAGCTTAAAAATAGAATGAAGGCAATGGAATTGAAACACGCAGAAATAGCGCGATTGGCTGGAGATGAAGCTGCAGCAGAGCGGGAACGCGCATCTCGCGAGTCCAGTCGTCTGGCTGCAGATATCGCGCGCCGCGCTGATCTCGAGGCCCAGCTGCGGATAGATCTAGCAACCCGCACACAACGTTGCCAAGATCTGGAGGTTGGTGGCTTCTTTATTTTATAGTATCAAGTTAGGAACTTATCACTGCCTCTGTTGAACCTTACACCTTTGAACCTAAAATGGTTCAAGCCATATAAACAGACAAAGCTTTCAGAGGTATGAACATTTATTTAAAGAGGATTTTTTTGTCTGTGAAGTCTGTGACCAACAGAAGTCTTCATCATACAAATTTATTATTATTATTGATTGGTAACAATAGTTTTATTTGACTGATTTACATCACTTAGTTAAGTTTAGTAGAAAAGTTGCTCTCCTATATATCAATGAAAAAAGCCTTTATTATGTAAAACCCATATAATGTGGTATATTTATTTAAATAACATATGTTAATGTTATTTAATAAAGTATACATTTTTATGTTGTATCAAGTTAAATAGCATAACCATTTTCAATTTATGCCCATATATTTCAGGAACGAATAAATGAGTGTGAAAATCGTCATAATGAAATCGAGCGTGAAGGAGCCCGTGCATTGGAAGAGGCCCGAATTGCCGCCCAACGCGAAGCGGAACGCGCCGAGAGAGAACACGCCGCCGCCGAGCAGTGTGCCGAACGTCTTGCTGAACTGCGTGGCGACAACGCGCGCCTTCGGGACCGTGTCGACGAGCTGGCTGCCGCGCTTGAGGCTGCTGCCCGCGCCCCCCGCCCATCATCAGCTCTTTCCAGTCCTTTAACCCTCAATACGCTTCAGGTATCTATTGCGGTTTTAAAACTATTTATTCTACTTCCCTTTTCTTAACCTTTATTTTTAAATGGAGTGTGGTGTGGAGGTCTTCTATAGACCCCTTTATTTAAAATCAGGGCTTACAGCTTCCTCTAAGAGCTATCCCAAAGCCTCGCTCTCATAGGAATGTTTCTATAATGTATGGACTTTTATTGTGTGATAGTTGTGAACAAAAAATGCCTCTGAGACCTTCTTACATTGGACTTTCTTTAATATTTCTACATTTTTATCTTTTTAAGTAAATTAATGTCATGTCATTAAACAAAGAGTTTAGTGGTTCTATTATTTACTTAGTTTATATTATAAATTTCAGCGTGAATGCTCAGTCGAGGATGGACACATAGAAATGTGTAGGCCATCTCAAGAGCTACTCAGCGAACTCAAGATGTTATCTGCAGAAAATGCGAGTTGTGAGCTTTGTGGTGGAAAGTGGGAGAGAGTGGGAGCACTGTGCTCAGTCCTAAGTGCCCCAGATGATGAACAGGCCCGACTGAGGGCATCACATGAGGCTGAAATATCGAATCTCAACGCTATTATCACGTTAGTGCCATTTAAATTGATGTAATAAGACAGTGAAAATACACGGAATTTGGAGTTTTATATCCAGTTCTACATTTAGGTTAACACTTATAGGCATAATGGGAAATATGAACTTTTAATACACAAACAAACATAATTTAAATAAATTGTGCGTGTACTAGGTGTACACACGTAAGAAGTCAAACCTCTTTATGATCTTATTTTTCGAAAAATGATCTACTATATGCAACTTTACAGAAATTCGTTAAATTAGATAAAGTTTAACAAAAGGCTTTTATTATCATAGACATGAATACAAATATTTCATTTTACCTTATTACTACGAAGATTATTATAGAATTTCATTAATTGTAATAGAATTATTACTATGATTGAAAAACGTGACGATTTGCTACAAAATTTCTCCCATACGTCGATAAAGAAGTTTCATTCCAACGCCGATAAAGAAGTTTGACTTCAAAAAGCAACATGGCGCGTAACCGAAAAATGTGACGCGTAACGAAAAAATTTTACACTAAATTTTTTTCCTCGATAAAGAAGTTTCACTTCAAAAATTGAAAAAAAAAACTTTAGCAGAGTTTGGTTGGCATATTTGGAACTTAATAGAAACCTTCCAAAAGCATTCAAGTTCAATAGCTACAAATTGTATGGAATTCATGAATTCAAGTAATTCATGTATGCCATACAATATCAAAAAAGCTAATATTGACATTTATATAGATAGATATTTTTAAAATGGAATATTGATAATTTTGTAGGGAGCTGGAAGGTAGCTTGGATGCGTTGCGCGGTGAGTACGAGCGCTGCGAAGAGTATTGGGCAGCGAGGCTGCAGCGCGAACGGGACGAACAGCGCGCTGCCGATGAATTGCTGGCAGAGTTGGCCGATAAGGTGGCGGCCTATGAGCGGCAGTTCGCGTCGGTGTCGCGCGTTGCGCCACCAGCTCTGCCAGCACTGCCGGAGACAGCACTGGAAGACCAGTACGCCCAGCTGGAGGCGGAGATGCACCAGCTGCGGGAGGAGACCGATGCTCGCCTTGCGCGACAGGTACCCTTCAAACCGCCTTAGCTGACATGCGTGTGGGTGCTTTTAAGTTTTTAACCAACTACAAAAAAAGGAGGTTATCAGTTTGATCCTTGTATGTGATATGGTTGGCATTGCAAAACAAATGAATATCATGATATATTAACTATTTGCTACATTTTGTAACTGTATGTATATATTCCTAGAAATTTTTCGAACGCTAAAAGTCAAGATACTATGATTAGGTATAGGTTCACGTTTTATCAATATTGGTTCAGTAGTTTTAGAGATAGTCCAATATTTTTAGGGGTATGTATTGTTAAAGGTAAAAATGTTGACAGCTATTTAAGTTTAGTTGAATTTTTCTAAATTACTAAACTCTTCCCCTGCTGTTTGCACAGGCAGAAGATCTGTCGCAGAAATCCCAGCGCATAGAGGAGTTGCAGCAGTGTGCTGATCAGCTCCAACAGCAGCTGCAGAGGCCACGCCCCAGACCCTGCACTGACCTAGACGTGCAGCGGTTCCAGCCGGTAAGTCTCACATTTAACTTGGCTTAGTTCTTCTGAAACTGTTAATAGATGATTTCCTGCATGATAAGCAGCCTCCCAGAACAGGGGGCAAACGGGCAGGAGGCTCATCTGAGTATAAGTGATACCACCGCTCATGTACATATTTTCTAAAATCAAAGTCAAAATCATTTATTCATATAGGTAACACAATGTGCACTTATGAACGTCAAAAAAAAAATGTATATATGAAATGCTTCTAATTTTACATTTACTGCCAGTTCTCAAATCGAGGGCGTAGAACGGAAGAGAAGAACTGGTAATAAACTCTCCGCGACTCTTTTTCTAGATGGCTTGCGATGTTGTCGGTCTTTTAAGAATCGATATTGCTGTGCTTGGTATTTTCTTTGATATTTGTAGTCTTGCTTTAAACTGCAATTTCAATAATGGCGAGAATTTATAATTCTGATAAAACTTGTTCTCGATTATTACCAAAAATATTGATTTATTCAAAAAACATACTATATATATAAACTAGGGATGCATCGATACGCCTTTTTGCCGATACGATACCGATGCCGATACTCTTTCAGAAATATCTTCGATACCGATACCAATGCTTATTGAATTAAAATTAAATAAAGGTAAAATATATAAAGTTTGGTTAAAGTTTTTAATTTTCATTTAAAAATATAAACAGTTACAAAGTTTGAATAAGATTAAAGGTTAAGTTATTAATTTTAAGAATTAAGAGTAATAATTAAATTAAAATAAATAACTGTTAATGATTAAAATTAACATTGATAAGATTTTTGTTATCCTGTATTTTATTTAATTTGGTATCGAAAATATCGCGCGATAGCAGTTAAAAGCCAACTAAAGTGTCTAGCGAAATGGAATACGCGGGGACAAAGTGGGTGAGAGAGACAACAAAACCCCGGGCATAGATAGTCCATGCCTTGTTTGCAATTTTTAAAGCGCGAAAAGTATCGTTGTATCGGCAATTAAAATATCGCCGATGCCGATATATCGGCAAACCCAAAGTATCGCCGATATATCGGTATCGGGATCGGTATCTGATGCATCCCTAATATAAACCAATGCAATAATGTTGAGAAATAAAACAAATAAATATGTTGAAAAAATATATGATAAATACATAAGGTTGCTACTGTGAAATCACTTTGCAAACATATAAATATGTCGATTAATCCTTAAGCATCTTAATGGTTGACTTATTTATATTAATTGGTTGACGAAAGTCTAACATTTTCAATTATTTTCTGTTGCGATTTCTTACTATTTTTTTATTGAAAGAGCAAATGTTAAGAACGCATAAATAAAGACAATTTGTTCAGCTAGGATGTGAATACACGGGTTAATGTTTATTATATTAAATAAATATAATAAATACTAATAAATTCGAGTGTACTCCTTCAAATGCCGGCAACTTTATTAAGTTTACTTAGTTTTTATTTTCTTTTGAGTGTATGTAAACCAATATTAGAATGCCATATATGCCAAGTGTCAAATATGTTAAAGTAAAAAATGTTAGTAGAAAATTTGTTTATACAGTTTATGTGTTTGATTGTGATAGACGTGTGGATGCGGTGGAGCAACGGCAGGAGCGGCTTTACGGGCGCGAGCAGCACGGGCAGAACGGGCAGCGCAGAGGCTCCACGCGCGCCTCGCCGCCGCCGACCTGCTCGTCAAAGACCTGTACATCGAAAACTGCCGCCTGGCGCATCTGCCCCACCTGCCCCCCCTTCCTCCCCTACCCCGCTTGCCTTGACCCTCTTGGCTGGCCTCATGCAATAGTTCCTGTGAGACCTCGCTCCCACCCGTGTCACTTACGACGCGTGCCTCTTACCACACGTGTCCCTCGTTTGCCACGTAATATTTTTAGTTTACTTAAGTTTTTTCCATAATGGATCGGAAGAATACTAAAAGTAATCGGTGGGCTCTGAATTGTAATGTATTATATGCAATTTTTTTTACATAATCATATGTATATATTTACAAACGTTAAATGGTTAATGCAGTGTTTCGCTCAGATCACTCAAAGACTGATACTAGAGAATTGTTTTTATTATTGAAAACTATATCGCCGGACATTCTTAATACCATGATGATTTTGTTATTTATAATAATGGTTATTCCTATGACATGTAAATAAATGACAAGTGCCTTTTAAATAAATATTTTGTATATAAATTATATAAGTCGCCGCCGGCGCCGGGGGGAGTGAGATGAAAATGTCCATAATTAATTCCTTTGGTTCGTTTTTAGAACTTCGATAATCGAGCTTTTCGTTATCCTATTTTTAGTGATTACAATACATTAGCACTTAGTTTAATGAAATATGTGATCATAATTTAAAGACATTTGATTTAGAAATTATCATGTTTTTAATGATAGGCAACCTAGGATTAGGCAGAAATGGAGTCATGTGGAAATGTTTTTTAAATTCTTCACGACTCAATATATAACCCCGTTAAGCATTTACGTTAAGAATAAAAGAATTACCAGTGCGACATATTTCTCTTATATAATTGTCAAATAACTTTATTTTTAAGAATTTCTCTCAATATTTGATCTAAGATTCAAAGACAATAAGTGTATACACTCCAATCTGTCAAGTAGTCATGCGAGTTGATACAGTAGAGTTTCTTCGCACTTTAACGTGTCTCTGACTCTTAGACTATGATTCAAAGACAAGTAAAGCCAATTCTTTATCTGTCAAAATCCTGTGACTATTTGACAGATAAGACTTATATTTGTCTCTGAATAGGTTTTGGATAGATAATTATGCATTTTGTCTCTCTTATAATCAATGTGACATAATAATAAATCTATTGTTTCGTTTAATTAAAATTGTCTTAATACTTTAGGCGATACTTTTGTTAAGTAATAAATTCCAATGTCATTCCCTCGAGTGATTTTCTTGTGATCGATAAATATATAAAAATAAAAACAGAGATTGTATAAAATCCACGTTTTATTTAATATTTCGACCTATTTTTCTGGAGGCTTACCGTAATTAATACACTGCACGTAAGACCCAACGTGCAGGAATCTTTTAAATACATATAAATAGAATTTTTAAAAGTAGATAGCGATGCTTGGTTGCTATTAATAATCAGCATCTCAAGATCAATCTAAAAATAAACTTAAAAAAATTGGGCAACGTATCTTGCTAGTTTTTCTTGTCCATTCTTTGCCCTTGATTTATGTCCGGGAGGTAGCGTTGTATTTACGTAGTTTTTCAACACAAATTGATTGAACTATGCGTGAAACTATACATTTTATCCCACACGCTACTTGGGCAGCTGATAGTCAGTACGCTAATTATTCATAAGATCAGTCAGTAAGATGGGTACTTGCCATGTGAAAAAGCTATTATAAAATCTTTCTACCATTATCTTTTGTATTTACAACGCTACGTCCTACTATTTAAGAACTGGCAGTAAATGTAAATTTGGAGTTGTTTCATTATTTTTAACGTTTTTTTTATGACTTGTCATAGTCAAATTAATAAATATATTAATTCTTCAATCGTTTTCTATGTTGTATACTTATAGACCCGAAACACCTGTTTTTTATCAAGTTATTAAAAATATGAAGCTTCTTGTGTTTTCCCCATGTAAGTAAAGTTACTTGGCCAGTTACTTAAAAATTGCTTATGCTAAATTAAATACAGTGCGAGAAACAAAATAATCATTTAATAGTCTCTTAAAATAATGTCACCGTTTTAATAGTTTTAGGCAATCGTAATATACATGATTTACTTTAGTATTGATATTACAATAATTATGGAATTAAATCTCTAGAACAGGTCACTTCGTACGCGTTTCCTTTACATTTCAAAAGTTAGGTCCACCGTAACCACGGACAGTGGGGAGGCTTCCGACCCTTCGTCCTATTAAAATGTTATTATGTATATACACATACATAGGATAACTTACTTTAGAATTGTTTTTACATTATTTACATATTCTTATAACAAATTTCAACAGAGGTATAAAACAGACATCTCCGTTTTTCAGTTCAATAACACTACAGTGTGCAATAGTATCATACATCGATAATAGTAAATAATTAATTGCTATATAGTATTTACATTGAATTCAACATTTCGACATTTGCGTGTTAATAATACACCATTGTGCCTAACTAGCAACATTCAAAAGCAAATGCGACTCCATATTTTTAAATGTTCTAAGTAGTGTTCCAAATTGTGTACGCGCTTAACAAAAGTGACAAACAGTGCATGGTCTCTCCGAAAGAGATCTGATGAATATTTGGTTTCCCTTTCCAGACATTAAACTGATATGTGGGCCCAGTAGCCTATGTGGGCATGGTATTAGGCGGCTAAAGGTACATGCCGTTGACGAGGTAATCGGCATCGAGCGCATACCGTTTGTGATGGCGACGACGGCGTGATGCAGCGCGCAGCCGGCAGCCCGCTAACGCGCCCAACGCCGCGGTTAGCAGAGTGCCTGGATATACACAACTGGTGAGAACTGTATAAGAACTCTTAATTATCAGTTTGCGGTCCACCGCTTACCGAGAACAAGTAGCATCAGTGCAGCAGGGGGGTGTTCGCTGAGACCTTCGTGCTCATCACTGGCCCAATGCTCGTGTTGCCCCATCTCAACTCGCCCGATATCTCCATGCTGTTCTGGAGCCCGCTGTTCTATCTGCTTTGGACGCCCTTGCTCATTTGGTAGCACCGCTAGCTTCCCGTTTTGATTCGGAGCCGCAATCGTGTTATCTAACTCCTGATAATCATTCATTGTGTTTTTATGATAGCGAAAATTAAGACTAATCTACGTTTTCATCAACTGTTTTAATATTTTTTTCAAATTTACCGTCATGAATTTATCTTAATAACATTTGGTTAACTTTATGCTTACTGGTTGTATGTCTTTAAGAACTTTTTTCTTGGTGGTGTTTTCAAGTGGTGTAGGCGAATGTTCTATTGGTATGGTCTGCTGGGGACGTGGTGCGTTTGGCAGCAGCACAGCGTTTGGAACCATCGCTCTGGGTGGTAGCGAAGGCGGCGGCGTATACGGTACGCGATCGGCGGCCGCCATCAGCTCGAAACCTTTCTTGGGCGAGTCCCGCAGCACCGCACCACGGTCTCCTCCATATATTAGTGGAAGCTCAGGCATTGTGTTGTCGATCGCACTGTCTCTTTGCTCCATTACCTACGATTACCTAAATATAACTAAGGGTATTCGAAGAAGAATTGGGATGACAGAACAAGAGTTAAAATGTAAGATACTTTAGCATCCATGTGTCTACCTATGTGTTCAAGATCACGGTAGTAATGGTTCTATCTTACGAAATAAGTTTTATTAATTAATAATTAAATAATCATACTCTCTGTGCTGGGGCGGGTGGAAGGCGATGCGGAGACCAAATGCGTTCGGTGTCGGGCCAATAGCCAGGAGGTGCGGCCGGCTGCTGAGGGGGCCATTCAGGTTCAGCTCGATGTGGTTGAGGCCAAGAGTGACGCGCCCAGCTAAGCGCTGGCGCAGCTGGCTCGCCTAACTGCTGCACCAAGCCGCCCGTGTGACTAAAAATATGTGGGCCTGTTGCTGCATCCCCCGTCACCGGGCCAGGTACTGCTGTAAAACAGAAATCAAATATCTAATAATTTCGATTTTATATTTACCAAACACAATACCAAAGTAGTACGTTACACTGTTACGCCATGGCTATAAAACTATTTAATCACCTTCCTAGAAGTTATAGATCACTGCCGTGTAATTCTTTCAAGGGGAAGGTGATTAAATTTTT
The DNA here is from genome assembly GCA_905332375.1 of Pieris macdunnoughi. Lineage (NCBI taxonomy): Eukaryota > Metazoa > Arthropoda > Insecta > Lepidoptera > Pieridae > Pieris > Pieris macdunnoughi. Next base: position 338,367 of record CAJOBZ010000041.1, read on the forward strand.
AGAGGCAAGGTGCCTTTATAGCGTGGGCGAGTATTTAGACCATAAGTTTGACACCATAACTTAACTTATTATTATTATTACATTTGCATGCCTATTTATATATGGCTGATTGTGCGGATTTTTGTAGTTGATCGATGTAATTGTACCACTATCTTGGCAAACAAACGATTTATTATTATTAGTATTACATATTTCGGCTGCTTACCGTCGTTATAGTGATGTTGGGGCTGTGCTTGCGTCAGACGATGAGGCCAGAGCTCAGCCGCTTCTGCTACCGCCGCCGCTTCTGCAACGCTGAGATCACCGCCGGTGTCTATTTCCGATTCGAGTCGCACCTGATATGTGATAGAAATAGAACAAAATAAGTCGAAGTGAACATTTAATTGAAATGGGACATCGAATGCAAGGTAGACTTACTTGCGTGAGTGTGGGCGGTGGTGCGGCTGTGGAGGCAGGAACTGGTGGACCCGGCGCCGGTGGGCAAGCGAGTTCGGGTGCTTCATCGCTGCCATCTGCGCATTGTGGCACACCATCACAGGCATTGTATACTGCCACGCATTCGCCGCCAGTAGCGCACGCGAACTGGTAACGGCTACAGTGCGTGGAGACAGCAGCTACTCGTGGGGGTGAATGCGATGGAGTGGGACGAGGTGGTGGGTGAGGCGCCAGTGGTGGTGTTGGAGTCGTAGACGTGCTACGCCCGCGGCTTTAAAAATCCAAAACATTTAAAGAATTATTAAATTTGCCATGCAGGTCTTATTATTCAAATCAAGATCTTCACACCATTCTCAACTATAATTAATTCCTTAACAGACTCAGTACCAAGTTCGGTAAGTATACTTATTACAGGGGTTTACCGTAAGGGGAGAGGGGGGTCCCTTAAGGGGGGAGGGGGTCCCTTAAGGAAGTACTTAAAAGTAAAGACTTCCCAATGGTAGCTAAGAAAAAGGTATTCAATCTATGTATCCTACCATGTGTCACATACGGCTGCCAGACTTGGGCATTATCTCAGAAACATCTTCTAAAGTTGAGAACATGCCAAAGAGAAATGGAAAGAAGCATGGTGGGTGTAACACTGAGACATCGAAAAAGAGCAGAAGAGATAAGATCAGCGACCAAAGTGGAGGACATTACAAAGAAATGAGGGCAATTGAAATGGCGCTGGACCGGGCACATGACGAGAGATAGCAGGTTGAAATGGACAAACATAATTACATAATGGCAACCACGCGATGGAAAAAGGAAAAGAGGAAGACAGAGCAAGAGATGGGCTGACAATATAAAGAAAATAAGAGGCACAACTTGGACAAGAAGAGCTAATATCAGAAAAAAATGGAAACAGCTGGAAGAGGCCTATGTGTCACAGGACACGCTGATGACCTAAAACTGGTCAAGTGATGTATTAGATTAAGTTTTATTTATGTATTAGAGTTAAGTTTTTTTACGTAACTTAAATAAGTGTAAATATATTATATTGGATGTCAGCAATAAAGGCTTAATAATAATAATAATACCGTAAGGGGGGGGGGATGTGGTGATGTGAACGAAATACCTTAAGTCGGCAAGCTGGTGCCTCAATGGCGCTAGACGCTCCTGGTCCTGTAACTCTGCGAGGCGGCGACTGATTGCCAGTACGCCGCTGCTGAAGTTGCCATGCGCCGTGAACTTGCAGCGAAAGTCTTCGGGCGGTCCACACGCGAATAGATAACAACTGCCAGGGCTCTGAAGATATTTTTTTTAATTTACCAGTTCGTTCCCCAATTCCCCAATATATAAAGTTTATTAAGCACTCATAGGGTGTGGGCAGGAGAATAAAAATATAACAATAGGTTATTTACTCTTGTCAAAAGCGTTATCCTTTTATGTTAAATGAACCGATAGATTCATTAATATGAACGCGGTAGGTCTCGTTCTTAGTTAACAACCCATGTCATTGTCTACGGTAGGTAGAACTTGAGCAGCAGTAGAGCAGTGATGGCCAAGTGGCTTCAGCATGTGACTCTCATCCCTGAGGTCATAGGTTCGATCCCCAGCTGTGCACCGATGGATTTTCTATTATGTGCGCATTAAACATTCGCTCGCATAGTGAAGGAAAACATCGTGAGGAATCCGGCTTGCCTTAGACCCAAAAAGTTGACGCGTGGGTCCGGCACACGAGGCTGATCACCTACTTGCCGATTAGATTAACAAATGATCATGAAACAGATACAGGAATCTGAGGCCCAGACCTAAAAAAGTTGTAGCGCCACTGATTTATTGATTTTTTAGCTAGAACTTGATACCTATATCTGGATATTTGTTTATCATTTGTAACGTTAGTATATTAAGCGTGCTAATTTCGTATATATTAATGACAGTGTATTTGCCTTTTCCTCAAACACGAAGACATCGCAGCTGTCAGTCTCGCAGCAGAGGCGCAAGCACTCTGGGCGTGCTCCCACGTCTAGTTCAGCGAGGTAGCGCGCGCCCATCTCTCGCGACTCCTCCGTGCGGATGATCTTATCGCGCTGCACATCAAAGCGCGCCGCGCACGCGCTTGGATCTAGCGACCGCGCACTCGCACCCGCCCACCACCACGCGCACAAGCTTAAAAACACCCCAAACCACATCACCATCTTGCCACTTTAACAGTACACCACTCTATCACCAATGACACTCCAAAGATTTTTAGGGTAACACTAGCGTTGATGGCGTAGTGTACCGACTTCAACGCTGTCCCCGTGACTGATGCCTCGCGGGTCGATATTACCGCGCAGAAGCGGCAGCAACTTGACGTATATTTTCATTCCCAAAGGGGATAGATAACAAAATGAATGTATTAATTTGTCGGTAGGATTGTCTTTTATTTTTTACTATTTTATTATATTTAATACTGTAAATTTACTGTTTAATATTTTTCATTTTAAAAAAAAGAAGGTCAACAATTTTTAACTACCAGTCCATATAATTTAAACCCCATAAACATCCCCGGTTATACAATAATACCGTTCAAGTGATAAGACAGAGCATGTCACTGGGAGCTCCTTGAACTAAAAATACGACAAAAATATACTTACATACAAGTTTCTAATATCGCATTAATTTTCTATTGTTGTATAATTATTACTAAATTTCGCCATAAAAAATATTTTAGGCTTGCATACATGTTGAGCATTTTATAGCAAGCATTCTTGTGACATTGGTAGACAAAAGAATAAAGAAAATTGTATTATCGCAGCAAAGCACACGTGTGCCTATCAGGTGTTTGTAGATTGCGTCGCGCAGCCCGGGCAGCGTAGAGCAATCGCTTCGAGGCCGGCGGCGCCGTTGTTGGGCGGGCGGCGGCAGTGTAGAGGCGGGCGCGGCCGCAGTACCGCACATGTCGATCTTCTTCAAGTTTCGAACCGTGAGTACATCTGACGCTAAAAGTATAATACTTCTTGGTGTTTTAGAAGAAAATTGCGCCTTTATGACGTAAAAGATATCAAAATCAACATTATATTATCATTTGATTATTTAACTACACGGTTATGGACGGCGCTAGCGCTAACAAAGGCCGAGCAGTTATAAAATAAATTAGTTGGTTAGTGTTGATGATAATTAGTGGTTAAATATTCCTAGGGATGTTGCTCATGTACATCAAAAGAGCTCTGATACGCTATGGTAATGGATGTGGCATTCCTAAAGTATATATAAATAATCATCAATTCAGAGATATTTTAATATATCTATCTATCAAAACTTGTATTGTCTTAATATCTGCTGTTACATTATAAACGTGCTGTTTAACTGTCAAACTAATTAAGTGAACATTTTAAGTCTTAGAACTACATAGTGCATGGCTCATTTTAAACTATCTATTTAATATTTTATTTATTTATCTCTCGCATCATCTCAAAGGCTTAGGCGGAGTGCACAGACCTCCACTCGTTACGATCCTGACATACTTCTTTTGTTTCGTTTACTCTCATAATATTACCATACTCACTCGTCAGTTAGGAGGTCTTTTGACCTGTTCTCTATCAAGAACATCCTGGAAGCTAGATCTGGTCATGAGACGTGTGAGCAGGCCAAGTTATCCACACTCACTTTGTTTATCGACTATTGTTAGACGTGTGGATATCAATAAAATAGAAATTAAAAAAAAAATCTTTTACTACAATTGATGCAAAAATCCATGTAACGAAAAATTATATGATGAAATGTTTTACAGTTATCCATGCTAATAAATATTATTCGACAAATAAAATGTATTAAGTATATTTTTTTTAATTTCGTAAAAACATGGTTAAAGGAACGAACCTAATTGGTTGTAATTATAAGTTGTAATCAAACATATTCTATATTACAAATTAATAATATAATAGTAACGTCATCACGAACCTAGGTATACATTCGTGGTTATATATTATTATATAAACATGATAAAAGAAACCCGAACATGTAATTATTTAACTAATTTGAATGAGACAGTATGTGCAAATAAATTAATGAATTTTAAGGAAATTATGTAAGTCGTTACTTAAATTAGCTATAATTATAATTTTTTTCAAAGTATTATAGCGTTGATAAAATACGACAGCGCTCAAACGGCTGGGACGTATCTCAACGTTTTGAAGCGTACACAGATTTAGGTGGGCAACACTGAAAATGTTTAGAACTGCCCTGCGATTCTGTAACTCACTTTTCGAACTCACACAGCGGTTTTCGCATCGGCGGTCGCTCTGAAATCAGTCGTGAAGCAGTCATTTCATGATTTGGCATTCTAATAAACAATAAACTACAAGCTCCCACATTTTCAGAATGCCAAATCATGAAATGACTGCTTCACGACTGATTTCAGAGCGACCGCCGATGCGAAAACCGCTGTGTGAGTTCGAAAAGTGAGTTACAGAATCGCAGGGCTGGCCAGTTAGAAACATTTCTAATGAAAACTTTTTTTGAATTTCGATTTTAGACCTCTTTGCTAATGCTAATATACTACATATTAGCATTAGCATTCATTTGTCATTTGTTTTTGTGAATTGGCGGCAAATCTAAAACTCTTGTTACACGTGAAAATGAACCTAACGCGAGAAAATTTTCGGTCAGTGATTTATTATGACTTTCGTTGTGGGCTTACTCAACAACAAAGCTATAATAGGCTGCGATAAGCATTTCTAAATGAAGTCCCATCTTTTGCCACTATTAACAATCGGGTAAACGAGTTTAAGCGCAGACAATGATGATCCGCGTGAGAGACGTCCTTTAACAGCGACTACTGACGATAACATGAGTGCTGTGCGACGCATGATAGAGGAAGATGAGAGAGTGACCTATCAGCAGATACGGTCAAGCCTAGGCATTGGTATGAGTCAAGTTCAAAAAATATTACACGAACATTTAGGCGTCAGGAAGCCTTGTACCAGATGGATTCCCCATACTTTACCCGACGACCAGAAACACCTTCGCATAGACTGGTGTCGCCAAATGTATAAAAAGAAATTAGATAAGTTCATCGGCGGCGACTCAAATGCTATATTTGACATCGTCACAGGTGTTGAAAGCTGGATATATTGCTACGACCCCGAAACCAAAAGTCAATCAGCTCAGTGGGTGTTTCCTTTCGAGGATCGGCCAACTAAGGTAAAGGAACGAAGAAGTCATGGATAAAAGATGATTGCCTCATTCTTTGGTCGGAGAGGTCATTTCGCGACAGTTGTGCTAGAAGATGGAAACTTCTAGCACAACTGTCGAAATGTCCTTCCGGACAGTTACTGCAGACTGGTATGTCAATCGCTGTTTGCCTGTTGTCTTGGAAAAAATTCGACAGCAGCGACCTCGAAGCAGGATCCTCCGTCACCACGACAATGCTTCAGCGCACTCCGCAAAACGGACTGTTGAATATTTGACTATTACAGGTGTCGAGATAATGAGTCATCCGCCATATAGCAGGACGATACCTGGCGCCCTGCGAATTTCACTTGTTCCCAAGAACTAAAGATAGACCTCGAAGTATTCGCTTTTCGAGCCCTGAAGATGCTGTGAAAGCGTACGAAAATGCCATAGAAGAGACCCCTAGGTAGAATGTCTCAGTGGTTCCATTGAATGCGACGATGTGTAGAGAGGACCGGAGATTACTTTGAAAAACAATAAAAGTATTGGCAACTTTCTACATTAAGCCGTTTTTCATTTTCTAAACATTTTCAGTGTTACCTAGGTATAATTAATGAGATGATCGTAATATAAATGTACTTATATGTAAAGTGTCTGAAATAAAAATTATTATTATTATAAACTATATGCCTTAATACATTTTTATCTTTTTTATTTTATTGAAAAAAATAATATATTATTATTACAGGTCACCCAAATGCAACAAGCATTTTAAACCAAATTAACTTTGACATATTGTGATGTTAGTTTAATCAGTTTTGAAAAGGTCTTTTCAAATCTTTTGAAATTTGAGGATACCGCATATTTTTCCTACCTAGATACGAGTACACTAATCGTCTTATTCAAAAACATTATAAGCCTAATTTCGTTAAATTACATTTAACCACGTTGGTTAAGTTGTAAATGACACGAGAGTGATAAGGACAAAACAGCCTTCTGGTCTCTTGCCAAAGCTGTCCAAGGGAATTTCTGTCAGCCCTCAATTCCACCACTGCATAGGGAGGATGACTCACTTGCCCATACCGCGAAAGAGAAGGCCGATCTTCTAGGCTGTCTCTTTGCGTCGAACTCCACTTTGGATGATCAAGGGAAGGAACCACCGACATTATTGCGGTGTGATACTACGATGCCCGAAGTTATATTCCGGCAACGTGCTATCCGTAAAGCTTTGTCTTCCTTGGACATCCATAAGTCGAGCGGGCCTGATGGCATCCCTCCAATTGTGCTGCGTACTTGTGCTCCTGAGTTGGCTCCGGTCCTAACGCGCCTTTTCCGGTACCTTTACACGCTCGGCACTGTTCCGAAGTGCTGGAAGATCGCTTCGATACATCCGATCCCTAAAAAAGGCGATCGCTCTGATCCGTCCAACTATCGCCCAATAGCTATAACCTCCTTGTTCTCCAAAATAATGGAAACCATTATTAACAGCCAGCTCTTGAGGTATCTAGAGGGCCACCAGCTGATTAGCGATTCTCAGTACGGCTTCCGTCGTGGTCGCTCGGCTGGTGACCTCCTTGTATACCTTACACATAGGTGGGCAGAGGCAATTGAGTCCAAGGGGGAGGCGCTGGCGGTAAGTTTGGACATAGCGAAAGCCTTCGATCGGGTGTGGCACAGAGCACTGCTCTCGAAGCTTCCAGCCTATGGGCTCCCTGAGAAATTATGCAACTGGATTTCCAGCTTTCTCGCTGATCGGAGCATCAAAGTCGTCATCGACGGAGCATGCTCCGACCTGAAACCTGTGAATGCTGGTGTCCCACAAGGCTGTGTCCTATCCCCGACCCTGTTTATTCTGCATATCAATGATATGTTGCAGCTTAGCAACATTCATTGCTATGCGGACGACAGCACTGGGGATACTTTTTACACTGGCCGGGCAGGTATCTCTCGGGCTGTTGTCGATGAGTACCGGAACAAACTTGTGTCTGAAGTCGAAACTCTTCTACGTGGAGTCTCGGACTGGGGTAGACTAAATCTAGTCCAATTTAACCCCAAGAAGACACAAGTATGCGCGTTTTCCGCTAAAAAAACTCCCTTTGTCGCTACTCCCCTCTTTGAAGACACTCTCCTTAAAGCCTCAGCTAGCATCGGAATACTGGGCGTTGACATATCGAATAACGTTCAGTTTCGCGGTCATCTGGAAGGAAAGGCTAAATTAGCCTCCAAAAGCTTGGTGTGCTCAGCAAGGCGAGACGGTACTTCACTCCGGGCCACCGCTTGCAACTATATAAAGCGCAAATTCGGCCCCATATGGAGTACTGCTCTCACCTCTGGGCGGGAGCTCCCCAGTACCAGCTCCTTCCACTTGACCGTATTCAACGAAGAGCGGTTCGAATCGTCGACGACCAGTCACTTTCCGTGCGGCTTGATCCCTTGGCGTTGCGTAGAGATGTGGGATCTCTCTGCATCTTCTACCGCATTTACCATGGATAGTGTTCAGAGGAGTTGTTCGGTCTAATACCTGCAGCTGAGTTTCATCATCGGACGTCAAGGCAAAATACAAAATACCATCCGTATCACCTCGACGTCCGTCGTTCCACAACAGAGCGTTTTCTAAGGCAGTTTTTGCCGCGCACCACCACTATGTGGAACCAGCTGCCCACAGAAGTATTTCCGAACCAATTCGACTTAGGGTCCTTCAAGAAAAGAGCGTACCAATTCCTGAAAGGCCGGCAACGCACTTGCGAGCCTTCTGGCATTGTGAGTGTCCATGGGCGGCGGTATCACTTAACATCAGGTGAGCCTCCTGCCCGTTTGCCTCCTATTACATAAAAAAAAAAAAAAAAAAAAACAATAAATATAACATTATGCATGAGAGGTGAGCAATCGCTGAAGAACACTTGAGAATTCAGACAAACATAGCATGTATGTTTGTCTGAATTAAAACGGGAAGGTGATTTTAGATGAAGACACAGAGGACTGATCACTTGAAAGATATACAAAACCTATGCACTATGCTATATCTATATATTTTATGTCATGCAACAGAGGTTTTCCTAAAAAAGTTGTTATTTGATCGCTGAATATTTTGTTAGAGCGCGTTCGGCGAGGTTTGAGGGGTGTGCGGGCTTGCCTATTCGCGGTTGACGCAAGTGAGTCGCGATTCGTACCTCGTGACCGACGTCTGTGAGTGATCCACGTTCATTGCATTCATGTTCATTACCTACTCACACTTCAGTCTTCACAGTTCGGCACTCGCCAGTAACGACTCACGAGAGCTTGCGTGATCACGTCTCGTGGAATCAGTGGTTATCTGTAGCTCGTTTGTGTCGCGACGGCTTTGTTGTGTGAGCTGTGTTTACGGATAGTGCAAACAAAACGAAGGTGTGACTTTATTAGCAAGTAAGCGGAGTGAACTAAAGAGCCCGGGCTGGCGAGTGGGCGCAGCCTCCCGGGAGCAACGACCGCGCGTTCGGTACGCCACTGCTTATTTATTTATTATAAACGCTATGCTTGAAAAGATATTTGCGTACGAAATAATCTTTATTAAAATAACCTAATACACGGCCCTTCCGCCCTACCTGTTTACAATTTTTTTAACAATGGTTAAGGCTATTTTAAGTTTTGTAACTATCAAATTACAGTTTTGCGTAATATTCGAAAAATAGCAACCAATGACATCATCCAATATGTATAGTAATTTGGTCTAATGTACCTTCCCAGTTTTCAGTTCAGTGAATAAGCGATTTCAACACAAAGATATTATATTAAATAGTCTCGTGAACGGGACCGAAAACCCCATAGGATTGTGTTATCTTTGACTCCGAGGTCATGAACTTCTGAGTATCGTAATGCGGGGTCAATAATTCATGCCGAAAATATTTTTTTTCATTAAGTCATTCGCTTATTATAATTTCTTTAAACATAATGTAAACACACGCAAGCATTCAACTAATTTTATTACGCATTGTTAATTATATTTACAGGAGCAGACGAACATCAAAAATAATTTAAGAACTATTATGGCATTTCCCACAGACTACAGTAGGTTGTAGATTTATAAAATAGTTTGAGGCAATAGAAGACGCGACGCGGTAAATACGTGAGTGGGAAATGGCCATTAGTGGATAAGGCCGCTGCTCCCATCATCACCTCTCAACCGTCACGACTACTATTTGTACCCGATCACGATTAGAAAACAAACAAGCTTCCACATTACACGTATTTTCCCTACATTAGAATAATATACAGATTTTACTTATAATCTAATTTTAACACCTTTATTAACTTCTACACATTTTGCCACATCAGGTCACGTGGTTTGATAGACGTTTTTCCAGTAAGGAATGCCGTAGAGGCGAGCTATAATCGGCTTATCCGGTATATAAATATAGGTCACGCAGCGTTCTGTTAGCATATTCCCTGACGGTGCTGATTGCCGTGGCTCAATAAGATTAAGGAGCTTGAAGGTCGGGGTGTTTTCGCCTGCTGAGTGCGTCACTATTCTTATTAAATTGTCACCTCTTACATAGATTATCTTCTGCGTCGCCGTGTCGGGTGTTCAGCACCGAACGGCCCCTATACTGACTCACACGTAGCCATGGGTCACTCACCTTTGTTGTTCGATACGCAATTTAGCCTCCTTTAAGATGTAATTTATTAATAAATTACTAAATCGGTTACTATATTTTATTCAGTCAACACAAACTAATAAAAAATTATAGAAATATTATCTCGAAAGATTTTTTTTCACGTTAATTGTAGATTTATAAAAGGTCAACGGTTGCTGTTTCGATCTCTTTCTAAGTACTCCGATAAGCAAGTAAAAAATTCTTCGAACATTGTCTAAAATAACCAAACATTTCGAATGCTTATATTTCCTCATGTAGCTAACACGTTATTCCTAGTTATAAGTCAACTAGACGAGGGCCGTCACGCGGTGCTAGTCTCCAAGCAATGAACCAGGAACGTAGTATCTTAGGTGTTGATGGATATTATGTTATACGCCGGCATGTGTGTGCTGCTAGTCCTCAAAGAGTAACGACGAGTGATTAAGATGATAATATATCTCGACTACTGAATATAAGTAATGTAATAGAAAATAAATATCTATATAATGACATTCTTATCAATTATCAACAAGTATAGAGTGACTGAGCATGTTGATAAAATGATTAACATCGCACGATTATGATAGGATGTGCAAGACAAGGAAATGAACAATGTGAAACAGCCTAGCGGCCCCCTTCTAAGTAAAGAAAAAGCAATGTTCAGATGCATTATTTAAACCCTATATAGTTTTAACAATAATTATTATTAAAGAAATAATCTTATATATCTTGCGAGTACATAACAACAGAGCATCTTAATTGTTGAAATATCTTAACTAAGTGAGCAGTATGCGAGGAGAGAAACGGTCGCCGTTTATAATGATTGCCGCAAACGCAGTACTTCCTCCCTCGGTAGACACCCGTGACCTCACTTCGTTCCACTTGAAAGACTTTCTTGCTACTAATGTAATTTTTTATATGCTCTAGGCTACGCATAGCTGAAGGTTGGTTAAATCGCGATTGTAAGATTCCCGCGCTTAACCAGTAATTAACAAACATAAATCTAGTGTTGATAACGTGTTACTTTTATCATACATATATCTCCTTTTTAACAGACGCAGACGGGTATTGACTATGCATTATGCTATCACCCTTCCCTCCCTCCACCCCAAAGTCTAGACTGCCGCCACTTCGAAAGCCAACCTAGTGTTAGCTAAGTACGAAATAAAACTACACCACATTTCGCTGTAACTTAGAAATTCTATCATATATGTTTGGTAGTCGTTCCGCCTAAGATAATCAACAATTAACAATAGTTATGTTAGTATACCGAATCATAATTTTCAGAGGAAAAATTAAAAAGGTTTATACCTAACATACATACCGAAGGTTTAATGACTTTTCATTTTCTACCTTTTGCATTTATTCTGTCACTTTGATTTATTAGTAAGAAAGGTATGACTAGTAAGTAAAATATGTACCTAGAATGTAGCGTCCGCTTTCATATTCTAGGGGCGCAGCGGCGGGGCAGGAGGCGGCATGGATTGCGGCGTAGCGGGGGCCTTTCCGGCCCGGACCCCACATGGGGCTCATCCAGCGCCCCGAGGACACGCCCCACATGGGGCGCTCTCACCCACCGAACGCTCGCCCGCCAAGGCGGGACTACATGTTAATTTTAGTGATAAAGGCGAGGTAAGTATTTCACCACGTTGAGTTTTTTTATAAACTAGTCGCCTGGTTGAAATGATAGAAGCTAAGCTAGAAGTCGTAGCAGTTAAACTAAATTTTATTATCTTAGGTATAAACAATAAATGTATGTGTTTCGTTAGTGTGCCTTTTAAAATAAATGAATAAATAAATTAATTAATTTAATTTATTTGGTTTTACATAGTTCAGTCTATAGGGTACATTGTACACCTAGATCAGCTTCACTTCAGAACACTTCTGTGCCTGACACCCGCAGTCGGTGTCTTTGTCAAAGGCATAATGTTTCGGTTTCCTCACTATGTTTTCCTTCATCGTACGAGCGAGTATTAAATGTGCACTTGGACAGAATACATAGTATATTGGTGCACAGCCGGGGTTTGGACCTACGACCTCAGGGATGAGACACACGCCGAAACCACGAGGCCAACTCGATCTTCGCGTTGCGTAACAACTTGGTGTAATTAAAATATGTATTTGCATGTTGTTCCCACGAGAATGTAAGTGCGTGCTCCTATTTCACCATGCCTACTGCTGATGGAGGACAAATCTTTGTTTTTTTTTTCGTTTACAGATTTTTACTTTTATTATTATAGCTAATTACTTAAAGATGTCATGTGGAACATGGTGTAATGGTTGCAGCTCCTTACAAACATTTTGTAAAACAAAAAACTTGGCGATTAAAGAGTGGCGGAGAGTTTTTTGCCAGTTCTTCTCGTCCGTTCTACGCCCTTAATTTGAGAATTGGCAGTTAATGTAAAATTAGAAGCATTTAACCTGTATTTTTTTATTGACGTTCATAAGACGTGTACATTGTGTTACCTAACTGAATAAATTATTTTTAATTTGAATTTGCACAGCGGAAAAATTGTTACCTGTTCATAGAAACTTCATGGCAAAGTGTTTTGGGATTGTATTGTACTACCCGGAATTAAATTATGTTACAACACAATAGGTGAAGGAGCGTCGCGAGAAGTTCCTTACAGCGAAATATGGCAGCCACCAGATGGCTCTGATCCGCAAACGGCTCGCCGTCGAAATGTGGCTGTACGACGAGCTCCAGAAGTTGTATGAGGCACCTGCTCCGGTCAGTATATCATAACAATATCTATAATGATTGAGATCGCATATTGTTTGAAATTGCAGTATTGTATTTTTCAATATTTTTAATTCAATATATGTACCTACCTTCCGCCACCATAGTTTCAGTACATGTGTTGAAATTAATGAGTGTCAACATTGTAACTCCAAATTCGAAAGACACTTGCTAGACATAAGATTTATATTATTTTTAGTTGATTTTTAATCAGTGCACTTCGTAAAATCAGTCTAAATAATTGTTACAAATGGGTTTACTAGGTTTTTTTCAAGTATTTATTAATTGATAAAAGGGCGAGGGACTAGTGCTAGACAGGCTACTTCTAATTAATTTGCAATATTTGTTTTAAAATAAGTGTTGTTTGACATAGTCATTTTGTATGATGATTTGCTATTTTAGATTACCGAGAGATTTTTACGCCGGCATTTTCTCTCGGCCTACACCCTCTGTCTTTTTTGCCGATGAGTAGTGATGTCTACCGATTCAAATTTAATGACGTGGAATAAGTGATACCTGGATCTTATATTCCATAATAAACATTGTTTTTTATTTTAATCATCTAAATATGTCAGAATTTTACATTTTATATATAACGAACTTTTTCAAGTATCCATATTTACAGAGTGAGAGCGGCGCGGCGTCTCAAGAAGTCGATGTAGATATTGATGAGTTACTGGATATGGACAGTGACGAACAACGTTGGAGACATCTCACGGTAAGTGTGGATTCTAAGACTATTTTTTTAAATTGTTTGTCGCACACTAGAACTGAGTGTGTGATACAATGCTGATTTGAATTTTCTATATTTCAATTTTTTTATTTGAATGTTTTACAATAAGGAATACTATTGAAGACAAAACCAATTTAAAACACCAACTTTGTAATTTGAAATTAATTATCTTTAATTTGATTGATTTTTATATTGATATGACATTTTAATCTTATCTATCACATATTTTAATGCGCCAATCGGGTGGAATATCCCATATTTGAACGGGCACAATAACAAAATTTATATAAAAATGTAACTCTGTATTACTTGTTACGGTTAGGAATTACTTTTATTGAGCCCTAATAAAGTGCCCATTTTAGTGTGATTCTTTAAGTTGTGTAGGTAATGTGCGCTCTATGGGACAAAACATTAGTTATCACATTTTTGTAATAACGTGTCTTCGACAAGGTCGTCTGAATATAGGGTTCATTGATATAAACGTTTTTATCGTACTATGAGTCGAAATGAAGATACAGCTATTAGCTGGCAATCACCAATGAGTAAATTATCGATTTTTAACCAGTAAAACCAATCCTTATTTTTCAAAACTGTACTGTCGTTGAAATACATCGGAACTGTTTTTTTAAAATATATTTCCTATTCTTTTGTTGCAGGTGCTGTTAGCCGATGCAAAAAAACCTCAGAAAGATGTACATGTAAGTATAATCCAAAAGATTTTGGGTAAAATTCAGAAACGAGAGTTAGCGCTAACTATCAGTACGTCAAATATAAAGGATGGGCAAAAAGTCGTATACGATATAAAAAAAATGTTTACTTCGGATCCCACTGTGAAAAAAAAATACTCTACCGAAAAGTGACCCTGTATTACAAGTTTTGGCGCATTAAATAGGCATTCTGAAAAGGTATTACACATGGCCATTGGCCATTCTGTATTAGGAGGATTTTGACATCTTTGAGTCATAATCTGGGCTTTTCTAAAAACTGGAACCATATACTGGACTATACCTACGTAACTAAATATAGTGACATTGTCAGCAACTGTTTAAAAAAATAAAGTGATAACGAACAAGCCTAACAAAGACGACGCGACGCTCGAGTTCAATGTGATTCGAGTATCAGTAAACAAATTGCGAAGTGTTAATAAGACAATAGGCAGTTTCTTTATATTGTCTACCGCTAAGAATATACAATGATTTTATACCATGAAATCGGAAGGAATAAAATTTGCCTACTAGGGCATGCTCTAGTTACAAGTAGTTTTTTAATCCCTTCGGCTCCAGCTGACATGTTTACTATGTTATTAAGACTTTTTTTAACATTCTACATACAAATATACATTGCGACAAACTACAATTGGTTACCTTTATCACTTTTATAAAAAAGTATCGAACACGATTCGTATTTGATTGTAATAGTTTCATGTTTGTTTCAGAGATTTATAAACGATCTTTTAGAAAAAGCAAAGACGTTGTAAATATCGAGAAACCCGGTAATGCCAGGCGACCCTCAGCTGTACACGGCCAACAACTTGGATAGCGAAGGAGCTATCTGTACTAGGTTTTATAGTACTGATTCATCATTAGTTTGAATTGTCATTAATTGTACTAGCGTTTTATATCTATACGATATGGTGCATTTCAATATACATATGTATGTTTAATCAGACTTGCATTAAAGCCTGGAGGTTGCACATACTACCTCGGGCCGTCGGGGTCGCTGTAGTTATAAGTAAGCTCAATATATTCCATGCCACGTGTCGTGCAGTCCTTCCAGGCTGTCATATTAAAAATATTTTAACAGTCCTAAATCCAAACAAATTGAGTTTGTCTAATTACCTGTATGAAGAACAAATTGTATTCTAGTATATTTTCAATCTAGCAACAGCACATTTTTTGTTCTGGAAGTACTGTGTGGGAGCATACCTACTGCCATGGCGCGGTAGTGTGAGATAACGAAATTCCTGCTCACACGGGCGCATTACTCGATTCTTAGCTAAATTTAGTTGTACTCATTAGTATTAAATATTGAGGATGTTATATTAAAACAGTTCCGACTCCCGTTACGTTTTGACATAATTTGCACCATAAGCCTCGGCGAACTTCTAAACGAAAATACAATGAAAAACATATCAGCAAAATTCAAAGGCACTCTATAGAAGATATTGGAAATGTTTTAACCATCTTTAATTTTAAATATTCTATATTAAAGTTATTATTTAATATTTAAATAATATTTTATGGATGAGACGTGAGAGCAATCACTATAATAATATAAAAAACTGTCAACTGTTGGTAGATTTTTTTTTCGCTCTAAAGGGTTAGAATGTTTTAAATACTTTTAATAACGTTTTTCTATATTCAGCATATACGTTTGGTAATAACATCTTCCTTATATAATTGTAAACATACATTTTATAAGCTTATTTTAATAATGATCAATATAACATATGTAGACAAGTAGTTCTTCATAGGCCTGCTGGTACTTATTTTGGACATCACGTTCCTAACATTATGTTTGAATTGCATGCCTCTAGATGGCGCTTGAGTAATAACCAATCTAAATAATTATTGTAACGCATTGTATCTATCACACGTCCAATTGCCCTTGAAGCTTACGTTTAAATTGTGTGTTTAAACCAGCCCTGCGATTCTGTAACTCACTTTTCGAACTCACAGAGCTCAATCCAGTGTTTATGTCGTAAATTGCTTGTTCGCATTTTGTGTAACCTAATTTATTTCGCAAGCGCTGAGCGCAATGAGTAGGTAATTTATTGTTTTAATAATTAAGTATATTGCAATTGGACATTTCAAAAATAAATGTCACAAATTAATGTGCTTAGTATGAATTGGTGGACTTTAGATTTACTTAAATTAATTATTGTGGCCACTGTTCAAGTGTAGCGTAGTCTGGTGGTAAAGTAGGTGAGAGCTCAAGCAGATGGACCGCAGAAAAAGAACTGTATGAAGTGGTAACAGCCTCACTTATAACTGTCAGTAGTCAGTACAAACTACAATTTAATAAAAGTTGGTAAACCAAATCGGCAGTTAAATAAGGTTTTACAAGCAGTCCGTGTGGTTAGAGCTCTTAGGTAGTAGGAATATTAATAATTTTAGGTAGTAATAAGTGTCAAGTGATGATACATTTTGTAATAAATCAGTCTATACAAAATATCTTTTATTTCTATTTTTTGATTTTGTTTTCTCATAATTCCAGTCTTCTAGACATTGGAAAGTTTCTATAATAGTTTATTCAAAATAAAAATCAATTTAAAAAAGAATATGTAAATGAACTTAAATATTCCTTCATGCTTTATTCGCTTATTTTACTTTTTAACAATAAAATTCAAACCACCCAACACGGCTGATATTTTATTTTACATCATTTTAATTACAAAACTTTTAGAAAAATAATTTTACTTAAAAAGTACATGCATATTTACTATCCACTTCATTAGTTTTTCACTAAAATCTCACACAAATAAGTAGATATAAGAAATATTACTTGGTCCATGCATTTTGTTATTAGAAATGTTCCAAAGATTGGTTTTCATACAAGGGTAAAATCTTACTGAGGTATCTGTCATTATATTACAATACACAGATCAAATATAAAGCCATTTTATCACATGTCCCCACATATAAGGCAGTAATGGCGTTATATGTGAAATATTACAGTACTTATACTACATGACAATGTTGACATTTGCACCAAGATTTAACAGAACAATGAACATTGAATGTGCACAACAACGTCACCTTCTTAACAACACTCAATTCAAATAAGGTAGTTTATACCATAACAGAAAAAACTTCACATGCGCATCCTAGTTATTAAGAATGCATATCTCCTTAGGCGGTGTCCATGCGGCATGTTTCTGTAGTAACTGGGGTAAGTGGTGCTAGTAAGTCACGTTGCGGCGGCGCAGGCGCAGCTAGCGGACGTAGTGCCTCACTTAGCTCGCGAAACCTGCGCTTGAAGGCAAGACCACACCCACGGGCCCGCCGAAACTCAATCATAACGCAGCCACCGGCGGCAGGTGTTTCCCCGCACGCGTACAGCCCATGCTCGCATGCGTACTTCACCGCATTCAACGGCCATGACACGTGGATGTAAATAGCGGTATGTGTGACCGCGGGTGGTCAGCTGTTCGGCCAGCGCAGGTAGAGCGTCGCGTTCAGCGCAGCGCAGGAATAAGCGTGTGAGCCGTGGCGCCAGGCGCTGTAGCGGAGCACCTGCCTCAGCTAGCAAATCGTCGCTATGTGCCGGTTGCGAGTGGCAAAGAAGCTCGTCCATGTCGCGCGTGCTTAGCTCACATTCGTTGCCGCCCGCCACACCGCACGGCTGCGAGCTCCATGGACGACCGCCAGCCGAGCCCGCGTCTACCTCGTCTGTTCAGTAAGAGATAATACATGTTAAACATTAAGTACACACAACACACATAAGTAATTACTGCCAAAACAAATGATACACAATTGCAATATACATTGAGATTTCAAAAATTAAACTAGTAAATAATATTTTCTAATTTAAATTTATGCAATTCTAACATTTTGTAGGACATTTTTAAAATGATACAAATGAAGGTTACAAGAATCAAATAAGTATAATTTAACATCAGCAATTATCACCTAGAACTTTACATAAAATTGTATATATACTTGACATAAAAAAGTTTATACACAAAACTAAATATACATTTAACTTATACATAGATATTATACAAATAATAATAGTTTTAAGATTTAGTATTGTTACCGCATATGATGGTAACAGCAAAATCCTAGAAAATTAGATGTAATTGGTAATTTTTCCTTCAAGTGGCATCGAGTCGTAAGTGCTGGCGCGGTGCTTTGGTAATCTAGCTTTATGAGCACTGTACGTCATGAGCTAAATAACCAAAGCGCCGAACCGAGCTGGTGGCTTTCGGCTGGTCACTTGTTGCTTGATGTAGTTCTGGTGATGGCGATCAGCACCTGGCTGAGGCACGAGGCATCTCTGAGGTCGGATTCACTCAGAGTCACCTAGTACCTGACCGGGCGTAGCGCGGCTAGACGCTTTAGTCTGTGCGGAAAGAGAACCGACGTGGCAGTTACGCGAACTAGTATAAACCCTTTAGAAAATTATACTTTGTACCCTCATTGAGTAATTACCGTCCTACTATAATGACGTAACAGTTTTGTCAATGTAACAAAATAAGGTAATTTATCACTGCAGTGATCTGAAATCCCACGACGGCTTTCTTTCCACAGTATACCGTAAGTTCTGGTATGACATGGGACGCTTTAATATTTCAGAATTTTTATATAATAGCTAAGTAGTTCAGCCAATTTTGAACAATATGTGACTGTCTATTTAAAAAAAATTATAGTTGTTTATACTTTTTCATTTTATTGTTTATAAATATAAGCCGGTAGCTTCGACAGTGACCCAAAAAGAAGGAGTATTAATTCTTAAAGCTCACCAGAATCTCGAAGCCATCGGTGCGCAGAAAGCGCGTCTAGTGCTGGTCGACGAGTAGGATCGGGTCGCAGTGCGCGACGGAGTAAGTCCAAAGCAGGTAGTGAAACTTTGCGCCAGGGACCGCTAGGTGCAGCACCGCCAACTGACCATGCAGCCCAAGCTGCGTAACGAGCGTCCGATTCGTCAGCCCGCTCCCAGGCTAATTCTGTAATACATCATCCAGTATGTAGCATATAAAGTTAAGCAACAATATATTTAAAAGATTATTACCCTGTCAGCAGATTTTATTTTTTTAATAAGATCAGATAGCCTGTAATTTTTTACTAGAAAAGTAGTCAAAAAGAGGTTGATTAAAAATGAAGATATATCAAGAACTAACTGATACAATACTTTGTAGTACTACTATATTTAGTATAAAGTTCTTATCGTAGTTCATCAAAATATCGAAATTAATTTTGATTATTAATTCAAAGTCCATCAATGTACATTAATATTAAGAAAAACCACATCCACGTTAAATTCTTTCGAAAACTTGAATATAAAACGACGAATATATCGACTTCATCCTTGTGAATAAAACATCCTCTGACAACACGTCGAGTGACAGCGACTCGTAACTTCGGTACCGTAACTTTAGGGAATAAAAACGCCTACAGCTAGGATACCAAAGAAACGAGAGGCAGCGGGTGACGCCTAGAATACAGGAGGGAGTAGAAAAGTATAGGGCGACACTAACCTCCGGCTAGCATGGCTAACAGCACCAGTGCAGCAGCCCATAGATCAGCAGGCGGCGCACGATAAGGCCGCGTCGGTGCAGTTAAGACTTCAGGCGCAGCGTATGGGGGCGTCCCACACACACGCGACAGTAGGCGCTCACGGCCGCTCTGCCGAAACAACGTGGCCATGCCAAAATCAGAGATCTTCAGTGTGTCGTGGTGGTCGAGCAATAAGTTCTCGGGTTTAATGTCACGATGAGCTACGCCGCGCGAGTGCAAGTAGCGCAGGCCGTCCAGCAACTGGCGCCAGTACCGACGCGCTGCCGCTTCACCAGTGCCAGCGTCGGGTTCGATTCGGTCGAAGAGCTCGCCACCCTGCGCATACTCCAGGAAGAGATAGTGGACGTCACCGTGCTGGCGCGCGCCCAAACAGCGTAAAACGTGCGGATGACGTAAGGCGCGATGTAGACCGGCTTCACGAGCTCCAGCTCCTTGTTCTGCACCACCGCGGACTGCCTTCAAAGCCACGCTCGCGTTCGTACGCGCGTGCACCAATAGGCGTACCCTACAAATAAATACAGTTAAGAACCATCCTAATCAATTTAATTGAAATAAGATCTTATAGCACATTTTCATTTGCCACTTGAACTACAGATATCCTTTATTATACTTAAATATACTAATTGGTCATGTTCACTCACTAACCTTCCATGTAGTTAGTTCTAATCAAGTTTTATGTAAACGTAAACCTTTAAATTATCACAAAATTATTAAAGTTACGAGTCTTCACAGATGCAGCACTTTATTGCACTGAAGATTGTACTTCAATACAAAGTAATTATTATATACTTTTATAACATAAGTTAATGGTCTCTTGTTACATTATTACTCTTAATAAACAGAGAGGTTAGCACAAGAATAAAGAGATTTCATTTTCATTAGCAGTATTCTGTTTATATTTTATCTTAAATATTGTTTTGAATGACTAAATAAAGACTGATTTGGTAACAGTATGCAGTTGAGATTAACAATAATATTTTTTCCATAATAAACATTGTGTTCTGTAAAACATGTATAATAATGATAAAACAACAAAATCTGTATGATATAATACTAAAAACAAACTATGTCAGTCAGTTCTTTCTCTTAAAATTTTGTTGATTGAAGTTACAAATACTATTACCACTATACACCATTATTACCTTTCTGGGGTAATCTATAAATACAAAACTATGGCAATGAAAATTAACAAATTATGCATACTCGCCATAGGCGCCCTCGCCCAGCACCTGTGCCACAAGCCAACCTTCCACAAACTCTCCGCCGGAGCTCATGACACCGCTCTCAGCTGAGCGGCTGCCGCCACACGGCCGCAGTACTGGGCCCCGGCGGATTATATCGTCGACCACGCCGACAACTTTCTCTATTAGAGTACCTATTACATTAAATAACTTGTTAAAATAGGAATCATTTTGAATAAATAGTAATACTTCAGAGGCTTTCACGGTACCTCAGGTAAAGCAAGCAAATGTTTAAAACTAAATGGCGGAAGGCACGTGGAGTTTAGCGAACAAAGCCTTTGACGAACATTGACATCGCCCTCGTCCTGTCGGCTATCTTGCGTGATATCGTTAACTATGAATTATTACACAAGATACAATAATAAACCGCTCAATATTCGTATACAAGAGGTATCATCAAGAATATTGAACAACTTTTATTTAAATACTAACCTTTTGAAGTATCTACACCATTTTGCCATTTTTCCTGCTTTCAAGTTTCAACAAATCAGCATTCAGGCGGTGAACTGCAAACAAGTGTGACCATCTAAAAATACATAATCTGCCAAATTCTTTCCTAAAGAGTGCCAGATTGGCTCAAATACTAATAATTGCCTTTACTATTTCATACAAAAATAAGTAGTTTAATAATTTTACACCATAATATTCATTTATTTTTAATAGTTGTATAACAGGATTATTTATGTATAAAAGGGCTATACTAACATTTTTTTATGTGGCCTCCTGGGAGGCTGAAAACCATACCATTATATCGACAAGATTATAACCTAATGGAATGTGACAGGCCCCTTCCTAGTAGTAAATCATTCATGAATGATTTAGATATTTTTCTTACTAGCAGCATACGAGATGATTTCAGGAGTACTGTGCTTAGTGTTTTTAAAGCCTGCAGATCATTTTATGAGTGAAAACTAATACAAAACAAATTTAGGTGATATAGCTCGACCGATGACCATATTAGACAGATCATATAATATTTCATCTATAAATCTATAATATGGGAAAGAGATACATTTTGATGAAAAACTCAAAAAAATAATAATTAAAATGACTGATTCAATTTAGGATGGAGGGCAAGATATCTGTAGTTAATAGTAACTATTAAACAATTACTTATCATGTTTTATCCATCTGAGATAGCAGCGGAATATATCGACTTTTTGAAGTTATACTTCTTTAGGCGCGTTATGAAAAATTTATGAGAGTGAAATTTTATAATGCGCGCGCACCTGTGACACAAAATTAGGAGTGTGATTATAGCGTGCGCGAGCGAGATAGGAATAAGACAATCTACAAGTAAAAAGAAATAGAATATGCGTGAAGTTCGTATGCCAAGAATTTTGAATGACCATAATGACATTTGTCATTTACCTTTTAAACAAATAAAGGAGTTTTAATTATTTTTTCAAAGAAATTTAGCAATGCTTTTTGAATTATAATCAGAAGTGATTTAAATTGAATATTTAAACCAATACTAATTAATATTTGTGAAAAAAACTGTGCTCATCAACCTTCCTAAGTGCTTCAATACAATTGAGGTAAACTATCCGTATGTATTATTATTATCGAGTAATGTTTTGATTAAAAAAATGACCACATTGTTTAATCAAAACATGTAATTTTTCTGATTTAATCTAGCAAATATAAGGACAAGAGACAAAAAACTATTGATGAATCAGTGTAAGTGCACTAAATTGAATACAAAAAAAGAGTTGTCATCTTATCGCTGTGAAACATCAAAAACTGGAGGTGGAACAAAGCCAAACTATTTTTAATAATGCCAAAGAAGTATAACTTCTTACGCGCGTACATAAGTACACGCACCCTTTTTTTTATGTTAGTGGTAAGGTTACCATTGTAAGTCCATTTTTTTGCTAGTGCTGTTGACGCTGCTCGAAACAAATTACCAAAATAAAAGGATTCTACAAAAAAATGGTCACAATGTTAGAAATCCGATCACTGCCGCGACGACGCGGCCGTCGTTGCCGAGATCGACTTCGTTTAGGATCGGCTTTCATTCGGAATCTCGAGCAAATCATGGTATGCTTCAATTCACGATCAATGGCTGGAAGCGTTCGGAAATGATAAAATATTGCAAACATTCGTTAAATTATATAATGATTCGCTAAAATAAAATCTATAGTATTATTAAGACTACAAAAGAACTGAAAATAAATAGATGGGTAGATTCATAATTTTTTTATTCCAAATTAAAATTTTGGTATGTTTTATTGAATATGTCAGTCTATAGTCTATAGTTTCAATACAGGTTAGTAGTTAGCCTTTTTCCAACAGATTCTAAATGTCTTTCATCTACTTTAATATAAGTTTTTGTATGTGAAACGTACACAGTACACAGTACACAATCACAAATACCTTATAATTTATTGAGATTCATCATATATTTTCTCTAATTTCGAATAAATTAATTAAACTACCCAGAAACTGATGACTTGAGATCTTTGGTATTCTTTTTATTCTTGCCTTCTAAAAGCTATGGACTTCCATAATCCATAGGTGAATTTAGAATTTTGTATCTATATCTATGGTTACATTTTCAATTTGATAGAATAGACACTTTGTTAGGTGTTATCTTGGTAGCAGAAAAAATATCCATATATAATAAAAACCTTCAGTTAGGACTTGGGTACAATATTCAAATTATAATCATAAATTAAGAGTATCTGAACAAGAAATCATGGTAAGTGGTTCTTTTAAATATATTTTTTCTAGAATTTGTATAGGTAATGATAATTATGCGTTTATTACTTTTTAGGCTGGATATTCAGAAGATCAAATAGCAGGTGAGTGAGTCATCATAATATAGGAAAATTTCGATATTTAAATAATTACCGCAATCAAATTAGAACAAAATGACAACAAGACAGGGTTACATACATGTTAATACCTTAACTGTTGGTTGTAAACCAGTACGTTGTTTATACGTAAGATGTTAAAAAATTGTTTCTACGTAAAAACGTAAGACTTGGGCGTAAGGCGTGTCGCACTGTTGTGAGTTGGCCCATGACTCACGTCAATCAACAATCTCAACGAAAGCGTCACCTATTGCAAGCGCCCTACATTCCATATAAGGTTGGTATTTTATACAATATGGATGTCGGAGGCCGACCGCCGTGTGGCGTGTGCAACAACTGCTCAGCCTGCAGCCACTCAGTGCGTTGGCGGCTTCTCTCAGTGCAACATGTTTATGTTCAATCCACCCACTAAGCTAAAACTTAACTCAGTTGAAGGTAAAGGGTAACTTTTAGGTCAGGAGAGATTTCACTGTAAAACAGAAGTGTTATCATGATGGTCATATTGCAGAGTTCCAAGAAGCATTTCAGCTGTTTGACTCACGTGGAGATGGCAAAATACATGTGGCACAAATTGGAGATGCTCTGAGGGCTCTGGGCCAAAACCCCACTGAATCTGATGTGAAAAAGTGCACATTACACTTGAAGCCAGATGAGAGGATATCTTTTGAAGTATTCTTACCAATATATCAGGTAAATGTTTCTTACAACATAATCAAATGTATGTAATTGTCGTCCTCACCTTGAAACACAGTGTCAACTGTTTTGAGCTAAGGTCACATTACCAATTTAATTATTTCATGTACTTAGTTATGAGTACAAGCTATCCAAGTAGTCTTCTTAAAATAATGAGACAGCTGTTCATATCTGTATGTATTAAAAAGAGCATGATATATGTATTTGTATTGTATTCAAACTAATAAATTTAAATGTCAATTTATTCCAATATTTTCTGCTAAAGCACTTAGAATTTTGAATTTTACAATATTCATATATACCTGTTAAAGCAATTTTTTTGAAGACAATATTAATTATTAATTAATTTTCCATGATGCTTTGTAGGCAATATCAAAAGCACGTAGTGGTGATACAGCTAATGATTTCATTGAGGGTCTGCGGCACTTTGATAAAGATGGAAATGGATTCATATCATCCGCTGAGCTTCGCCACCTGCTGTCAACATTGGGTGAAAAACTGAGTGATGATGAAGTGGAACAGTTGCTGCAGGGCCAGGAGGATTCGCATGGCAACATCAACTATGAGAACTTTGTGCACCTTATCATGCAAGGCTGAGCTCTTGTTAAAATAATTCTATTGTATTAAAATATGGAGTGACTAGTATTTTTAACTGGTTTCAACTTTACTCCTTACAAATATTTAATTTTATGGACCAAATTAGTTTTAGTGTTTTTATTAAACTTTAAACCATTTCCATTTATTATAACATTATGTTTGGCATTTTCTCTGTCTAGCCTCATCTATGATCTAAAATTTATTATTTTCAGTTAAGGATATTCCAAAATGTACTGCTTTAATTTTAAATGTTGTATACATAATAAAATAAGTAATATTATTTTTAATAGTTTTATTTATTATAATTTTTTTTACTCTGTTATTGTTGCAACCAAAAATATAGGAGGAATTAAAGAAATTCTCTATAAGCATAAAAAAGCAGCAAACAAACATTAGGAAAAGTAATTTCACAGGTAAAATTACTACGACTGCAGGTTTAATATATTCCATTTTAATATATACATTGAAAAATAATGAATCTAGGCCTTTTTTGTTAAAGCCAAAGTTATATAGCAATACTATGTAAGTTTTTTAATTGCTTTGGTATTACGTATTGTTGTTACCTGTGCTCCATAAAAAATATAGATTTATAAATTTTTGAATTCATTTTGTTAAGTTTTGGGAGTGTCAAGATTTTTTATTTAAATATTGTAAGGCGCAAATAAGTATTAGCACTGTTCCGTTACTCAAAATCTAACTATGCATTAAAGTTTTTCTGAGGATTAGGTTTTTGGTAATAGAAAACCGCTGCGTATGTTCAATTAACGCCTGCCAGATTTTGCATAGCTATGTTGAATAGCGCTTTTTACGAGGTAAAGGTTTAGGTTCATCTTTATTGGGTATTTTTAATTCAGGGCAAGGAGTTATTCTTAGTAGGATAGTTATTTTATCTATAAATAATTTTAATTGAGTGTAAGTTATTGGTGACTAGCATCCAGTCATAGGATTTTAGAGTTATATTAGTACTGAGAAGTTATACTAAGCAGATAGGAATTTCTATGTCTACAAATTATAAACTAATTCCGTGGTATCAGCGCATCACCTGCTACTCATCAAGGTTGAATGACGTGAGGGTCGAGGGCAAGGTGCAGTAATCGTTTGCACTGATCACCGGGAACAAGGAGCCTAAAGGAGAGATAAACGATGCAACCATTAGTGCTGCTTCCTGCTCGTGCGCCGAGGAGAAGGGGTGAAGGGGGGCAGGGTAGTCGTCACTTGTCAACGGTCAACGGGCGGTCAGCCCTGTCGTGGTCAGTCGGCGGTCAAACGGCTTGCGATGTGGCGTTTGTGGGCGCTATGTACGGCGTTTATGTGCGCGCGCGGCGCGTTGCTGCCTCTGGAGGTTGAGCGGCTGCGCGCGTCAGTCGGCGGGTACGCTGTTATGAACTGCCACCTTGACTTCCCCTTTGGCAACGAGATACCGTACCACTTGCAGTGGGATAAAGATGTAAGTCTCTTCTTTAGATTTCTGTGATATTCTTCTAAATAATTGGAAAAATATATTACAAGGAATAGTGTCGGTAAGAACATTGTCTATCATGTCTATATTAAAATTGATTTAACAATGACAAAGGGGTGGGAGTATATTAACATGTCCTCGTTTGTACTATTGCGTAGCACCTACATTCAATTTTGATCGCTGATTTTTGATATGACAAATAATCCTTAATTTAAGTTCACGTTAAGATGATTAAAAGATAATTTTTTTGGATAGGTAACACCATGCTCGTATTTTCTTTCAAACCCAAATGATTTGAGTAATGTAGAATTGTTAATAAATATATAAAATATTTTATAAATGTTAAGAGTAGTTTTTAACCTGTTTGATACTAAAGTGTGTATTATACCAATTGGTCGTTTGATTGTTTTATGTTATTACCTTAATCCGGGATGCCAAATTACTGGATTTAAAGTCACTGAAAATTAGTATGAAAGTACTTGCGCGACTGTTGTCAACATTTTCTCATCTCATTTATTGAAAGGTGGCTGTCAGTTGCGTGAGTTTGTTCGTAATTTGATTGGAAATCATGAATCGTAACCATATTATTCTAAGTATGATTTCAGAAGCTCCATAGATTAATCCTCAAATAAAATTATAAACTCTACCTCTGCAGTATAAGTATACATTACACATCAAACAGTGTCATTTCCAGATAATTATCTTGCATATTTTAATTAAGAAATGTTAGAAAGTGAAAGAAGTGTTGCTTTTTCGTACATTATTATGTTTATCTTTAATTAAACAGATACACATATATGTCTTATACTGATTAACCAGTACCTGTCTAGTCGAAGGCGAAACGCGACCACAGCCACTTCTGTGGCGTGCGGTCACTACTGCTAATCTGATTACCTATCAAACTAAAATGTCAAGGAAATTAATGCGGTTTATTTAAACTTATCAATTGCTTACACAGTGCAATGACTCGAGGCCATGATTGTCTAGAATCCTGTGCGTAATGCGGGTTGCTGTAATAAGTGCTTATTAATGAGTGCTACACCTGCTGCTTCCTATTTTTCAATGAGCTAGAGCGTCTGTGATTAAATTGAAACTCTTGTCGTTAAAAAAATGTTCCGTCGTGAATTAAGCTCGGTGGCTGTTTTCGTATGGATATGTTCAAATAAAATACCTTGAAGTTGGGTAACAACTGGCTTTAATTGTTTAAAACATTTGCTTATAACTAAGATAACGACGACGACTCATTGGTCTAGTAGTTAGTACCCCTGACTGCGAATCCATGGGTCCCGGGTTCGATCCCCGGCTGAGACGAACATCGATGTGATGAGCATTTGGTGTTGTGCTTAGGTCTTGGGTGTTTAAATATGTATTTATATGTCTATCTATCTATAATATGTATGTATATCCGTTGCCTAGTACCCATAACACAAGCTTCACCAGCTTAGCATGGGACTCGGGCAATTGGTGTAAATTGTCTTTAAAAAAAAAAATAACATTAGGGGGAGTGGGGTTGCGACGCTGGATTAACAAAAAACTAACTTATTGAAGAGTTCGTAAATCTAAGTGACCTTATGTTATTGGACATTATCGGAAACGAGAATGTTAACTTACAATTTATGAATGTGGTAATAGCTAAAGGGCTCATGCGGCTTCAAGTGTGCGATGATTGTTTACATTTTGTTTACGCTTTAAATTATTAACTAAAATATATATGTAACTTAACTAATGTTAGGTTACACAACTCGTGTCATTATAATTGTTTCTAAAGTTAGTTCTCATCAAAGGATGGATATAAAGATATAAAATATTGCTTTGCAGCTAAATACAAATTCAAACAGAAATTACGTATTAAAACGTATACGTAATTTCTTTATTGATACGATTTTATTACAACGTATATAACAGTATTAGAGTCTTTAAAATGAGAAGTACTAATCTAGGCTGACGATTTAAACGTGAAATAGCATATTAAGAATCAGTATATATGTTACCGTAAAAGCTCGAACTACGGTTAATCTTAAGATTTCAGTGTAAGTCTTAGGATTTACCGACATGAGTTGGTAAATGTAAGTATTTCTGAAAATACGACAATTTTTTGAGCTTCCGAATCAGTAAATGCTAGGTTTTACCACTGTCAGCTGGTAGATGTTGGTTTTAGGAATAAAACAATGAGTAATTCTTTATTATTTACTTTAATGTACTATTAGACAAAACAGGTACATAGTATTATAAAGGTATCATATGATAGTAATAAGTACAAACTAATAACAACTTATTTAAATTATTTTGAAAAAACACAACGTATATCTCTGAATATCTCAATCTCTATCATATCTATCTAACTGAATCAGTAGTTCTCTATTTGGAATTTAGCAACGAAATACAAACATAATGCTTACATAAGCTAGTCTAACTTAATAATTATTTTTGTTTTTCAACATTTACCGTGCCATTAATGTAAATCCTAAGATTTACCAACGGAATGGTGGTAAGAGTTCGAATCGCAAACCTTTTGGGACATTTACCATTAGGAATTGGTAGATCTTAGGTTTTACTGGAATATCTTAGGATTTACTGCAGTTCGAGCTTTTACAGTAACATATATACTTATTTAAAAAGTTTAACAATTCGCCCGCCCTATACAACGTACCTTTGATGGCATTAAATATGGGCATAAATATTACATCAAACGGAACAGGAAGACGAGGGAATGAATGAACATTTACTAATATAATCAAAAACAACCGTGTACGACGACATCTCTTAGAAAAACATTCCGGTTATATTGACTAAAATCAAAGGTCCCGACTGAATTCTATTGTTTTAGGTACTTAATAACAACGTCATCGGCTGTTACGACTATTGGTTTTTACGACCAAATATGAGTAGTCTCTTATCTTACAACAGATTTTGACTGTTTTGAACGTTGGATATCTTCAATGTGCTCTTGTCGTTTACAGAATCTCATCAATAGATTAATGTAAACGTTATTTGTAGGTTTGTAGTTACCAAGGTATACCATGGCATTCGTACTTATATGGCAGGGGGCCCCCGGCGGCTAGGGCCTCAGGGAGTGCCGTTGAACCGTTAACACCCACAATGAGGACGAAGCGATACATTTTACCGTGACCGCTTTCGGGACAAAACGAACTCTGTACACAAAGCCCTATTGTAATGCGATCTGGTTAAACTAAATTTTATTTGACTATGACTTAATATAACTTCTTATATAAAATTTAGTTAATTGAGATTCAATTATGTCCCTACTGATAGTACCTTATGATATTTCGGCTCTTTAGCAGAATATGAATAAAATCGAATCTTTTGTTGCCGTGACTTTTATACAGTTAGAAGGGGCCGTTATCTGCGGGCTATAGATCCGAGTCTATTTATGAGCTCCCTAGCTTATCTAGTTGGCGTAGTGTGTATGATGATGCAAGAAAGGTAAGGCGCGTGGGAGACGCCGCGGCCGTGATAATTGTGCAGTTAGCAGATAGCGGGCAGCGCGCCGTGATGTCACAAACAATTATCCTGTTGGCAGTACCCAGCCCTCGCTGCCGCCACGCGCCGCTCCCTGCGTACTTCCACATTTATTACCGGTGCCGAGACACAATTTATAAAATCAAAACACACAATTAATAGGCATCCTTGAAATTATTCTTGAATTTACAAATCTGCAGTAATGGCTATTGGTACCCAGCCCAAGGTAGGCAACCTTAGGTCAAACTATCAAGCCTCTGGGCAGAAAAATTCTGATTTCATCTTTACAAGAACGTACCTACTAAAAATTTTATATTTATTTTAACAATTAAAAAGTTGGAATCAAAGATTTCCTTACAAATTGGATTACCTATAAACCATAGCAAACAATTTGCAAAAGTAGAGTTGATATACTTTATTATAATCGTATATGTAATGGCTTAAAAGGGCTAATGAAAGGGAATCCTCACTCTGCTGGTCTTTATTGGCCTTATGAAACCATGAAGCAACAGGAAGTGACCTACTCCGCAGTGGGTACGGACACGTATGTTTGAGCTAATCATATCTTGCTTTAAGACATCTCTAAGTAGTATTCGTCACCGCTATTATACTCTAGTGGCGACATCCTGCTGTTTATTATTTATACATTAATATATAGTTAGCACTACTCCTGATTTCTGACACTATCGAGCAAGGCAAAATATGGTATGTCTGTTTTCAGGGCGAAACTATATTCTCGTGGTACAGTGGAGACGCGTCGCCGCGTGTGGCGGATCGCTGGGGCGGGCGGGTGCGTCGAGTGGGACCCGGCGCGCCCACAGAAAACGGTGAAGCGGCGCCCAGCGCCTTAGGCGGAGGTTCCGTTAACGTGAGCTCCGTGCGCGAGACCGACGCAGGTCTCTATCGTTGTCTGGTCACCTTCCCTAACCGCACACCACCCTCGCGCAACAATGGCACCTATTATTATTTAGATGTTGAAGGTAAAACTTTGTACCAGCTGTTGTAACTTATATTAAAGATAAAATAGAATATAAAGTTGCTTTTTTTCTGAACAAATTGTTATGATAAAGATGTTTTCGTTTTGCTTATTAGTTTTTAGATAGAATGTATTTATCTGTGAAAACTGCATCAAAATGGGTTCAGCGGTTTAGGAATGCTAACAAAGTCAGCTTAAATTAGTCTTCTTGTAATAAACAGTCTTTTATAGTTTTTTTTTATGAAACAGGGGTCAAAGGGCAGGAGTTTCATCATATGTTAAGTGATACCGCCGCCCATAGACACTCACATAGCCAGAGGGTTTTCAAGTGCGTTCCCGGCCTCTTAAGTATTGGTACGCTCTTTTCTAGAACCTAAGTCGAATTGGTTCGGAAATACTTCAGTGGGCAGCAAAGTGGTGGCGCGCGTCAAAAATGCTATCAGTCAATTAAGGATATACTAATCATTAGATTGATTTGTTAACGTATGTGGTTCCAGGTGGTAACTTAATAGTGACGCCACCTGTCAACGTGACCGTGATAGAAGGTGACAGCGCTGAACTCGAGTGCTTGGTGAAAAGTCCAGAGTGGAGTGTGCAGTGGTACCGCGAGGACGTTAGTGTAAGCGCGCTGCCCGAGTTAGCAGCGCGGACGTCGCTGGCCCCTAACGGTTCGCTGCTGCTGCGACGCGCTATCAGCTCAGACCTTGGCCGCTATGAATGTCGCGTCAGTGCACCTGATGGACGCCGCCAAGCTGCCGCGGCTCACCTTGACGTGCATTGTTAGTACATCGACAACTAAGTCTCTCACTTACATACACTGATTAATAATTTTTCTATTTATGTACCTACTATGTAAAAAAAACACATACATATATTTATTAGTACATAGGTATTAATAAATACATGTATGTAGTTGGGACACAACTTGCCGACGATATTGTGTTGCCAAAATAAATTCAGATGGATTTCACCACCTACAATTTGCGGTTTCCAACTCCTATCCTTATATCCTTTAAGAGTAGATATCATATCAGCGATGTAATGGCGGGATATTTATAAGAATTCATTCGTGAATACTTTACGTTGTATTTTTTATTCATTTAATCATATCATATCATATATGGACGTGTTACCCTATCAAAGTCATTCTTATTTTGTTTACTAATTTTATTTATTGAACATTTTATAGTTTTGCATTCTTTATTTTTTTATTATCATAGATTATATATAGACATTAGACATATAGTAGATTAATGCTCGCTACATAATTATCTTTTATGTAATAATAAAAGATTTAACTTCAAAACGAAATAAATACTTAATAGGTAATTTAAGCCAAATAAAAGTGTTACAAATAAGGTGTAAAAATTTTTTTTTGTCACATTGTTGGTGTCTTTCAAATATAATATTAAAATGCTTGCATTGTGATTTTCAGATAAAGCAAAAGTAGTGTACTCGCCCGCCGAGCGTCATCTCGGCTATGGTAAGCCGGCGAGTCTCGACTGTCACTTTAGTGCCAACCCACCGCTCACCAACCTGCGCTGGGAAAAAGATGGCTTCCTGTTCGACCCTTACAACGTTCCTGGTGTCTTCTACAGCCGGAATGGCAGTCTACTCTTCAATAAGGTAAAGGATGGATTAGAAAACGACGTAAGGTTTATATCGGAATAGTGAGCTAATGCACCAGGAAAATTATGAGTATTGGGTACCAATTTCGTTGTTTCACAACTGTCTGCTTTCTGTTACAGGTGGACGAATCTCACGAGGGCGTGTACTCTTGTACGCCGTACAATACCTTAGGATCGGCTGGCCCAAGTGCCGGAGTACGTGTACGTGTTCAGCGCCCGCCCGCCTTAGCAATACGTCCGCGCCCACTTTATCTGGCGCGCCTTGCTGGTCATATCACGTTGCCTTGCGTTGCTGAGCCGCAGCTAGCTGCCGTTCCGCCTTCTCTTTCTTGGGCACGAAAAGACGGCCACCCTCTACCAGCAGGCCGCCATACACTCGACGGCGGCAATCTAACCATCACTGATGTTCGTGAGGAGGACCGCGGCTCATACGTGTGCACGCTAACAAACGAAGCGGCCGCTGTCAGCGCTGAAACGGAGCTGGTCGTGGAAAATGTGGCTCCACGTGCGCCTCACGATCTGCGGGCGCGCGCTGAGGCGAGCGCCGTGCACGTCCAATGGGCGGCAGACCGTGCTGACCTGGAATACCAGGTGTGGTGGCGTGAACGTTCGCGTGGCGAATGGCGCACCATGAAGATACTGACGCGTGGCGATACGCACGCAACGCTACGTGGTTTACGTCCGGCCACACCCTATGAGCTGCGTGTTCTCGCGCAGGATCAGCTTGGTGATGGCCTATTCAGCCAGCCACTCTTCGTCACCACTCCAGGTATGTAATATTTTATGGAGTTTACAAAATGCCGATACATCGGACGGCAATCATAGTATTGGAGGCATTTCTTTTTCCCCTTTGGGTAAGTAAGTGCATAATATGTATGTGTCAATGATTTCATAGGGGCAAACTATAAATACCTGCTGCCGTTATCAACAACATAACCTGAGTTTGGATCGTTTCAGTACAATCTTATTAAAAGTAAATAAAATCTTTCTTTCTAAATGTTTGCTATCTTTACTTTTAATTTTATATGGAACAGACTTGGAAGCGAGTGGAATGTCGGAGGCGAGTGAGGAAGTGGCAACAGCGCTGCCAGTGAGCGAAGTGACTGAAGAGATGGAAGAGGCTTTGGAGGTGGAAGGTGTAGCAGAGTTAGAAGTTCGCGTGTCGATCGTAGAAGAAGGCGCTTTAGTGCGTTGGGAGCCACACGTCACCGCCGAACGCTGTACCGTGCGCTGGTTCCGCGACGAACATCCGCGCCGCCTACTCGCGCTTGCGCACACCACGCACGATCATCTGCTTGGTGAGTTTTATAACTTTTTTTATATATCTTATCAGTTATAAATCCTCGAACGGACCCACATCCTGAATTCGATTCCCAAAAATACAAATAGGGACTTCGAACAAAACATTTTATATGATACACTTGAAAGTTCATATTGAAAATATAATGCCCATGTTTTAAACATATTTCAAAATATTGGTGTATATGATGGAAAAAGATCTTTATATTATTCACGTGCTAAAATAAATATACCATGACATCTGTTCGGGGTTGGGATAAATTATTAAGATATTTAAAGGGATAATTATTTATTTTATGAGCAATGGACTAAACTAGTGGGGTGAGATGAGATTAAGAGTCGCGCCCGGTACGAGGTCTAAATGAGAACTAACCTAACTGAATATAATAAGATATAATGGAAATGAACACACAAGCAAATCATATTGCATGGTGTCATTTACATTGCAAATACCTGTACGGTTGTAAATCGTACATGTTCCCGGGGAGGAAAAGATGAGGGTTAGTAAAATGGAGGATGAACTTAAGACTAACAAGGTGATACACAAATTTTAATATTAAATGTTTATATGTTATGATTAGTTGTGGGTGAGAAAATGAATTACATTTATCATATTAGCTACAAAGATTCAGTTATATTTAATTCCGGAAGGGAAAACACACGAAAGATCGGCGAGGAAGCTCGATCTTGTTTATTAACACTTTTATTATTATGATAAGAATGCCTTTTTTCCCTAACTTCACACTCACTCACAACACTTTCACTTTTCACGGGGTGTGTAACTGTACTGAGTTTGACACGAACTTAGTATTGAAAGGTAAAATAATGTTAAGGATAAAACCATAGCAGAGAAAGAGATGCCGCTGAAATTATTCGCTTTAGGCTTCTTTTCATTGACCTTCTCATGGTTTAAAGATTGATTATTATTATTTGTAGGTAGAAAGGATAACTTAACGACTGGGCGTTTAATAGAACAGTTCTTGGTTTTAAGCGTGACGACTCTTACCAGCCCGTCCCTTTCGGGATGTAGCTCTACAACACGCCCTAAAGCCCATTTACCGGGCGGAAGATCTTCTGATTTTTTGATGACTATATCGTATAAGTTGAGATCTTTTTGAGGTCGTTTCCACTTTGATTGTGAGAGATATTCATTCTTCCATTTGAACCGAATATTATGATAGATTTTCTGCCATCGAGTTCTAAGATCATTTTCTTGTTTTTGTAACCATCGAGGTATTTTAAATTGCGATATATAGGATATGTCGACTTTTATTTTAATCCATTCTAAGACTAATTTATGAGGTATCGGCTGATCCCATCCTAGATCAGACTTCCAAGTTTCTTGAAATAAAATTTTAAGTTTTGTAGTGACTGGTACTAGCCAGCCCAAAGGGTCATAAATTTTTGAGATTTCAGACAATAATTGTCGCTTAGTAGGGGTAATATTTGGGATATAATTAATAGGATAAAAGATAAATTCGTCGGCATTGGGATTCCAACGAAGGCCTAAAGTTTTAGTTGACTCCTGGTGCTTAAAGTCGAATTCTTTTTCGGAATCGTTCATGTCTTCTAAAAGGGAAGGTAAGTTTGAACGCCATTTTCTAAGATTGAAACCTCCAGATTTGAGTATTTTAATTAAATCGTTCTTCAGCTCTATTGCTGTTTGTGCAGAGTGAGTACCATGCAACAGATCGTCCATGTAAAATGAGCTTTCTAACACAGCAGGTGCGATACTGTAAGGATAATTTGATCGTTCATCGATTGCAAGTCTTTTCAGGATCATCATGGCCAAGAAAGGTGCGGCCTTAGTTCCATAAGTTACAGTGGCTAGTTGAAATTCACCTAACGGTTGGGATTGATCATCTCTCCAAATAATCTTCTGGTATTTTTGATGTTCTGAATGAAGCCAAATATTGCGAAACATTTTCTCTATGTCGGCTGTAAAACCATATTTAAATTGTCGCCATTTTAAGATTAGTGTTTGAAGGTCTTGTTGTAGATTTGGCCCCCTACACATAAGATCATTAAGGCTAAATCCACTCGAAGTTTTCGAAGAGGCATTGAAAACAACTCGCAATTTCGTAGTTGATGATTCCGCTCGTTGTACACAATGGTGCGATAAGTAGCAACCCGACTCTACGGCGGCGCGTGACACAACGGGTATCATGTGTCCGAGCTCTCTGTACTCCGATATAAATAATTTATAATCACGAGCTAAATAAGGTTTTTTAATAAGTTTATTTTCCAATTGAATAAATTGAGCGATAGACTTTGACTTCGATTCGCCCAATTTTTCCTCGAGATTTTCTTTAAAAGGTATTTTCACAACGTAACTGCCGTCGTCACGTCTTGAGGTTGTATTCTGAAAAAACTCTATACAATTTTGATCTTCCTGTGACATATTTAAGGGTTCATGAATATCTTCCACTTCCCAAAACCTTTGGATATCGTTATTAAGGATTATATTACACTGATAGGTTTTATAATTACCGGTTATTATCCATCCCAACTGCGTTTGTTGCGCAATCGGAAACCTTTCTTGAAATCTACAAATACCGTCCAAGATAATATCAGAATAAACATCAGCGCCGAATAATATATCAATAGGGCTACTTTTATAAAATTCTGAATCAGCTAATTTTATATGATTAAGCTCAGGCCAATTTGGTTTTGGCAGGGTATAGCTCGGTAAGTTCCTTACAAGTTTTTTCATAATAAATACATCCGTGTTAAAGGTATAATCATTGACTATCGATAAACACTTGATGGAGATTTTGCCCTTGCAATTGTTTTCTGTATTTCCTATCCCAGAAATGTAACCATTACATTTTTGTCGAGGTATTTTTAATAATTGAGCAGCATTTTCACTGATAATTGAGATTTGTGAGCCCTGATCTAAAAGAGCTCTCATATTTTTATAAGATCCATCCGCTGCCTGTATCTTAATAATGACAGTGGCAAGTAATATTTCGGCAGGGTCACTTGGAAGAGATACTAATGTGTTAATTTCTTGTTGTTGAGGTAAATGTTTCACAACCCGGGGCACGTGTAACCTAGATCGTGAAACGTCCGGTGTCATATTATCTTTTGTAAAACATTCATGTAAAATTGTATTATGATTTTTATTACATTCCTTGCACATTAATTGCGAAAGGCATTTTTTACCTTCATGATAATGTAAACAGTTGATACAAAGGTTCAATTTTGCAATAGCATTTCTTCGTGCGATAGGCTGCATATTTAATAATTTTTGGCATAAATGTATACGATGATCGCTTGAATTACACACCGGACACAGCTTGCGTTTTTCAATAATTTTATTACTGGAATGTGTCGGTTGCGAAATAACCTGATTCGTAGTATAAGTATACTTAGGATTATTATAACTTTGTCTAAAGTTATGATTAAAATTTTTCGAAGATGATGATTGATTATTATTTAAGTTTTTTGAAGGTTTATATTGATCGAAGTTTTGATATGATACTTTTGGCGTATGATTTTCTTGCGTCTTCCGTGAAGTTTCTAGGGTCATAAACTTAGTTTCTAAAAACTGCAAAAAATCTTGTAATACGGGTAATTCTCTCGGCGATTTCAAAGATTGTATATATTCATTGTACGTGTCTGCGTCTAACTTCTGAGACATGATACAAACAAGGAAGGGATCCCAGGAAGAAACATTAATTCCAAGATTTTCTATCGCATTTATACTCTCGTTTGTAACATCGTGAATGCGTTTTATATGATTATACGACTGGTATTGAATATTAGGAATATTTAAGAGATTGTTAAGGTGAGATGTAAAGATTAGGCGCTTATTATCATAGCGATGACTGAGAATATTCCAGCTAATGAGATAATTATCTGAGCTTACCTGGAGATGTTGAATCAACTTCTCAGGTTCACCCTTAACCTTACTTTTGAGAAATTGTTATAATTTCCCTCGAAGGTTGGTAACTCCATTTTAGGGGTTGTTTTCTCGATGTGTGATACCGACCACATCTTTTTATTGATATCCTTCTTAACTTTAATGTAATATTTTTCGTAATTTGTAAATTGCTCTTCATATTCTCGGTTGGAACCACAAAGTTCATTGTCCAACTCCCAATGTAAGCTATCAATTGCAGTCCAACGGACTTGCAAGGTCTTTAGGATGTCTTCTAACTCCCACTTTTCCGAGATAAGGTCAAGTTCTATACTCGAGGCAGTTCTTAGAAAAGCTTTAAAATTTGTAGTTTGTTTTCTCATGAGCTCTTCTGTTTTACTCATATTAGAGTTATTTTTGAGAGATATTTCCTGAGATTCATTGGAGGTCGATGCGTTAGAGGTAGACGGGGCTTGAAACGTTGGAGGTTGTAATTCAGGGGATTTTGTAATGCTTGCCAAAGGCTTATAATTTCTTAAAGTTGTCTTAATATTACCATATTTTTTCTTAATCTGCTCGTATTTATTAAAAGTAAAATATTCATGAGACTGATCACTAAAAGATAAAAGTGTCATATGGTTATTATGAATATCTGTAAAATATTGTTCTAACGTTTCTAAACGACGACGTATATAATCGGGAGTCTTTCGCTCCGCTCCATCCTTCTTAAAGTTGATATAAAGCTTATCCACTGCGTCCACCAACTGCTGTTGGGTAGCTAAAATATCTTCCATTGTGGACATAATTAATGATTATCAGAGATAACAATATAACCTTACTTGTTCAGCTGATAAGTTGCTCAAGATATCCTCGCAATACCTGCAAGGTTGTACTGAATCCGAGATGTAGTGTGCCTTCCTGAGGCACCGAAGTCACGAGGTAAAGAGATGTAGTGCCTTCCTAGGGCACCGAGGTCACGAAGTGAAGAGATGTAGTGTGCCTTCCTAAGGCACCGTGGTCACGAGGTAAAGAGATGTAGTGCTTTCCTAAGGCACCGAGGTCACGAGGTGAAGAGATGTAGTGTGCCTTCCTAAGGCACCGAGGTCACGAGGTGAAGAGATGTAGTGTGCCTTTCTAAGGCACCGAGGTCACGAGGTAAAGAGATGTAGTGCTTTCCTAGGGCACCGAGGTTACGAGGTGAAGAGATGTAGTGCTTTCCTAGGGCACCGAGGTAACGAGGTGAAGAGATGTAGTGCCTTCCTAAGGCACCGAGGTCACGAGGTGTACAAATGTTGAGGTATATTGCCTTTCTTAGGCAATGTGATTAGGATAAAAGAGGTGTATCCATAAATCGTAGTTCTAGATGTATTCTTTTGATACGCAGGTATCAGTATAACACACACACTAAGCAAAACAATATTGCGAAAGCACACGCGTCCTGATCCTGCCAAAAATACGACTAATGGCTCGAAGGACCAATGTTCGGGGTTGGGATAAATTATTAAGATATTTAAAGGGATAATTATTTATTTTATGAGCAATGGACTAAACTAGTGGGGTGAGATGAGATTAAGAGTCGCGCCCGGTACGAGGTCTAAATGCGAACTAACTTAAGTGAATATAATAAGATATAATGGAAATGAACACACAAGCAAATCATATTGCATGGTGTCATTTACATTGCAAATACCTGTACGGTTGTAAATCGTACAACATCCTATTTCATAAACGCAACATACGCCTGGATTAGGAGGAATTTGCACCACAACATAAAGCAATGTGTTACAGTGGGTGCTGTAGAGGAGGGCGGCGCATACTGGGCCCAAGTACAATGCGCTGCGGCATGGGGTGGTGCATCTGCGCATGTACCGCACTATGGCCGACTGCGGGCCGCTGCTCTTGGCGTCGGCGTCGCTGCTTTGCTGCTCGGCGCAGCAGCTGCAACCGCCTGGCTTCTACGACGACGCTTTATACGCCGGCCAGTTCGCGATAAGCGCTCGCGTTGAACTTATACACTTGTGAACAGACTTGTGAAGTGATTGTGCATCTTTAATCAGTTTCAAATCCGTCGGAGCTGGAAATCATTAATTCTTTTCTCAATTGTTTATATAATAATAATATCCCTGAACCATAATTTTTGTATTAAAAAAAATTGGACATCTAAATTAAAAGTGATTAAATCACAAAAAGTTTGGTCACTAAACTCCTTTGGTAGTGCATGCTTCTTGAATTGTCTTCTTAATACGAAATTGTTTTACATTAGATTAGTATTAAAAAAGCAAGTTACTTTCGTGTTACAACTCAATTAATTTATTATTAAAATGTAAATAAAAATATAGAGAAAATGATAAGATTTTTTTTATTTAACCTAAAAACTACAAATCTTAATTTCAGAATCACGGATGAGTGTGATATCGAAAAGTATTGGTAGTGCTGGGGCCTCGAATGTGCTTTTGTAATATGAAATAATTATATAATGCGTCGCTTCATTGTGAGTGCTTTCAAGGGGAAGATTTTAAAGGCCCTTCAAAAACTCGTTGTAATTGTCTCGTTGCAGACGAAATATTAAAAAACTGCTAATAGAAAAACGGTGCACTTCTAGAATCTGTTACATATTATGAATTATGCATTTTATATGCAAAACAGCACAATATGTGGAGAGACGACGGAACACATACAAATATCTCAATGGAAGTTAAAAAAACTAAAACAGTAATTGACACTTTTATTACACAAAATTCATATTATATTACAATTTATTGCACAAGTAATTTTATCACATACAAATATTGCACAAACCCAATAATCAACGTGCTCATAACTTTTTATTGTTAAGTTAAATCTAGAGCTTAATATAATTTCATTATTTAATAACTTACATTAAAACTAATAGTTTGCTTATATTGAAATTTTATTGGTCAATCAATGACATCTAATTATTATTACTTCCTTTCTCAGATACAAATTACAAATCGATCGCCATGACAGGGAAGTGAAGTTTGTGTTTTGTCCTTCTCATGTATTTTAAAATGTGCAAGTACACTAGAACTTTATAGCTAGACCTAAGTTTGGTATAACGTTTAACATGCAATATACATTCGAAGCTATACAATACATAATGGTTTTATAGTATGTACTATGTAGTGTAGTAGATAACTATTTTTTTTCTTTTCGACTATACCGCCTAGTCTTTCGTAGACTTTTTCCTTAGTTGTAGATAACTAAGACAATTGTGAAATATTTAAAATGTCAATTTAACGTCACCTTCAGAAAATGAGTGTGTAAAATAAACATAGACAAATAACCGCTACACTCAACGCTATGTTATTTCAATTACTTAAATCGGTCTATACCTAACCTAAAACCATACTTAAAAACACGACAAATGGTTAATGTGATGGTAATTCTATAATAATCTAAAGTGAGATTATTATGACCTATTCACTATTGCATCATAATAACAGCCCAAAACTTTCGCTTTTGACAAGTAACTTTTAAACAGAGTATAATTATTATTACTTTGTGTTTATGTAATACAGGAAGCACGATAATGTCAGTCTTCGAATATTAGATTTTATAAGGCTCTTACCACATTGACTTAACAGTTTGACTGCTATCATTATCCACCCTTAAGATATTTTGTAGATTGCAAAAAAGGAATACTATTATATAAAAAAAAAAATTAAAGTTTAGATCTTGATTTTTAACTTTTTCCAAAGCCGAGTTTAACAAAATCCAACGAAGCGCAGCGCTCCAAAAGGGTCACAATCATGCAAATATTAAGAATTTTTTGAATTCATATGAATTGTATACGACAAAAATTAATAAATATAATATGACATTCCCATTGAAGAAACTTCCTAAAATTGGCAATATTGTATATGTATGCATGAATTTGTCAGTATACATACAGCTTTAAAATGACAGCTTTCTAGAGTTTTCACATTTGGCGGGAAACTTGGGCGCATATATATTTTGGCATCTTAGTTTTGTTGCCATTTTCGTGGTGTAGTTCGTTTAGAAGTAGTTTTTATAATAACGAAGTAACGAATATTAACTGTGAAAAAAAACATTAACTTACCGTCACTAGATTAATGTAATTCTATCATTATTATTTCTATGTATATATTGCATTATTTACGTTTAAAAATAAATATTGTTCTAGATATAAGCCTAAATAAATAAAATGTTGTATTGCGTTTGAATTTCTTTCTTGCTAACGTCCTTTCCTTCGTCAATGACGTATTACTACATCTCTGACGCAAAGAAAGAACTAAAGCGTTTGTATTATTTACCAGCTTTACGGTATTAATTTGTGTGTTATTAAAAGACAAAAATAGCATAGGTATACCAAAGAACCTAGCTAGCCTACGCTTTAGTTTTAAAATACACATTAAGTAGACAATCATTTGAATATCTTACAATCAAAACAGTTTTACATATGTATTGTAGGCTACTAAACTCAAACTCAAAATATCTTTTTTCAAGTGGGTAACCAAGTACACTTGTGAATTGTCAAGTTAAATTAAATTAAACGACTAATAGTCGCTAGCAATGTTTTGACGTATAAATTGAATTTTAAATTATAGAAATATCTATGCGATTTCTCACGACTAGATAATGACTTGTTGTTTGAGCGAAATTAATATTAGACAAAAATCCCGTGACTTAGCTTGCCAAGTGATCGTAACTTATGTCTGCGTGGTATCCGCTGGGTCCCGCGGAGTACTGCACCTTTTGCATTCTTCCATCGGGAAGCAATACATGATAATGCCCACTGGTTTTTTCGCCTGCCTTTGTTTCGTATTGGCCGAAGTAATTACCACTGGCTGGGTCCCTTACCCTATAACCAAACTCGTAGTTCGCTGCGTAGTGCAACTGCAATTAAAATTATTTAATCATAGGTAAAAGTATAAAGAAAATTGATAATAGACGATAGGGAGGAAGCTGCAATGATTACGATATTCCGTTAGTTAGCTAATTAAAAATTTCGGAATGTAAAATTATTGTAAGCTTATATTTGAATTATTGGTGTTATTTTATATGTGTAATAATTGACTTAAAATCAATCAATATTAAGAAATAATACTATAAAAAAATAATACATACAACCAAAGACAATTAAAGAAAAACCACGTACATACAATTATTCTTAATTGTCTCTGACACAACTTTAAAGCATAATATCTATTTCTTTAAAGTGCGCAAGTGCGAAATTAAGGTAAAAGAATACTCAGCAAATGTAAAAGAATACATTAAGACAAAAATGTTATTGAATATTTAAAAACCGTCTGACCTTAGGATATTAGATTGACATCATGTCTTTGTTTATTTTTCGCAACTTAATCATATTTTTTCACACAGTTTATATTGTCTTTGTTACTGCTAGTATCACACATTAAAAAGAAAATACAGTGTTAACGTGTTTAATTATCATAGTTCTACAATCATATTATAATTATTTAACGTAATTAGTAAATAATAAAAGTGTCCTGACGTTTCGGATCTTTAATATTTATATTACAGTATCATTTTTTTTTTTTATGGCTCTGGCACGATTTGTGTATTAGCCAGCGTCAAGTATAGGACTTTTTATAATTCGTGCTCGTCTTTTAGAAATTCGACAGTGCCCTTTATGTACGGTTTAAGCACTCGCCCGGTACCGCACAACCCTCCCAAAGGCCGAGAACAAATTTGAATTAAATTAAAACTTGCCCTCGAACCGGGAATCGAACCCGGTACCCCTCACCTAGCTGCCACTAAATAAGACCGCTAGGCTATGAGGCCCCCAACAGTATCATTAAAAATATCTTATTAATAATTTTTTTTTTTAATTTTATGGCCTGGTAACGAGACCTTTAAGCCAAATTAATAAATAAAGATCCAACCAAAGACAACTAGCAAAGATACTGTTTGGCATTCATAAATTAATATTAGTGACTAGCAAAGTAGTACTGATATTGCTTGTGCTAATGTTTAATTTCATTTGTCTAACTCAATTTCTTGTGCTTATGACAAAACTTGTACATAAAAATTGGTAATAATAGTATCATTTAAAACCGTTTCAAGAAAATTACATTAGGTATATATTATATTAAATAATTCATTATATACTTATCTTTTTGAAATAAATAAATTGCATACTAATATTATTTGTATTTTAGTTCGTAACCTAAAAAAAAACCTAGTTGCGTTTAAAGTTGCTTTCATAAATATAATTATCGTAACAATTATTACTATGAATATCTAATTTAAGTGTCTTGTCTACTAATGGTCTTTAATGCCATTATAAGGTACTAAATATTGATTCATTTTTATATTTAATACTTTAATATGAATAAAAAAAGAATTATAGTGCAAATAATAATTTAATATTAATACAAAACCTAATTGAAACGCTTCAACAATATCTTAAAATAGTCTTCATACAATACTTGATGTTCAAGAATAAATATCACCATTTTCTTATACTAATTTCAACTTGTGTAGTTTGTGTAATTTATTTCTAACGTTTCTTTGTTTGTACGGATACCGTTTCCTAAATTTCCGGGGGTAATGCACTTTCTTTTTACCTTTAGAAACTTGATATACATCTAAATGTTCAATATTAAGGTTTGGTTGGCCAATTAATTGTCTTAATTGCGACTGTGTCAACATGTAAACCGGCTCCAACACATTTGGTAATAGCGAATTGACTGGTGTTATGTACGGCGAAGGATTGAATGTCTGTGGTTCATAAAGAGAGGGGACACCGTAAGATGTAGTTGGAGGAAGGCCATAGACAGGACCAGGGCTTGGGCGTCTAAATTCTCCATATCTATGTGAGAAGCTTCCCTTTATGCCACTTGGGTAAGAGGCATGAGTATTTTGCAATGGCTGTTCTGCTAGGCTGATAGGCCTTGGTTCATCATACTCATTGTCAAAATCATCATAATAATCATCATCACCA
The DNA here is from genome assembly GCA_905332375.1 of Pieris macdunnoughi. Taxonomy (NCBI): domain Eukaryota; kingdom Metazoa; phylum Arthropoda; class Insecta; order Lepidoptera; family Pieridae; genus Pieris; species Pieris macdunnoughi. The sequence goes on from CAJOBZ010000041.1 coordinate 383,263, forward strand.
TAAAACGATTCATATTTTGGAGTAGGACGGCGTTTCGGAGTCTCGTCGTAATCGTACTCTGACGCTTCACCGATTTGGAAGTCAGGTGTTAAGAAAATATCAAAATCATTACGTTTTTTGTGAAATGGACGTCGCAAAGATTCAGCAACAGGGTTGTCAGTGGTATTTGAAGGAGTTTGTGTTTCAGTTATTGTTTCATTAGATACAGGTACAAGGAAAGGCTCAGTGTCCAGTTCAGATCTTTTAAACCTTAATTTATTACTTACATTTTCATCACCATATGCTGATACACCGGTCCCATCTTCTGCTAAATGTTGAATACCGTCAGGGTAATTAATATAGCTATCACCAATATTTTCATGACTACTATCTTCATCTTGATTAAGAGTTAATTCTTCATTGATCTTGTTGGGGTTTAAAGGGCTACCAATAGTTTGACTAGCTACTTCAATTTTGTAATAACTCTTAGTGACCGTAGATAGAGGTGCTATAGTAGTTACTTGAGGTATCACAAAGGTATTTTGGTATGGCGTAGGGTTTGCGATATCATCAATTTCTTCTGTAATAGGAGTGTGATCTTTTACAGTATAAGCACTGGCATATGTGCTTGGAATCTGCTCAAATGCATCATTGTAACTTTTGGGATCGTGGTACTCAGATGGATCTTTTAATGAATATTGAAAGTTATCGTGACTTTTGTCTGCATTAAGCAATGTTTGTAATTCAGTTAATTGATCGGTAGGTTCTTTTCTAAGTATCGATTCTAGTGCATTTATTTCTTTCACAGATTGATAGGCTTTTGGTAGATATTTACTTGGGCTAGATATAGCTGTTGCATATAGGTTATTCGACTCTTTATTTTGTTCTTTTGTTATTCCAGCATTTCCATTTGATTTTATGGTTACACCTTGATCCAGACCGGTAGCTGTCAAATAAGCTAGTGGAAGTTTCGATTGTAAGTATTGTTCATATTCTATAGAGCTATACGATCTATGGTTTCTACTTCTCTCGTTAACACCTCTAGTTAGTTTTTCTGGCTCTATACTTATTGTCCTGCTTTTAAATTCTTGTTTCTGAATTCCACTCGTTCTTTGCCTATTTTGTGAAGGCCTACTTCTAATTCTATGGCTTGTTACTGGAGTTGTTGTTTCTACGTCTTGTACTGTAGCTTGTTGTTCTTCTAATGCTTGTTGATGACTTTCTTGTGACTCATGATAGGCTTTCATATAGCTATCTATTAGTGGTGGACCTTGAGTTAGTCTTTGAAGTTGTGCTTTATGTTGCCGTATTCTTTCTGCGTTGAACATAGCTTGCTGGTTGCTAGCATGTAGTCTTGCATTTTGCGCAGAATTACCAGCTAAAGGATTGCCGTAAGGAAGAATAGCAGGAGCGCTAGACAATCGTATGTCATCCATTCTAGCTTGTTCATTTATTACTTCGTAGACAGGTCTGGCATTATTTTTCGCCGGCGTGGCAATTTGTAATGTGAATAAAATCAAGGCTGTGACCAAATTCCCTCGTGAATGCGCCATTGTATCTGTAAATAAATAATAATTAAGTAAAGATTTGAAGTCGAAGTATAAGTCAAAAAATCTTGATTCTACACAACAAGATTTACAAGATTTATAATGTGAATTAATTGTTAATGGGCTATACTATATTATAGAATGATATCGTGACGTCCAGTGGTAAATGTATTGAGTTTTAAACAGCCTTGCGATTCTGTAACTCACTTTTCGAACTCTCACGCGGAATGCCAAATCGTAAAATGACTGGTTCACGACTGATTTGAGTGCGGCCGCCGGTGCGAAAACCGCTGTGAGAGTTCGAAAAGTGAGTTACAGAATCGCAAGGCAGATATCGATCAAAATATAAAGAAAACATTTCTGTAATGTTACGAGAATTCAATACAATATTAATTCTAACAGAAAATATATATATATATATATATATATTTTCTGTTAGAAATACTGAGTACAGACAACTTTTTTAAAATCATTATTAAGATGAATCAGAATTTAGGATAACTTAGCAACAAAAAATAAAGTTTTATGGTATCTCTATTACTTATTTAATTTTAAAGCAATTTACCATTATAATTGTGTAGATATTATGTATGTATTTCGCAATGCAAATAATATATTGTTCAAACTTTCTCTATGCCTAAGTTGTGGGTCAGGTTGTATATCATTATGTCATAATTTTTTATTATCTTCCAAATACATAAACGCATGTAATGCTTACGTTACTCTGAATGAATTACTTTCCTAGAAACCGTTAGCTTCAATGTAGTGCGTAAAATTTTAATAAAAATTCCAACCTTTTTTAAATGAGCACGAGGTTTTATATACGTAATTGGACTCTAATGAACAAGCGAATCGGTAATTTTCACCTTATCCCGGAAAACGTCCGAGAAAACTTGGTAATTAATATTCAATTAAAATCAAGTTTAACATGAAACTAATAAGAAACTCATGGGTAGCTTTTTGCCATCCCAACACTCCGTACTTTCACTGTCCATATTAAACAAGTTTTAGGACCGTGATTTAGACATTAAGGATATCCTAGTTCTGTTTTATGGTTTTACGAAAGATCCGCACAAAATATAAAAAACGGATGTTGGCTTATTCCGTAATATATAAGTGGATTCTTTAGTTTTAGTATTTGTTTTGCTTTAATTTAGTGAGTTTAGTATGAGCTGCGGAATATTATAATAATTAAACCCGGGCTTGTAAGTTGGATTCATAGCTGCTGCCCAGTGAAGTATTTCCGAACCAATTCGACTAACGGTCCTTCAAGAAAAGAGCGTACCAATTCTTAAAAGGCCGGCAACGCACTCGCGAGCCCTCTGGCATTGAAAGTGTTCATGGGCGGCGGTATCACTTAACATAAGTGAGCCAGCACCCCGTTTGCCCCTGTTCTATAAAAAAAATAGAGTTTGTCCAAATTTTCGTAGGTAGGTAGTATTACAATTATATTTTAATAGAAGCCTGGCAACCGTTTGTCAACACATTGAACTCTAATCTGTAAAAGTATTTCATGTAATCTTCATAAAACGTCTTTGACCTTGAGAAAATATAAACTAGCAGACTGGCCATGCGTTGCTGTGACTAAAGTTTTTATTATATTACATAGTAGTAAACAAATGTTTTTGCAATAAAATAATATTGTGGGTATAAATTGAGATGTAAGCTATCCAATCTTTTAAGTTAGATCAAACTGCACACAGTGTACAAATTTGATTGAAATCGGTTCGGTAGTTTAGGAGTCCATAGCGGACAAACAACGTGACACGTAATTTATATATATATTAAGATTGTCGCAGGTCCAAGGATAAAATTCGTTTATACATACTATACATAGCTAGATACAGTCTTTAACATTTTAGTAATTCATATAGAATTTGCATTTTATTTATATCAATAATTGTAATGGAGGTGATACATAAAAAAAATATGTAGATCGCCAACAAGACTCTTAGATGTCCTATTTAGTCAATAATCTTTCTTTCCCTAGGAGCGTCAATTATTTTGCAAATCAAACCTCTTTTGTAACGAAAAAACCATAAACGCGTGAGAATACACATGTTGTCGGTAATAAAAGGTTCTCACAAACTTTCTGTTTCAACCGATCACTGATAGTGCCTTATCGGATGAGAAATTTTTAACGAATTCAAAGTGTTAACAATTTAGTAATTAAAATCTTCATCGTAATATACTTGTATACCATATACTGTTTGTGTCATTTGTAACATAGACACATAAAATACTTAAGAATTAAAATATGAAAGATAATATAGCATAAAGGTGCTTATAGAGGGGTTGACAGCTAGTGTAGATAAAACCATAAACGTCAATGTCAGTGCAAAAAAAAAATCACAGTTTTACGTTGAGTATCATCGTATAGTATAATATATTTATGATTTAAAATAATTTTTGAATATGTCCCGATAATATTGCTGGCGAAGTGGGCGCTGTTCTGTTCGATTTTTCAACGTGGTTTAAAGCTATAAGGTTTTGATATTTTGACAGTTAAAACAGTCAAGTAAGTCAAAGAAATATTTTTTCATTACACTGTATAGGTATAATTGAAGTTAAAAAAAATAAAATGTTATGGAAATCCATTTCGAATCAACTAATTTTATAAAAAAATAACATGGTAATATTATATTATTGAATGAATGCGAACGTAAAAATAAATGTGAAATGAAATTTTTAACATTTCATCGTATTTATATTTGGACTGGCAATTCCGCTGTCAGCGATTCATAATTAGGAATTCTGGGAAATATCAAGTACCATATATCACGTGGATATTTAAAATGCTTTTAGAGCAAGTTAATCTTTGCAATCGCTTTCCTAACTAAATTGCGATAAAATAAATATTTTATGTCCATATATCGATTACCTAAAGCCAGGGCCGAATTTAAGGAAGGACCGGGGGGACAAGAGGGGCCCCCACAATAGAGACTTCGGATATTTTTTTTTAAATTCCGCCACTTATCTTTTGACAAATTTTAATATATTTGCTAAAGAATAAAATAATCTACTTGGTCACAATAAATTATTGATTAAAAACTCGCCTTAAAAACAAGTCATTTTATTTGGAATATAATTTGGGGCCAGGGGCCTACACCCAGACTTCATAATCCGGACCGGAAAAGCTTGTGGAAAAGGTATTGCATCGTGCAAAACATACTGTAGCTTATAATATTAGTATAAAATAATCTGGTTGGTTTATACCGAAATAACCAATAAACACTTACTATTTGGTATAGCTACAGTTTTATTAAGACCTATCTACGCATTTTACTAACCGTTACTATTGGAATACATAATTCTTGAGCATGTCATGTACGAAATCTCGGCTATATGCATACTTCCTCGTCAGTTGGTTCCGATGTTATGTAATGTATTAGGTAATTATGAATGGAGGTCAGAAGTTCGGTGATTTACTACCATTCATATAAGTTTTTCATATAGCAATTTAGCCTTAATTTAAGTACAACTATTTGCAGCTAATTTCACTAACTTTATTTAAATGTTGTTTTACGAACCAGGTCACGAATCACCAAGGAAAAGAATTTGCGTGCGTTATGTCGAAAAATAAATGTAAAAACGCATATTACCCAATTTACTCAAATTCATTTATTCTATAGAAAATTCATAGCTAACATTTTTCGTAATATAACTTTATTGCGTTAGTTAAGTTACGCAAAATTTCCATCGGTATAATTACACTATGTATAGCTTTAGCTATAATATTTTAATTCATTAATAATATCATTAGATATAGTGTCTCTCTGCGTGTGATATTTGATTACGGCATATGAACTTTGCATACTTATATGAACTGAATCAGGAAAGAAAATTCCCATTACCCTTCAAGTCTTCTAAGTGACCTAAGTGAGAGATATTAGTGACCCAAAATATCTATCACATGTTGTAAAGCCACACATGGGGAGTCACGAAGACAACAAAATAAAAATTATGATTGTTAAGTATTAAGACTTAATAATACATACATTTAATATATTATTTAGAATGACATGAGGTTACCATCGACCAGTAAAGTTCACCGGTTAAAGTTTACGAACGAAAGTTGAACTCCTTGAGAGCTTGTGACAAAGAAGTTCATTATAATAAGTTAACTATACGTTTTTAAGATCTATAATGTTTATGGTTTTGCTATAATTTAAGGAAATATTATCAAATACGTATTTCATTTATATATTATTTTAAATATATTTTTCGTTTTTTTTAAATATTTATATTTTTTATTAATGATATAAGTTCTATGATATCATCTGATATACTAAATACTGTAAACATGGCACATACTACGTTAGTTTTATTTTATAAGCACATAATAATAACAATTAATTTTTTTTTTCTTAATAATCCTGCCAGTTATATCAATATACATATATCTAAAATTATTCGTATTATCATTTTATATTATTAAACAAGTAAAACCATACCTTACTTTTTTCTCAATCCAAATTCATGCAGATAGAATAAATTTAATTAATTACTTCATTGACACACATTTCACAGATTACAAAATTATAATATTGTTCTATGGATTAAAAAACAATAATTAAAAATGGCGTCCGCGCGCCAAAACGTTCTCTTGTAACTGGTTGATTGGAGAATCTGAGTTACTTTAAATTCTGACTCCTACAATAAGTGGGGGCGTAATACATAATAAGGGCCTTTAAATATATTTTAAAATAACTTAAACTTACTTAGGGGTTATAAAGTAATAAGATAAGGAATATTATTACTGTATTACTGATACATAACCAAATCGTAAGAAGACTTTAAAAAAATATTATTCGAATAAGTAAAAAAATCTAAATTTGGTGTAACATATTTAACAGACACAACAATAAACTGTTATATGTACTTCAATTCATGGCCGCGCAAGTTTGGTGACAGTGGGGTTTAGGGAAGCCGTGCCAGGTCAATTGGCTTAATGCTTATCCTTCGCCAAAACACTGGCTTCCTTTTGGACCCTCAATCACTTCGCATTGCCATCAGCCTCCGCTTAGGAATGCTCCTATGTACATCTCATAAGTGTCCCTGTGGCTTTGAAGTAAGTAGCCTTGGACACCATGGCCTCCATTGACAAAAAAGTGCAGGTCGCTATTCTCGCCACGCCGCGCTCAACGACATAATATGCCGCTCTCTTGCCTCCGTCAATGTTCCAGCCATTTTGGAGCCAACAAGCATCGCTAGAGACGTTGACAAGCGTCCGGATGAATGTCGTTGATCTCTTGGAGGATAGGACGGGCTTTGGTATGGGATGCTACTTGTGTGGACACGTTACCTGCTTCTCACCTCTCTCAGACAAGCGAAAAAGCTGGGGCGGCGGCTGAGCAGCGGAAAATTAGACAACTTTCCTCCAACTTCGATCTTGTTCCCTTTGGAGTAGAGATTCTTGGGACGTGCGATTCAATTGCACAGGCGCTAATTAAAGATTTAAGTTGCTGTTTTTTTCGCTCATCGAATAAGTATCGCAATACAGCGAGGAAATGCTGCCTCGTTAAAGGTTCACTGCCACAGAGACCAAATTTTATAAATTTGTTTTAATTTTCTATTTATTAATTTTTAATTATCGTTAGTATTACTACATAGGTTAAGAAAATTGTAAATTCGGTATAATAACCAGAAATAGATTTAATTATAGATTTAAAAAAAATAAGTCACCAAAATATATATTACTTATATACCTATATATATATCTATGTAGCGTATTTTTATAAAGTTTATTATAAAAATAAAAATCAGTGGCGCTACAACCTCTTTAGGTCTTGGCCTCAGATTTATGAATCTGTTTCATGAAGTTAAAACTAATAGGCAAGTAGGTGATCAGCCTCCAGTGCCTGACACACGCCGTCGGGCGTCGACTTTTTGGGTCTGAGACATGTCGGTTCGAGCAAATGTTAAATGCGCACATAGAAAGAAAGTCCATTGGTGCACAGCCAGGGATCGAACCTGCGACCTCTGGTATGAGAGTCGCACGCTGGAACCACTAACCAAACACTGCTCACATTATAAAAATACGTAAGTAAATTTCAGAGCCTTGAATTTCATACCTAAAATTAAATACGCCTTATAAATAACTATGGAAAGCACAAAGGAAGTGCAAGTGAATATTAAAAATGTATATTATGTTTATTGTTTGTGCATGTACCTACGATGGATAAAGCTACTGTTACGCCACCGTATTTGTATTATATTCTTTGAACTATCGTTCTCTTCCTCCTATCTATACTATGGCAGAGTTATACTTGTAAGTAGTTTCGATTAACAATTTGTATTCAAAACAAATTAGTCTAACAATAGATTATGTCATGTGAACCGCTTGCCCTTAATTAGCTAATTACCGTTAACGCAACGTTGTCGATAAAATAGTATTCGGAATTTAGTTATCTAGAACGATGAGGTTATGCAAAACTTATACCAGAGGGCGTCACATACTTCTTAGGATTGAGGCAACAACGGGCTTATAAAAATTGAATAAATTATATGTTCGCATTATAAAACTTTTATGGTTTATGTTTAGGTTACTTAATACAATTTCGAAAGGTTCCTAACCGGCTCGTTGGTCTAGGGGTATGATTTTCGCTTAGGGTGCGAGAGGTCCCGGGTTCAAATCCCGGACGAGCCCGGATAAAATTTTGCTTTTTTAAATTTATTTATTGATCCAGTTAATTTTTGTAGGTAGATATTAAATGCCCTGAAACTGTTAGGCTCAAAAATATTAATTCAAGTAAAAGACTCATTATGCCAAAGATTATTTATTAGTTTCTAAACATTGATTTATTTTACATAAAAAATTATATACTGGTCATAAAGTAGTCATCAGGAGGACATGGATCATTAGTATCTATTGGTTTGTATCTATAAATCTTGCCTCTTGTGCCTATAATGATATTGTTTTTGTTATCAAAAGCTAAACCTGTAATTTTGAAGCCCAACTGTCCTATCTTAACTGGTAAAATACTTCTGGTAAACAATCTAAATAAAGATCCTTTTACTGCTACAATGGCTTCATCGTGGTTATTCAGTTTCAATATATATTTCAGCTCCCTAGAGAAACCTTTGTACTGTATGGGTTCATACAAATCTATTGGAAAGAAATATAATCTCCCGTCAACGTATTCGTAAAAATCATTCCCTTTACTGTCTAATATAAAGTTGTAAGCTTTCGGGATCTTATCGTATCTTTTTACAGCGGCCGAACCATTAACAAACTTGAATATTTCATGATTATGGCCCGTTGTAATATACATCTGATTATCTGTTTTGTCTATAAATATACTCCTGATGTCGTCATCACCGATTGGTCGTTCCACACTTATATCCGGTCTTGAATAGTCATAAGTAACTAAACCTTGATTCGTTCCTATATAAATTATATTGTTAGCCACGTCGATGCCAATACATTGTCCAATATAATCATCGGCCACTGGAAGCTCTTTGATTCCTAAAGATCCGTGTTTCAAAATGTGAATTCCCTTTGTGTAGTTCCGTTTATGAAGTAGGAAGAATATATTATCTGTTCTTGGATCTATGACCATTCCTGTGGGGTAGCCGTCGATGGCAGCAATAAGGTGACGTTTATAATATTCATTACCAATCTTGATCCTTTCACATTTTTCAGCATAAATTGAAGCCAACAAAGCGAACAATACGATTGATCCATATTTTAACAATTTCATGATGCAACATGTCAATCCCTGAAAAAAATTGTAAACATGAAGTTAATTTACGGTAATTTATTTTAGTTATTCAATATTTTCTTTAAATAAATTTGAATTAAAATCTTAATCCTTACTGATCGCTTAAGCAGTGATCTGAGTTTGCAATTATGTGGGCGACATCCGACTCTTTTAAAACAACCATTGTTATGTCACCGAACACCAGTTTGTAAATATCGTCTTGGGGATATAATATAGCGGGTGAATTATATAATTTTGGTATAAAATATAATGTGTCAAGCAGATAATGGATTGAAGTACAATATTGGAAAAATTATGACAAATAATATATTATTGAATACTTGCTACGAAAAATTAAACTATTGTCTTCTACTTTACCTTTTATTTAAAGGTTTTTATACTTGAAGAGTATAAAGTAAGAACAAGGGTAGTTACACTAAATCCTGACATATGTTTACAAATATTGTTTTATAAATATCCGTTTCATAAGGTACATTTCAAGGAAAATGATTTTTAAACTAAATCAGTTTAATATGTTAAGGTGAACACCATGTATAATAGGATCGCTAGAAAAATAGTGATGCAATAGTTTTAAAACAATCAATCTATTCTTAGATACAGAAAAAAGTTATAATAACATGTCAGTCTGCCGGGGCCCTACGTTGCTGAAGTAATTTGGCGAGAAGAAGAATTGATAAAGGTAAACCTTTAGTCATTCATATTTCTATTTTTTTAATTTAAGTTATATTATGTTTAATTTTAACTTTTCTAAAAAAATATTTAGGTATCCTATCTAGTATATGTACATATACTCTCAGTAACGTTTATATTTTCTTTAAATTATTTGTCATTTGCGTACTGTAAAAATTGTTATGCGCCTGTCTCATTTCGTGTTTCAAAATCATGTTGTTCAATGTTTTCATGATTTGATTTCTATAAGTGAATACATATTTTTATATGGCAATGAATTAGATGAAAAAAAACTACGATTTCGCATCACAAAGTGTTGTATTTAATTATTGGCACATTTCATATTTGTAAATCACGTCAGTCGTTGATATGTAAAAGCTGTCACCGTTAAAGGCTATGCCAGCCGGAATATAGTCTAAATCCATCATTTTCTTAGGAATTATATTATCCGGCCTTAACCAATACAATCCATCGTTTGATGCTAACACGACATCGCTGTCATCGTTAGTCGTAATCGCCCGAGCAGAGTTCTTAGGTATGCCCATGAATTCTATAGATTCTTGAAAACCTTTCAACAAAACTCTCACGTACTTGGAATCACATTCATAGTAAATATTATCGTCACCATCTACTGCTAATATGTACGCACACGGGACATTTTCAACCCTTTCCTTTTCGTTACTAGTTAAATTAAACTTATAAACTTCGTTGTTAGGGAAGAACACCGCATAGATATTATCTGAATGTCGTGGTTTAAACAGCTGGACAATGTCTTCATCTTTCATCGCTATAAAGTTGGCTCTGCCCGTTTTGTTTAATACATGCAGTCCATCATCACTTGCAATGTATACTTTGTCATTTTCGTAATCTACGGCTGCGGCTTGACCGTTGACATTTTCAATTTTTATTGGTTCACCATTTCTTAAAATATATTGATCCATTTTAGTCTGTATTTCATCGTTTTGTAAAGTTTCCATATCAATTAACGTGAAATATAGGTCATTTGTATGAGAATTGAATGCAAGGTTTGTTGGTAAACCTTTTATCGTTAGTATTGCCGATCTAGTATAGTTCATTCGATGGAAGTTATGTGAGCAGTCGTTTGCTAGTGCTGATGTGACAAACAGGAATATAAGTAGAGGCAGCATTTTTTCTGAAAAAAAAAAACAAATAGATTTGGCATGACAACATTGTATCAATTATTATAGTTTCATGGATAATTCCATTAGTTGTTGTTGATGTTCTTCATTAGATTAATTAGGTTTACTTTTATCTCAGGTCAAAATGTTACACTGGAAAGTATGTTAATAGAGATAAACAACATAGCTTTATAATCTGTTTAACTATTAATGGGAAGAATTCTTATTCTTGCGAAAAGAAATACTGCCAGCAATATAACTTCAAAATTGTGGTTGCTAAGTCCCATAGTGTACGTAGCATACTCTACGTATTTCTAGACCTTTATCGTATATATAGTGTTTTAGTGTTATTTTATAAAATTAATTAGTTATAACATATTTTTTTTATAAAAAAATATTATATTGTCATAATTATATAAAAAGGTAATAGAAACATGAGTGTGTTTTAGAGGAATATTTATAAATAATACATGTATGTATTAGTCCCCACAATGTTGTGAATTATTTTTTCTTACATTGGAAAGGTACATTTAATACAATCAGCTTTTACGTAAATAAAGGCGGGTTAAAATAATATGCTTAAACCGCATTCTTGGTTTAAAATTAATTTTTAACACATGTTTCGTCGGATACTGCTTAATTTTCATGCTAATGCTTACACAATAATGACAGGGATATGAGTATTTGTCTAGTTGCATATTTATTTAATTTATGAAGCACTTACTTGTTTAGTAGGACACAAACACCAATCACAGGGCCACAATTTACACTGATATCGTAACGATTTTGCTGTCACAGGCTAACGTAGTTCAATGCACTACAAAATGAGGTCGATCTAAAAAAATCGCGCAAAATATTAACGATTTCTCGTTTGTCAATACATTTACACATTTGAAACAAGATTAACATTGCAAGTTCAATATATCTAGTTTTATAGGAAGGAAGGAAATGCGAATGACTATTTCCACTATACTGCGAGAAAATTATAATTTCCTTTTGATATGTGGTAATACCAAGTTGGAGAATCCGGACGATCTATATGTCGAACTAATTGTCTCGATTTTTTTCTTCTTCAGATTTTTATAATTATTCAGCTAGACGTATGTACGTATGTGTGCATGTACATTTTGCTATTCACACCTCTGATACCCTGTTCCCCTTTTTGGATACTGATCTATATCATCATCCCATATTATCTGTGTCATTACTGCCCTCTCTAAGGTAAGTCACAAATTTGGTATATTTGTCAGCTGACTCTTGTGTTAAGCGGGTTTTTCCATTTCAATTTTAGTTGACGTTCATAAGTGTCTGGTTCACCTATATGAATAATGTTATTAAAAAAAACATGAAATTTTATTGAACCTGGTTATTTATTCGATTTCTTTTCAAACCGCGACCAGACAAACTTAACTTGTACAATATAATACTTTTCACTCGCCAAAAGTGGGTTCTTCGAAACACTTCTACTCTTTTGAATTTAGAATTTTACGATGTTCGTTACAAACAAATACTTTTTATTTTTATAAATTTATAGATATTAAACCTAATACGCGTGTAGCTGACCCAGCCAAAATTAGCTTTGCCAATTGAAAATCTCCAAGACATACTACATATATAATATATTATTAATGCTTCATACAATCCGGTGAAATTGTCGGTTAACAATGAAAACCATGTAGGAACTAATTCTCTTCACGCATAAATGGATGTGCGTGTCGTATTCCTAGGTTTATTTTACGATTATATAACATCATTTCAATTTCAAATAAGATATTCAATATTTATTATACTAATGACAAATAAAGAGTATATTACTTTCTTATAATATAGGTGTATGAACAAGTACCGTGATACTACTAAAACTCAACGAATATTGGTTAATATTTTTCATAAATAATAGGCTTTTCATTGCTTATATAAAAAAAATTTCTTATGTGGGTAGCATGTAGAGAGGGATCCTTATGGATCTATTGTTACACAATTTAAAATTGCAAATACAACTGTGGACCAACAAACTAAAATGGGAAATAAATATTAAAAAATCCATACAATATTTTTAACATAAGTTGTGTATTTTTTCAGGCTTAGAAAGACTTATATGTTCTTACATTTTTATATATTAACCTATTCACATATGTAAATAAGTCATCTTTGACCGCGTTAGCATCAATAAACTTTTTTCTAAGAATAATTTTATTTTGTTTGTGTCTAAGAATATATTTCTTAATATATCTTGGGAGAATGTTCAAAGCTTTTATAAGCCTGGGTTTTACAGTTAATATGAGCTCAAGTGATTCTTGCAAGATATTAATTTAATCTTCATGATGTTTTACTAAATCAACCGTTCTTTATGTATTTTATTTAACTTAATATTTAAAGCGACACATACAATCTGGGCTTACAAATCACCACGATCACGTCGGGGTTACCAATGTAGAGGAGGGATGGTGTACTGTTCCTCCAACTAACAAGCTAACCATTGACTGGACGGCCCGAAGTTAGAAACAGTACACCTCCTTCACAATTTCTTTGTCTTTTATTTTCATGAAATAAATTGTGACTGGTTAAAACAATCCTAACATGAAAATGAAATGTTTTTCATTTCAATTTAATAATTGAATTTATAATGCATTACAACTGTTTATTTTTTTATTATATGTATATATATTGTATATTTTACTATATTTTTTTTTATTATTTGACATATATTGTGTTATTATTTCTTTGTTCCAGAGATATGTGGGCATTTATAACGGCTGTATCTTATTTAGTAACAACAGCAAATTCTATACACGTATTTTCAGGACAGAAAAGATATAACTCAATATTTAGACCTGAAAGTATTATATTTAAATCAAATTACACAATTACAAAACTCTTAGTACCTGCGGATGGCGGATCTTACATCGATCACACTGATATACCAACCATTTTCTTTACCGTGTACGATCGAAATATAGATGGAGAACATTGTATATACGTGCTGGAAGACTTTGCTGCATATGAGATCCTTGAAGGAGGCAGAGATTCAACTTCGGATTATGGACTTGATAAAACAGTATATTTTGGTGCGAAAGACGGAGTTTATAAGTATGATCCAGAAACGTTATCGGCTAAGAAATTTGGCGAATTCCATGATGATATTATTCAGATTCAAAAGGCAAATGGATCAGATCTAATCTACTTTCTAACATCGCAATACAAATTGTATAAACTAGAAAATAATGGTACTAAAAAAACAAAAGTAAATTCTATACTTTGTGCTTTAGAATTTGTATTAGATACTTCTAACAATATCTATTATTTATCTTGCGATGATCGTATGCCACGAATTGTACAAAGTGATGGAAATTTACAATCATATCTTTCTAGTGTAACCGAAGACTTACAAAGTGTGAAATTTATACGACCTGCTTTTATAATGGATAATGGTGTTCCATTTTTTGGCGATGGAACATTGTATATGTTGTATTCTAATGGGACATCTATAAAAAAAGATTTTTATATAAAAGAAACACCTACGGCTTTTAGTATTGATGCCGCTTTATATTTTGTAGCTGCTATTGACGGAAAAATTTATGAGTTTAATGTAATGGAAGTTCTTTTAAGAAATATGTTTGGGGTTTCTCTTCAATGGCCATCAGACCTAACCAAAATTATCATGTCGGTTATAGATACAACTAAAGAGGCCTCTCATTAAAATAAAGAAGACTTAGGCTTAAAAGTTCTCTTTTTTATGTTAATGGAAAATAATGGCACGCATAATTGTGTATTATATATATTTTGGGTTAAAAATAAAAGATAATATTTTAGTACGTAATTTACTTAGTTGATATAATCTTGCTTTTTCCTGAAGATTTAGGTAAGCAGCACTAGATCATACATTATATTCACTTACTTCGTAGACTTGCTCTCCTGTTTGCAGCTAAACTCTGTATGTCGCTAGTTTTATTGCTAAAAAAGTCTTTCAATTCATCTAAAATCTCACCAAGGGCTAAAACTAAAATATTGTATTCGTATATTTTCTTGTCATAAGCATAGTATTGAATTAAAGCAGCTTCCATGCCAAATGCTGACGGGATAGCATCAAGTTCGAAATCAAAGTCAGAATTTTCACTGGTACCGTTTGAGTAAACAATGTAAGCAACATTATCAACCAGAACAGGAATGCCATCTTCTAGAATAAATGGTGGTTTTATGAGAGTTATTTTTGTAGAATTTTCTGGCAAACCCACTATGTCTTTTATGCCTTCTGTGGTCTTTACATAAACCTTCTTATCCGGAGTAAAGAAGTAAAGATTATTTGAGTAATCTAATACTATCTGTTGCGCATCAAATATATCTTCAAGTTTACTTTTATCATTACCATTATTTTGGACTTCATAAACTGTATGATCATCAGTCAAAATGTATAAAGTATTACCCTCTGCTATGTGTGCAATACCAATGATGCTGTCAGTTAAAGAACCATATTTTACAGCTATTTGCTCATTCTCTTTGTATGTGTAGATACCATCACTAGCTGCTAAGTATACAGTTCTGCTATTGTCGCCAGAGGAAGCTGCATCTCTTCCATTTTCTAAAATCTTCTTGACTTGTCCATTTTTCAAGGTATACAAACCCTGATACGTAGGTTTTCCAGCCTCATCAATATCTGCTTCAACGAAAAACACTGTAACATTACTTTCGTCTTCATTAGAATTGGATTCGCTAGATTTGTTTTCGTCAAAATTAAGTGAATTTAAGGGTACAACTACGCTTATAATGTCATGGCTTCCTTCGTATTTAAGGAAGTTCCGTAGAAAATATTCTTTTGTTATTGTTATTTTCTCATCGTCTTCTACAGAAGTAGGAGCGCCTGAAATGAGGCCTACCAACAAGAAAGCCGTGAAGATTTTCATTGCCATCTTAATTTCTGTAAATAAATTTTCAAAATTAATTTATACATTTCAGGTTTAAACGTAGTTGAGACTAATAATACGCTCTATCTTATTCCAATCAGAAAACCAGCTTGTTCATGTTTTAATGTATAAAAATATTTTTCAAAAGAATGTTAGTCATTGTTTTTAAATATCTAAGAACATTTTTGTTTTGAATGATCAATTATATTCAAAGGTTAAATGTCAGACTGATAACAGTTCAATGGAGATATTTTATATTAATACAATGATTATTATTTTAGCAAAAGGCCATAATCAACAGTAGTTATTATAATTGTATATATAATTAAAAGATGGAATCTTTGATCCCTTGGAAAATGGGACGGGCTTTAGTATGGGATGCTACCTGTGTAGACACCTTTGCCCCGTCTCATCTCCTTCGGACAAGCAAAAAAGCTGGGGCGGCCGCAGAGCAGGCAGAAAATAACAAACGGCACAAATATAAGAGTCTTTCCTCCAACTTCAATTTTGTTCCCTTTGGAGTAGAGACTCTTGGGCCGTGGGGTTCAAGTGCACAGGCGCTTATTAAAGATTTAAGTTGGCGCCTGGTAGATAGTACCGGTGACCGCAGAGCTGGCACTTTCCTGGCTCAAAGAATAAGTCTCGCAATACAGCGAGGAAATGCTGCCAGCGTTAAAGGTACACTGTCACAGGGACCAAACTTTTTAAATTTGTTTTGATTTTAATTTTATTTATTTTTAATTATTTTTATTATTACTTTATAGGTTAAGAAAATTTTAAATACTGTTTTTGTGTAAATAAATACATCATTATTAAAAGAAGTAAAAAAAGTACGTAATAGTAAGTATTTTTAACAATTAAGTAAATATTACCTACATAAAAACCGTTGGTTTTATTTATACTTCTTTTTGTTTGTCTATGTATCAATAGTACGCACTATTAATGAAGTACTAGATATGAATACTGAATAGTTTAATCACATTTAATGCAATGCATACGAAATCATCCCTGTTAACATTTTGTTACGAAGACGGGTCGACTGCAATGTTTCTGGATTTTTCCACTAGTTAGAGAACTTTTCAGCAGGCTGAAATTTGATTTATGACCGTTTCAGGAGAGGATCAATCACATACCTATTAGAAAATCGTTATTTACATAATGTTACCCTAGTTTTCAGGAGGCTGAAACATTTTTTCAGGCAGTTTCGTTAAAAATGTCCTCTTAAAATTGTTATAGAACTCTTAGTAATAAATTATGTTATATCAACAATATAAATTATCTCTTAATCCAGTGGCGCTACAACACTAAATAATTGGTCTTTGCCTCAGATTGCATCCGTTTCTCATTTTATTATTTTTTAGACAACTAGGTGATCAGTTTTCTGTGTCAGATACATGATGTTGACGTTTGCCTTCACCGTAGGAGCCAGTGCAAATTGTGCAAATAGAAACAACATTCTATTGGTGCACAGCCGTGTTTCGAACTCACGACCTTAGTGCTGAGGATCGGACGCTAAAGCCAGTGCACCAACATAACTCTTATTTTATCCTACAATCGCCAAATGAAATATGCATAAAGTAAAAAATGGTATCACCCTGAGTATCTCTTACGTTTTCCGAACGTCCTAGCTCTGGGCTCCTCGGAACAGAAGACCAAAGGTTAGGTCTTTACCAAGCTTAAAACTAATTCTAAACTAGTCCATAGTTGGTTATAAAGTAAAAATCCTCTTAATATAGTAATAAAAAATATGTATGAACTTACCCACGATAACTGATGAAATGGCAATTATAAAGCTATCGTAAGGAAATAAATAGAAGTCGCTTAAGTCTTATCATTTGTTTATAAAACGGTGTTAATATTATCAGTTATAATTGGTCATAAGGTCATATTAAGGAATTCCTTTGCAGCAGTTTTGCTTTGCAGCTTTCAATACTTGTCTAGAAATTGTTATTGTGGTGACTTGAATTCGTGTATACGGTGATGTTAGTTATTTCGACTATGTATTTGCGTGTTGTTCCCACGAGAATGTAAGTGCGTGCACCTATTTCACCATGCCTCATTTTAATTTATTTTATTATTTCTAATTAACTATTCATTACTTTAGATGTCATGTCTTAAGGAACATGGTGTAATGGTTGCAGCTCCTTACAAACGTTGTGTAAAACAAAAAACCTGGCGATTAAAAAGAGTGGCGGAGAGTTTATTGCCAGTTCTTCTTTTCCGTTGTACACCTTTGATTTGAGAACTAGCAGTAAATGTAAAATTATAAGCATTTAATGTATATTTCTTTTTTTGACGTTCATAAGTGTACATTGTGTTACCTACATGAATAAATGATTGTTGACTTTATCGTTAAGAATTTATCCCACTATCACAAATTTAAAACTTCATCGAAGCAGACAAAATGTGAAAGAATTTTTTTAAATAACAGACTTTTTACTAACTAAACATATAATCTTTCTTTACAATCAAGTAAACATATTTATTATTAACCGTGAAATATATATATTATTAAAATATTCTATGTTAATAATGTCGTGTGAATTTATTAAGTTTAATCTGACTCATGACTCTGGAATAATCTTATTATAGCGTGAATTTTACAGATATGATAGGTATTTTCTCACAAACTTCATCCAAGATTAAAATCGTATTTATAAATTCCCGCAGACTGCATGCAAAAAGCTTTCAGGATGCCTTCAGTTTCTATATTACAACCTAAAAACATACTTGTACCATGTTATATACACCGTTCTCTTGTAAAAATTGCGGTTTTTTCTTCTTCTTTTTCTTTTGATGCCTCTGCATTACTGGAGGTTGGCCGCCGTTTTGTGAAGCGTGTCATTGCTCTTTCGTAGTCGTAATACCCGTCCACTCCCTAACGTTACGAAACCAAAATCTTTCCTTCTAACATCACGCCGTTTACCCTGGATTTTACGCATTATAATAAATAAAAGATGGTGGTTGCGGTTTTATTTCAGTCACATAAGTGGATTCTGGCAGGGACTTTATTTTATCTTCTGTGCAATCTTCAGGATCAAACAGTCTGATACATTCTTATTAGGGGTATACATTATTCTTCAAGAAAAAAAACAATATTATCTTTATATTCATATTTTGTTTGACGTCAGTAGCTGCAAAATACACCATTGTGACATGATCAGTGGAAGATCTTTTCCCTTAAAAGCTTTTTGGATTTTGTCATTTGTAATATAATAGAACATAGATGTGTTCCATTTCGATAATATCGGCTTAGACAAAGAGCACTTAAATTCACTTGAGTCATCATTGCGGAAGCCGTCCAGTAGTAAAAGGATAAATCTCTTCACAGTTATGGTCCCCTTTGTACATTACGTCTTGTTTCGAGTATAAATTCCGGGATTGGTATTGGTTAGTTTATTAACTAACCTCTACTTTAAAGATGGGAGCGGCCACTCGGCCCACCAGCAATAATACCATGAAGACTTTTGATTTCATTGTTTCTGAAAATTCAAAACAATTAATTTTTACTTTTATTATTAAATAAAACTTATATGCCTTCTTAAGCATAGCATGTACATAATAAGCTTTTGGAGTAAGTATCATTAATAGACTATAGTAAACGTTATCTCGATAAAAACTATGTTCTGTCTCTGTCAACATTGACTGTTTCTTTCTTTATTTAAAACCGGGTATAAATTTACATTTGGACTTACCGATGTGTACTAATAATGAAAATATTATTACATATTAATATAATTACATAGATATTATCTATCTTTGACCTTTTACTGAGAATGAACATGTTTTTGATGATATCAAACATTGTTATTGGATTTGCATCGGCTTGCTTTATTGCCGACAACAAAATGTAGGCGCGTAAGATGCTCAGGATTATTTAAAAATAGAAATAAATACAAATAATAACTAAAAAAAACTTTATTTATAAAATAAAAATATCTCAATTATACATTTTCATATAATTCAACATATAAAAATTCGTATATTCATTTTAAGGCAACGTCATGGGTTTATCATATATTTTATTTTTATAATAATATTATGTAAAAATGTCAAGCGTCAGCCATTAACAGCTTGAGATTTTTACGAAGAAAGCAAAGTTGTATTTTACACAGATTTGAAAAATACGATTTTGGGCAATTTTAAATCGTATTTTTCAAAATATATATGGAGGTTTTACGTATAATGTGCCATAGCCAAGCGGTGTCTCTTAAACAATTACAAAAATTAACTAACTTATATTACTGAAGGCAGATTTTAATTTCCTAATCGTATAATCATATTTAGCCACAATACTGCGTCGATCATATAATTTGGCATCGATTATTAAGGAATTATTGTCGTATGCGCCCTCAATCAGCTAACAAAACCTGAGTAATTTTTTTAACAAATTTTACTATCTTTAAGTAAATATAAAAAACAGCAAGCTTGAAAAAGGGCAACACTAATTAAATTGATCCAAAAACAAAAAATAATCAAAGGGCTGTTGCGTATAACAACAATTTAGAATAATCATTTCACAGCAACACTTGAGCAAATGAAACAGAAAAACTAACTTAAAATGAATTCTTTTACGAATTTAGTAGTCTTCATTAAGTATTAAAATTGTCTAGAAACCGATATGAGATATTATAATGAAAATAACTTCCAAGAAAATAAATGAAAAAGAAAATGAAAATTCAGCGACAGTGTCCGTAAACTAATTATTAACATTAAAATAAAACGCAATAATTCGACAGTCTATAGACTTTAGGAATGTAAACACGTCAAGACAAACGACAATCAAAACGAAACCTATTCAAATAAGCAACAGAATGACGTTCAAATTAAGATAATATTAGGCATCTTCAAGATGGAATTATATAACGATTTAATTTTGTCGTTCAAAGACTAAAGAACTAAGGTAATAAAGAAATATAAAAAGGCAACGTCCGGCTCACTTGGAGTGAACAAGGTTGAGGAACTCCTCACGAGTCTTGGGGTCGTCACGGAACACGCCCAACATCGTTGAGGTGACTGTCTTACTGTTTATCTTCTGGACACCACGCATCACCATGCACATGTGCCTGAAAGACAATATAAAGAAATTAATAAAAGCAGTTATAGTACCTGATTTTTTTGTGTTGTTTCTTTTTTATACTAGGGCTTAATTTCAGTATCTGTGACAGTTGGTAAATTATAGGGTTGATAAACGATATAATATGTATAACTAGCCATAGGAATACTAAAAATCTAATAACGTCCAACGACGAAATGATAATTATTAAATCAATAGCAGTAGCTACTTAGATTGGCTTACATTGGCCTGCATCTAATCTACAAAAATCAACAATGTTTTTGTGTTGGAAACTGCAATTGAACCACACATTTAGAAAAATGTCCAAAATTAAACTATACTTTTTAATTCGCTACGATTTGTACGAGTCAGGGTCGGGCCCTGGACCGATTCAAACAATATGGAGCTAGGATACTTACACTCCTTCGATGACGACAGCTACACCAGCAGGTCTCACTGCTTGAGTGACGGCCTTCGCTATCTGTTTAGTCAGACGCTCCTGTACTTGAAGCCTTCTGGAGTAGATCTCCACAATTCTGTTGATAATACGTTTTATGTGAGTGGAGGAGCCATTTTTATAATTGTGGGTGTTCAGATTTCATTTGAACATTGACCAACTGCTGACACGGCTCAAGTGGGTGTTCCATAGAATAATAATAGAATATATGTGTGAATAGGTGTAATTAGTATTTATGAGGTTGTTTTATAAGAATAAATGAGATTTGAATATTGCTTCCTCTCAAAGTGGCAGACTCCTTCAATCCCTTAATTATTGTGAACCTTAACGATTGATCCTACCCGTAGGGCTCCGTCTGTTACCTTAGGTCTCTTGGTGCAGACATCCCGTACTTATTTATATATTCTCTATTTTTGTCTTAGTGTACATCAGTAGGGCTTAGGGATCCGTAGGGTTGTTAGGTGGTTGTCCCTCTCATATATTTAGTTAGTCTAGTCTAGTGCAGCATACATACATATAGGTTTAACCACGCATTCACTTAACTCGCGACTAATAAGGGAGATAAAAATGTATGTTTATATGTACTTTATATTCCTAATAACAGGAGTTATACATTGACAAACCTTAAAAGCACTGAATGTAGAATTGTATAAGTTTATTTTTCCGTTACTACAGTACAAGAATTATTTTAGGAAATACTACGAAGCCAAGCATTCTAGACATGATTTTTAAGAATCTTAATAAAAAGGCTCACCTTGCAAGCTTGCTAAGTCCAAGAATCTTGCCCTGCGGCAGGTATCCGATAGAGACTTTTCCGTAGAAGGGCACCAAGTGATGTTCACACATAGAGAACATCTCAATGTCCTTTACTACAACCATCTCGTCTGTGTCTTCGTCGAAGATGGCATTGTTTAACACCTCTGAAATTGTGCAATGAATTCATGGTAACTGTTTTTTTTATAGAGGAAAAGTTTGTATTCTTTGTATTAAAAAATACAAACTTTTCAAACAAAAATCACCGCTGGAATGCTACATTATCCCTAAATAATATTAAGTAATGCTATATTTATTTCCAAATTTAAAATAAATTTAGACATTGAATGGTAAAGGAGTCATGATATTTTCTAACTTCTGTTAGGGATTCTATATAATATATGTAATGAAATATAAATACTGTGTAAACAGTACAGATTTAAAGGAAGAGAGAGTGGGAGCTGAGCTGATTCATATTATTTTAAACTAATAACTGTGTTATTTATATTAATATCAACCACTTTCTAGTTTTATGTGAGTGGTACAGATGTGCCAATTGGTGATATACTCAAGACGTATTTAGCATAATACCAATTTATAAAAAAACCTAGGAAATTAGAAAGTAATATTATTTAATATACATATTTAACCATTATGTTTAAAAATAATCCTTTTCACATTCATTGAAAAATCAATTTCTCAAGGGATACCGGATATAAATATTATTTTAAATATAAAATTTTTAAGGTCACAATTAAGTATTGCGACTTTTATTGTATTGTAGGCCTAAAGAAAAAAAAATACGGAAAAATGTTCGTACAACACAAGTTACTCGTACCTTCTAGACTTTGGTCGTATCCTTTAGTGAAGAATAACATGGCTTTGGCAGCTCTTTCAGGAGTCTTGAGAAGACCATCTCTTTCTGGATCTTCTCCCAATCCTGTAAAATTATTAAATGCCTTTATAAGTCATAAAGGCACTAAAATACCTTAAAAACCATAGTTATTTTAAAGATTTATAACATATACAGCTCATATAATTTTAGCGATTTTATTTTACTCGACGTTCCACACGTTCTTGTATCTCACTGCTGTAAATCACTCGTAACTTCAAGTAAATAATGTAATAAATTTGCTTTAATATCAGTAAAAGAAGATTTATTATAATTTATTACAATGCGCAAAAGACATGTCAACATACCAACTTTTGTGATAGATATGTCAACTTACCCGTGAGCAAGAGCCTGTAGGAGTTAGCCATGTCGGGGAGGAGAGCCTCCCGGGTGGGCGGTCGGTGGTCCAGCTCCAAATCATGGTGAAATGTGCATTTTTCGTGACCTGGAACAATTGAACATAATTTTAAGTGAAAGTCCACACAGTCTATAAAGTATCTCCTAATATTCTATTTCACCGATCATAAAACAAATGACAACTAACGACAATCCGTAGCTTGCTGTACATATGCAACCAAACCAATGACGCCTTGTAACAAGAGAATAGTATAAAGAAAAAAAATAGTGCGCGGAGGGACCGCGCGGAAGAAGTGAAACTTCGTAATGTGGAAATGAAAATTGGAAGCATTCACTCTCGCTCTGTCTCTTTCTATTCCCCCTCTCCAGGAGCGTTAAACGCAACCTTGTTGGAGTCGCATTAAAAGTTTCACTTCAAAATAATTGTGGGTTGATTTTGGCACTAAACTCAAAGAATTACGACTCGAAATCTGTGCCGACGTTAACCAGTGCCCGCGTAAATAACTAATGGTTAAAGGCAGAACTGGGTGAAGTGTTGGTTCGAATAAATTCGATAAATAATATATACATTATACAGAATACGCTTTCGAATATCACGGAGAATACGAACACTGATTACGTCTTCATGTAGATTTGCTGAAAATTATTATCAGGCGAGAAAATTGTTACTTGTTAACAAAATGTAATACATTACGGTGTGGTGTTTATGCAGCAGGAAACTATATAAAGAAATGTTTATCCTTTTAATTTGTTCGAGATGCAAACCCACATAATCATATATTAATTTTATGAAATATATTGACTTGTGTCTGTCAAAGACAAGCGGTGACCAACCAGTTGAGTTGGCCTATTTCCTAGTTCCTAAGCCTAGCTTCAGTGAGCAACTCTCATCCCTGAGGTCGAAGGTTTGAGCCCCGTGCACAAGTTACATTTAGTGAAGGAAAACATCGTGAGGAAACTGGTATACCTTAGAGCAAAAAAGTCGACGGCATGTGTTAAGCACAAATACATCAGCACATATTTGCCTGTTAGAAAATACAATTGATCACGAAATAGACACAGGAAACTGAGGTCCAGACCTAAAAGGTTGTAGCCTCTGGCCTTTTATAATAAACCAGGCTTACAAAACACTTTTGAGTGAGAACTGACGCAATTTACAGCACTTGGATTGTTAGTTATACATTATTTAATGAAAGTCCTTTTCGATGATAATGAATATGCATTTTTATCGACAATGATAAATACATTAAAACAGAAAGATTAAACATTTAAGTTGGCGCCTGGTAGATAGTAACGAATATGTATCGCAATACAGCGAAAAAAAAATGCCAGCGTTAAAGATACACTGCCACAGGAACCAAACTTTTTAAATTTGTTTCTATTTTCTTTTTAATAATTTTTATTATTTTAGTTTGGATACCTAAGTTACCTAAAAAGTTAATTTTCTTACCTTTTTAGGATAAGAAAATTGTAAATACAAATTTCCATAAAAAAACATAATAATATGTTAAAAAAAATTAAAACATATATATTATTATTTATAGGTTAAGAACATTGTAAATACTGTATTTAAACATATATTTAGGATGCAACATACCCCTGCTTGTTTCGGATACAGGACTGCGCAAATACATTTCCATCTCGGATATAGAGAAAAGTTAATTTTCCTAACTTTCAGTGTTATTTTGACACCAGCTGTGCCCTGCGGTTTCGCCTGCCTTGCTCATGATAAACGCGTAGTACTTGAACATTATTTTGTAGCAGATTTATTTTAGAATACAACATTTACTTTGATACAAAATTTACATTGACGTCAATTGTCATTGCTCAAAAGTTAAATACTTCTACGTATTTGTGTAAGTTGTAATAATTAATTTGTAAAAACATCTATTCAAAAAAAATAATAATGATGACCACAAAATATAAACTAGTTTGACATGCAACACAAAAAATATTTTTTTCATTAAAACTAAAATATTCAGACACTTAATAAAACACTATTTTGACCGGATTGAAGTTATGTATTATTATAAATTTACAACTATTTAACATAATTTTAAATTTATCCGACGTTTCGCGTGCTTTACAGCGTGCGTGGTCACGGTGAAACGTCGGATAAATTTAAAATTATGTTAAATAGTTGTAAATTTATAATAATACACAATCCGGTCAAAATAGTGTTTTATTAAATGAATAAAAGTTATGTTAATCAAAGACAATACTATATTCAGACACTATCCTGTTCATCGGAACATACAAACTACAGCTTTATAATATTATAATTATATTATTAATAAACTCGACGTGAAATACGACGTAAAATATATAATTTAAGATTGACTGTAGCATATATGAAATGTTTATTGAACCACAGTTGAGTAATTTCCACTGATACATAACAATTGCCTTTGAATGAAGTAATAAAAATAAATTACACGTAGAATATACTAGTACTCACTTTCAATTATAGACTCTTTACATGTCGAAGACCGTGTACGAAATCAACTTAGACTAAAATCCAGTCTAGATTTTTCTTCTTTAAGCTTAATAATGAGATGTTTTTTACAACATGGACCCTAGCGAATCACGGACAAAGAAAATAAAGCTAATATCAATTAAATTGTCTTTTTTAACAAAGTAAAAATGTATTTAAATTTTTTTAACTCAACGTATTGTATACCTTATCATAATAAATATAAATCTTGATATAATTTATTTTAGAAATACTTATTTACTTACCCGAGTTATTTATGCATTGAAACGCCATTATAATTAGTTTTCACTTTCGTTATAATTCTGAAGTTTTTGTT
Source organism: Pieris macdunnoughi (assembly GCA_905332375.1). Lineage (NCBI taxonomy): Eukaryota > Metazoa > Arthropoda > Insecta > Lepidoptera > Pieridae > Pieris > Pieris macdunnoughi. The sequence continues at coordinate 409,547 of CAJOBZ010000041.1, forward strand.
TTTTAGTTTAGTTAAGTATATAGGGAAAACGTATTTTTTTAGGAAATGATCGAGCATTTTATCTTATGCTTATAACCATAAATTTAAATTATAAAAATACACGTCAATGATAACCTCTTTCTTCGGTATTTTTGATCTCGCTTCATTAGGATATCATACAATCTTCAAGATTATGTCAAATTCAACGTACGTATGCGCCTTAAATTAAACAATATATGAACAAAACCATTTTTTAATAATGCATTAAACTAGTGTTAGAATAAAATATAGTTTGTATGTAAGAATAAGCAGAATAACGAACCAGGTGTAGTCGAAGTCCGTGGCGTCGCTGGTGTTCCAGGAACCTCCAAATTTTCTTCAGGATCATTTAAGTGAAAATTTTTAAGCGCCTCTGGCACCTTCTTGTATTTACTAACAAACGATCCCTTACAAACATCACCGTTCTCTTTATCCTCGTTTTTTATTGATCGCGAACTAATTCTTCGAATTAGAGAGGATGGTGGTACGTCGGTGGTGTCTTTTCCGTTAACAGTCGTCATTTTAGTACATCAAAGTCTACAATGTGAACAATTTGTTAATTTATTTTTCGAGTATGTTAAATACGTGTGGATTGCGCCGCGTTTCTTTTAGAGTGATTATGTCCATTGGCCTATCCACTAAGGTTATCTTGGGACATGTTTCGCCAACATGTTGATAGCCTTAAATTTGCTTCCGAGTTTCAATTGCTATGTTATTTATTGTGTAGATAAATTGTAACGGAATGGAATAAACATCGGACATACATCAATTATAAGCATCTGATTTCTATCTAAATTTCGATAGACCATATCTAATTGCAAGGGTTGTAATGTTTTTAAAATCAGTTTTCTTGCTTGTTTATTTTCTATAGATTTGTAAGCAAAGATATTCTATTAGAATAGTTTTATTTCAAATCAAATATTACACAGATTAATTCGATATCGTTTTTGTTTTAGCGTCTTGACCTTCTTTTATATTTGTGTTTAACAAAGAATGTTAAAAGTCGTTAATTAAATCGCAATAATTATTGTAAACTGTAGATATATTTACGTAAATGCTACTTAAACAATTAATTAGCGGATATAATTGGAATCATACACATGTCTGTGAGGGGTCCAGTCTTTGTACCCTTATCTGTTTTATGTTGACATAATAGGTCGTTTGATTCCGCACGATTTATATTATTGCGTTTTACTCGAGGATTAAACAAAATGTATGAAATTAATAAATTATGGTTGATAGGTCGATAAAGCTGTTGTCTTTAGGTATCGACACGGAACTTGGGCAAAAATTGTTATGCCTTCCCCTACTACCGCGATTGTATTTTGTATTGAAAAATCGATCTAAAACTTTTTCCATAGATCTTATAATTCTGTTATTTAACGGTAACGATTCAAGAGGACCCACACTCTATATAAAGTTATCCTTTAAAAACTTAATAATGAAAACCAAAAACTAAACGGTGATCAAAGTGGTTCGGATAGTGTTCACACAAATATGTATTATATCACATTTCACAACATTATTCTTCTTTATAAATATGTAGGTATTTAAATTAATTATAATAAGAAGCTGATGGATTTTTAATTGCATATTTTATGCAAATCTTTGTTCTAATTGTAGTTTTACATTAAACAAAAAGTCCGATGATAATAATTTTATGTTATCTAAAAATAACTGCATTAATTACCGATTTGTTCCAAAACCGGTTCTCGGACGAGAGGAAATATTTAATTCAATGTAAACACATTTTACTAACATCGATTAAAACGGTTTTAGCTATTATTTAAAGAGATGTAAAACCGATACATGGGTAAATAAAGGTTAATTGCCAGTTGTTGAAGCTTTTTAAAGTTAATTATTTACTGACCAATTATTTAAGAATTCATCTAATGGTTTGAGGGTCGCGCGTTTGATTAATAAAAGCTACATAAAAAATATACATTATTAATACAGTTGATTTAATAAATATTTTTAGTATGTTTTACATTATATTATTAAAATAATGAATTATTCGATTTATTATTAGTATTATTAGTAATATCCCGACAGTCGATTTAAGACAAATAGTTTAAACGCGTTAAAATTCGGTAATTTATTACGAATGCTTTTGGCGTATATAAAATACTTCATATTAGTAATTAATATACCAACGACGCAGGAATAAGCTTGTATATTAAACAAGTATCAAGATAGGAATGTTAAGCGTGAAGTTTTCGACCTCAAGGGTATCTGGGTCAAGTTAACTTAGGTATTAAAACTAAAACTTATTGACAATGTAATACAAAGTCAATGTAGTATTGAAATTGAAAGATCGTGAGTTGACTGGAACAGGGAATTTCAGTGTTACGAAATAATGCTGATACAGGCATATAATTTGCATCTGGCAATGTGGCTTAGTGGAAGTAAGATAATTTAAAAATCGAATGTTTAAATAATGCATGTAAAAATATTCGATTATTCAAATTTTGGTGTGTATCTGTGATCTTTATTAAGTGTTTACATTTATGACAATGTTTATGGAATTATTCCATTGAGATTAAAAAAATAAAATTATCGTATTCGATATTTGAATCGAGCGCTTTCGCGGCATGTTTTAAAAATTATTATCATCGCTCATCATGTTAAATTTAAAGTAAACTAACAAGATCGTAAATTTTTGCATATGCTAAAAAAGTAGCTATTTATTGATAAGCAATAGGTAGAAAGCTTGATAAGAATAGAAAACACTCAGTCAGCATGACTGTAACTCAGGCAATAAAATGGGTAGCAAAAAATACACTACCTACTCCTTACATTTTTTTAAGTCACTTAAAACCCTATGCTAAATACAGTTTATATTCTGTAACTTAACGTTTTAACCGATATTTACAGGCAAATATTCTTGAAAAGTATCAATGTTCTCGCTGTACGCAATAGTTTACGTTAGTTCGAAAACCGCCGCCTTTATCGCTTTACATTTAATTAATTATTTTTTATGTTTTATGGTAAAAATAGCGGACATAGGCTGCATTAACATTATATATGTTGCCCGTTTGCCATTTGTCATTCAGGATTATTTCGTTTTCTGTTAGTAGTGTTCAGATGCTCACAGACTTAACATCTTAAATTAATAATAAACTATATATTTTTGTAATGACACAATCGTAATTGCCTCGTTAAATAAAATATTATTACCTCCTCTTTAGTCTATAATTATTATGAAAGCTTACTTAATTTTTAAACATTCCAACGCCTTGTAGCCATTGATTTATTATATATTTTTGTTTACGTCTGTTAAATAATCTATGAAGTATAAGATGAACTTGCAAAACATACTAGAACTGAACAAAATCACAAGTTGGTGTTATAAAAACGAGGTTAAGAAATTTTGCAACTACATTACAAATAATTCAAGAACTTTACAAAGGCCCTAGTCAGCGAAGTATTGAACCATATGAAATATTAAATCCTTTAAATAAATATTATTAGTATGTGCATATTAATAAAAAATATTATTTTGAATTACCTACACTTACAGGAATGCTTCTACATACTTTCAAGGAACCTCGTGGAACTCACTTTTGGGATCTCTAGAGAAATATACCCAACGTTTAAGCAGATGGCTTATTAATATTTTATCCTTGTCTAACTTAGAAAGAATACTGCATATATTCCACTTAAACTTGACTCGACATTCGGAATTTAAAAGCATAGATTAGTATTCAGAATTCGTTCAAAACTTCTTAGCTAAAATCACTTTCGATTTCTTTTTATTCGGCTTACTACTTGTTGATGTTTCTAGTAAGTAACAAAAGCGTTATTTTAAAATACTTGTGTTTTGAATAAGGATAAAAGAGATGACCCTTTTGAAATACATTTGGAAATCAGAAAAGAATGATCGGTTGTTGACCTTACATCGAGTTGCGTCGACGGAATTAAAATACAAAAATATCTTTAAATAGCCATCGAAATCAAAAACCATGGAAAATAAATTTAAATATGTTTATCTTCAACTAAAATTTATCTTCAAAAGTCGTGTTAGGTTAGGCATCTATACGTATCTGTTTATCAATTTTTTATACTTAAAAAATATCACTTACGGATTCAGCCCATTATTATCAATTATTAAAAGATATTGTTATTTATTTAATAAGTTTAACATTTAAACGTAGAATCTAGTTACAAAACAGAATGTAACCAAACAATAATATTGTTATTTATTATCAATATTTTTCTGTAATACGTAATATGCACATTATGCCAACATTATTTATTTGCAAATCTATGAAGTACTAAAGAAATAAACGGCTAAATTATAGGAAAAACGTTAATAGCTTGTTGCTAATTGAACAGAAACCTGTTGTTCTCACGAACATTGAAGGATGGTATATACTATTACGCGTTCATCATTAGATAAATTGTCAAAAGTAATATATGTATAATTAATTCAAATAAATGTACCGGGAGATATATTCTTGTATTTCGAGCTTAATAAAAAGTTACTCAGTGATATTAGAAGGGTTTTTGAAATTAACGTATGACGTATATCGAAGCTTGCAAAAAATGTACTTACTTTATTTCAAAGTAAAGGTATTTCAACAATTGTTATGGTAAATGGCCTAGTGGTAGGTCATGTGTTAAAATCAATTTTTTACAATGGTTTTTACTTTCTATGAGAACACTTGCTAGGCTAGGCGAACATTGTTAGAGAGCCGGCAAGTCTTTGATCAAAAACTTTACGCGTATCAGCCACTGAAGACTGATCACCAATTTGTCTATGAAACAAATGATCAAGTAGATGCAATCATATCCATGCCATAGGACTCTAGATCCAAATAATATTATTATCAATTACAGTACCAAAAATTGTGTAGATTACTAAGAACTTTACAAATAGAACAAAAAATTAAATACACTATATACTAATTAGTTGCAGTGTTTTAAGTACATAACTGTTTTAATTCGTACTATGTCCTTGTTTAAAAGTGAATGTTTTGTCCTTAGTAACTTTAACTTTGAAACCGAAATGGCCGCAAACACGAACTATTTAAATGACATTCCTATTAAAAACTCCGATTTATGTACATTGCCCGTTTTTATGTAATACGTGGCAACATATGAAATAAACCATTCAAAACGTATAGATTTTTTTTTGTCTTAGATGTTTTGATTATTTCACAATAATTGTCCGACCGAACTAGTGGTTGTTGGGAATGGGCCTTATAGTCCCGACCCACCCCGATCGAGCATAAGACAATTCATTATTGCTTCGGTCATACCTAATCCGCTGTTTCCTTCACTGTATGGGAACGGGTTGCTTGTTACAGGGGCAACGGTGGCGAAACAAAGAACGCGATGGAAAACGATAAAAAACGCTGAGAATATCGGCTCATACGGCGCGAGAGCTATTGGCGCAGAGATCTTATTCCCGGTCTCTCCTACAAATAAGTATTTATTATATATAGAAAAATATATAGCCCGTTAGAAGGGATGACCTTAAAGCTGGGAATTGCACGTTTCTGTTCAAAATTAATAAAATCCTCTAATATCGTCAAAGATATTCAAAATACAAAAATTTAAAACAAATTATGATATAGAAAATTGTATAAGACTTCTATATAGTAATAATTTATATCTAAAATATTATACATTGTTCATAAAATGCTTTTTTTAAACGTGCGGCCTTATCGTTAACAGGCGATCATTTCGAAATACGCTGTGACAAGACTGAAGTATATTATGATAACATTTGTCTCTATATGAAATGCATTAAAAATTATCGGTTTTTTCCGCTAAATAAGCTTAGAGCTAAGGCTAAGCCTCCGCTCCTTTACGGAATTGCTAAATAAGTATAGAAAAAACTAAGCTTTTAAAAATTTATTCGAAGTAATATATGATTGCAAAAACGAGATTGGCGATTCACGTTGTTATAATGTGACGCAATGCCATGTTTAGTTATAAGCGTATAAATAATTATTATTCAATAATATAATAAAAAAGTTAATACTAAGATGTGTTAATTGATGTATCTACGATAACATATTTCATAACAATATGTAATAACGAAAGCGGAAGCAAAATCGATTAATCAATTTATGACACGAAATTATTAATGCGAGAGATTTTTGTTTCGTTTATAATTATTATATGTTTATAATATATTTAATTTAAAGAGAAGAGAAAATTATAAAAAATTATAAAAATGTAATGCGTGGAAGGAATAAAATGTACTTTTTCAGTAGCTTAGATAAAACGTTCAATTAAAAAATAATTTAAATTGACATATTGATTTATGGAATATTTAATAAGTTTTGTATTTTCATAAAGTTTTGACGCTAACTCACGCTTTGGCACAAGTCACTGACACATAAGAAATTGGCGCGCAATCCACACAGATTATATAAACTACTTACGAGCTACGAGCCGTTATAAAAATCAATTAAATAAAAAAGTTGCGTTTGGAAACGCGTGTTCGCGTTCCTTGCTTATGGCTGACTGTGGATAAAGTTGGGCACAGATCATTTTTGTAGTTTGTACGACTGCGCCAAATGCCTGGGAAATCGATATCGTGACGTAGGTGACCTGTTGAGTTTCGCGCTATTTTTTGAGATATATTTATTTCATTTGACCTCTATAATACGATACTTATTTGGAAGTGGGACTAATCAAATAGGTTTTTTATTAACGTTCCTGTTATATAAATCAATATATTGTTTTTCTTTCGACTCTCACTTTGTTGAATGCGAACTATAACATTTTTCCTTCATAAAAAGCGTAAATAGAAAAAATCTATAAATTAACTCAATAATCCTGCTTATTTTAAACGATATGTCTTTTCCTTGCCTGACCCTAATGAATTCTGTGATAAAATTATCACTCTCTCCTGCTTTCTCTCTCACTAGAGAATATTTATATGAGCGCGTTAGTCCAATTTCTAAGCTTTTCGAATATGAATGCAACATCAAAGAACTATTTCAAAAAATACTTATACTTCCCCGTAAAATATTTTAATATTTATTCTGGTGGCGTAAAGTGTCTGTGATCATGAAAAATTTGTTTGACGTAACAAGATGACAACTGTTTGCGCGGGATTTACCTGTACCAAGTGCGAAATGCGTGAATCATGTTTGTAAATTCCGCTTAGAAAATTATTCGTAAATATACAAATGCTAATATAAATATAATATGCCGTCAAAAATAAAATCTAGGAATTAGTGTTTATGACAAATATCAAAGGCATTATTCATTATAACTAAATCAGTAATAATATTGTACTGTTTTTAATAAAGATGTTTATCATTATATATAATTTATTATATATATATTATAATTTATTTTACCTAAATAAATAAATTGATGAATATAAATTAAAAAATAAAAATTAATAATTAACAAATTGCAATCTTGGGAGTAACATTGATGGGACATTGAAAACAAATGACTAAGGCCTGGAATTAAGCAAAATATTAGGAAAGAGGTTTTAATCAGTAGGGGAAGGTCGGGACCCTTCGTACGGTTTTCACATTTTATTTTTTTATTATTTTATTTTTCCATGAATCAATCATCTGCAAGCTTAAATTTATAGTCTAACTATCTGAGATTCATATAAGAAAATGACAAATGATTTCATCTGATGGTTCAACCATAATTATGATTTAAACTAAATCTGGAAAACGTACGAATCTACCCCATCAACGGGGCACCTTCGTACAGTGTTGAGGGTACCTTCGTACGCTGTGGGGTAGTTCCGTACGTGCGATTAAAACGACACATATAAATCAAAATTCATTTATTAGCAATGAAATTAAACACAAAAATAAAGATTTAACTTCTAATAAACAAAAATAAAATACTTTAATTATAGTGAACAAAAATTACATAGCTTTTCTTAAGAAAACCAAAATTTAATTAGTTAGGTATCTTAAATTTAGAATCACATTCTTTAATCTTTGGTGCGGATTAGCACTTCTTATTTTCGGGTGTGGCAGTATAAATTCGTGGTTTTCCTGGCCGTCGTCATTTTGTTTGTTTTATTACTTCTTACAACATGCGTATAGAGTCGAAACCCTTAAGGTGTCAAAACTGACTTCGAAGGAACTACTATTTGATGGATTGGTAAATTATTCAAAGCATCTGGTTCACAGGCATCAAAATCAACCTTAATAAAGATAATAAAAATAGGTATTAATATACATCGACGATAGCAATGATAGCAACACAGGACAAAGTTAATGCAAATATTAGAGCAATTAGCACACTAACACAATCTTTCCTACCTACCAGAGGGTTTAGTCAAGATGCCTTATTATTATTTGTATGTAGCAAGTCGAAAACTTAATTTGTATGAAAACGACAGTTCGTGTCGACAAAATATTTTCATACAAATTTAGTTGTACAATTCGTTCAAATGTGCCCCATCTAGTGCTGTCCGAAAGTACCCCACTAACTGAATAACAACAAAATATAACTTATTTTAATATTAATAGGAAAACGTCATAAATTAAGTATTGGAGACGTATCTAAGTATATTTTGCTAGTTACTGATAGAATACTCTACACGAAAACTTATTTTATCTACGGTAACAAGAGACAAAAACATTGATCAAAAAATTACTTACCGAGCGCGAAAACACGTCCATGCCTGTAACTTCATTCTCATCGGTGCGAATTTCGCGAAACTTCGATTATGTATAGTTCGTACCTCGACTCATGCACACATACAAAAACAAGACTGTACTTTGTTTCGTTCAAGTTTTATTTCGACTGTATGAATGTGCCCCGCGTACGAAGGGTAACAATCTTCCCCTATATATTTCTGTGTGTGTGTAACTTCTTCGATTACAGATTAATTGGACCCAATTAGATATATTCTGTTTTTTTTATTTCACCACCAACATGTAGACCTTATAGCCTCTATTTTACGTTATATTTAATTTCATTAGTCGATTTAAGAGAGATCTCTTACTTTAAAGTCTTTTAAGTTCATTTTAATTTATTGGCTAATAAAGTCGGGGTATAGTAATAAACAACTGATATTGCGTGTAATTAACAAATATGTTACCAGTGTAAGCAAAACACGTTAATTTTTACTTAATTGTTTTGTGTTCACGTATAATCGCAAAAAAGGCAATGGCAAAAAATTTATCGCTACACATTTTAAGGCACGGTCTATTAAACAGCGCAGTTTTTTGTTTATTGTTTCTTAATGAACGTAATTATATAATCTTACTGAATTATTAATTATAATAGTATACGGATTAAAAATGTGTAGACATTTAAACCAATTAGTTCAATATAAAATTATTATTGTGTTGTCTTGCGGCGTATCGTTGTATCAATTTTAACCGTTTTTTTTTCCTTTATGGCTCTGGCACGGTTTGTGCATTAGCCAATTTTAACTGTTATAAATGCATATTTAACTGTTTAATTTTTAATGGTTACACAGGACCTTCGTCTTAGTTAAGTATGGACAAATCTTGACCAAGAAATTACCTGTTTACAAATTCAATTAAAGTCCAATATGAGAAATATGGGGTTTATAAATACCCGTCTTCACTTATGTCTCACTACATAATATGTTGCTGGGGAAACCCTGGGATAATTATGGTAAGCCCAGACGCATACCCGTTTCGTATATTTAGATTAAATACATAGCCAATATACAGTTGAATGAACTTTGGTTAAAACAAAAGCCAATCGTAACTTAAAATATAAGGAAAGTCAACTGTTAATCATTCTGACAAGACAGTTTTATAATTTACAAAAATAGTTTTGATAGTCATATGTTTTATGAAAACTAAGTTAAGTGGGATTCAATTTGTAGGGTATTAATAATATAATTAATATTATTAATAGTTATAACTAACTAAAAAGAAAACGAAAGAAGAAATACGTCTTCAGTGCGGGAGACTGGTTTTTGCCTTGCTTTTTAAGATCTCTATAAAAGCCTGCAATCTGTGTTGTACTTAACCATGTTTCCTTGTACTCAATGACATTATTTCCTATAGAATCGAACTTAGGTTCTCTGATATATTTCTTTGTATATCATAAACACGTGCGTTGGTCTTAGGTTTAAAGTTGGGATATATAGCTAATAGCTATATTATATCTAACCCGGCTAATTAAATTAAAAAATGTAAAAAAAACATCTCTGTTTATTACGAAGTACTCGTAAGATTTATTGTTGGGTAAAAGTGTCCTGAATTAAATCGTAAGATGCGTATGAAATTACATCTGAAGTTCCCTTTTAACTCCCACAAAGCCTTAAGCTTCTAACCACTTGAGTACGAATGAGTCACGCAAAAGCTAACACGATTCGTATTCCTATTGTGTCCTAGGAAAGAAGATTATATGTTATATATTATTCCTATTTATTACCAGATACAGTCACGAAATCCAAAGAATTAGTATCTATGTATTTACAGTAATTTCTGTCTTTTACATTTAGATCTTATATAGTACACATCAATTTATTTTATCAAAAAATTTAGCTATAGAATATGTGTTACGAGTATAAATCTACAAACAAATCTTTTAGTACAATAAATGTCTACAAAAGGAAATAAGGTCATAAAATAAACTTTTTTTATAGAACAGCGGCAAACGGACAGAAGGCTCTTCCATGGATACTCTTAATGCCAGAGGCAGCGTTGCCAGATTTCTTTTTGTCAAGTCGGGGTTTTGGTACTTTTAAAGTAAGAAAAGCGGGATTCATTTGTCGAAAGCGGGACATAGTAAAAAAAATTAAATAATCAGAAGTTTTTAAATATTTATGTTTTTATTTGAATTCAAATCACGTTTGCGTGACAATAAATAGCGAAAATAGTCACAGAAAATGTATTTAAATCAGATTAAACCTATCGTTAAATAGTTCTTATTCATCTTCTGATTAAAAAACAAAATAAAAAGCTCTGAAGAGCGAGTGTTTTGCAACCTACAATAAGACAGTAATTATTTATAATAATTACTTATTCATTATATTTCTATAAAGATATAACTTCTTTAAAAGTTTCATTTTTCTCTTTAAAAAAGACGAAGAACTCTTCACAGGATAGCTGCAGATTAAACTTGATGAGTAACTCTGATTTCATTAAATTTACGTAGCATTTCAAAAAGAAGGCGCTCTGGAAAACAGTTTGATGTTGGGGTACTTAATATAAAGTTTGAAGATAATCCTGGTATTTTTTTTTGGATACTGTTGAAAGAGTTGGTGCCATTATTGTGCGGTGGTGGTTGTACACACTTCTCAGTGCTATCGAGTTATTCCCGTAAAGCGGGACTTAGCCGGTCCCGCGTGGGACATTTCATTTTGATTTAAAAATCTGGCAACGCTGGCCAGAGGGCTCGCAAATGTGTTGCCAGCCTTTTAATAATTGGTATGCTCTTTTCTTGAAGGACCCTAAGTCGAATTGGTAAGGAAATAATTCGGTGGGCAGCTGGTACCACATAGTGGTGGTGCACTGCAAAAACTGCCATAATAAAAGCTTAGTAGCCAAATTAAATTGTGCCCATTTGGCTTTGCCCACTCTACACTGACACCACGAGGCGGGTCGTAATATAAAAATTTAATGTATGTTCATGTGAAAGATAATGGTTTATATAAGTTTCTCAGGTTTGATCATCATAGAATTGTTGGGGATTAAACACATTAAGACAGAGACACAAAGACCTAATTGACAAATATCCTAGCTATTAATGAAACAATTTTGTAGGCATAAGCTTCAGAGTCAGAGATTTATTACTCCCGTCAAAAATTTTAGTTTCAACAAACGGCAATCATACTAAGTTCTATGTGTCGACACTGAATCTTACTATTATAAGGTGAAGATTAAAAGTTCTTTATTTAAAATTAGCAATAATACTTTTCATTACCACAATTCTTATAAACACAGCACTTATAACTGAGTTTTATTTACCTTTATAAAAAAGTAGGATAGCGTTCTGTGCCTAACACAGGTGTGTCAGTTGGTCTAGAACATATTTGACCGGTTTCCTTACGATATCCTTTGATGTATCATATACGCAACACACGGATAGCCGTGCGAGCAAGCGAGCGTATATGAAATCGGGTACATACCGACGCGACGCAGGGATTCGCACACATGACATCAGGGTAAGACTGATTTTGTCCTTATACTGTAATTAGACATTTGTTGACAGTTAGCCAACCAGACCGTGTACACATCTAAGCGACCAAGAAGTTGCAATCATTGTCTATTGTTTAATTTCTATAGCCTATTAATAAAGTCCCGGCCAATTACACCAAGAGACGGTCGTTCTTAAATATTTAATATTAAGAGAATGTATCTAATTGTAATACTACATCTTACATCATCTTTACATCTATATGAGCAATGGTATTGAATTTGAATAACGGTTTTTTTAATACAGGTTAATACATTCTGCATTTAATTGTTTAATCAACCCGAAGCGAAGGAAAGACTTTCCAAAGCAAGGCTAGGTTACCCGCAAGTAAGGATACTTCAATAATGATTTCAGTTGACTCAATATTAAGGTAGAAAACTTAGTATGGTTCTATTGCAAGAACCCTAAAAACTTTGGTACCGTTACAGTCACGTTGCGAAAGTTCAAAGTTCACTGAAGCCAGTTTACGAGAAGTCAAAATTGATTTAGATCAGTACAAAAGTACGAGTTTCAATACAGTTATGAATGCTACTTTCGTATATAACTTATTATTTCGTATATCTATATATTTCGTATATACTTAACCATAATTACTATATAATGTCCTGGTGTCATGTGCCGGACATAAGTCATTTACAAGTCTATGTATAAAGTCTTTAACGAGGTTCCAGCTAATGAGTTACACTTTGATAAATAAAATAGACATTGCGCATAAAACGATTCCGGTTTAAGGAACTTATTAGTTTAAATAAGTATCATATAAAATAATCGACGGCGAATTCTCATTTTTGTGTTTTTATAGGTTCTTTATCAATCTTTTATCAATTCTATAAATATGATGGAAGTCGTAAAGGGTTTTTTACCATCCGACACACGCTTATACGAATGGTGCTACAACCTTTTAGGTCAGGGCCTCAGATTTCTGTATCTGTTCCGTGATAATTTCTAATAGGCAAGTAGGTGATCGAACTTCTTTGCCTGACACACCGTCAACTTTTGGGTCTAAGGCATGCCCTATTTCTTCACGATTTATTCCTGCGAGACGAGCGAGTGTTAAATGTTAGTTATTTCGACTATGTGTTTGCATGTTGTTCCCACGAGAATGTGAGTGCGTGCTCCTATTTCACCATGCCTCCTGCTGATAGAGGACAAATCTTTGTTTTTAATTTATGTTATTATTATTAATTACTTAAGATGTCATGTGGTTGAGACAAGAACATAGTGTAATGGTTGCAGCTCCTTACAAACGTTGTGTAAAAAAAACATGGCGATTAAAAAGAGTGGCGGAGAGTTTATTGCCAGTTCTTCTCTTCCGTTCTACGCCCTTGATTTGAGAACTGGCAGTAAATGTAAAATTAGAAGCATTAATATTTATTTCTTTAATGACGAATCACAAGTGTACATTGTGTTACCTACGTGAATAAATGATTTTTGAATTTTGAATTTTAAATGCACATAGACAGAAAGTCCATAGATGTCCAGCCGGTGACCGTGCCTACGACCCCAGGGATGAGAGTCGCACGTTGAAACCTCTAGGCCAACGCTGCATCCGACACACGCATAGCCAAAAGGTGAAATTGCGTAAAACCACGCCAGTCTATGCAATAACAAACGTATTAAATTCTGCTTAGTAATTTAATATATTGGGTCAAACTAGCATGCGAAATCGGATACATTTCCTTCCACAAAATGCTATACAAATATTAGTCAATCAACTGAATCTGGTTTTTATACATTTCCGAAATTATTTTTCACAAAAGGAAATTTATCAGTTTGTGATTATTCGTATGAGTAGTGTTGGCCTAGTGGCTTCAGCGTGCGACTCTCATCCCTGAGGTCGTAGTTTTGATCCCCGGCTGTGCACCAATGGACTTTCTTTCTATGTGCGCATTTAACATTTGCTCGATCGGTGAAGGAAAAAATCGTGAAAATCTGGCCTAGTTAAAAATTCAAAAATCATTTATTCACGTAGGTAACACAATGTACACTTGTGATTCGTCATTAAAGAAATACATAATAATGCTTCTAATTTTACATTTACTGCCAGTTCTCAAATCAAGGGCGTAGAACGGAAGAGAAGAACTGGCAATAAACTCTCCGCCACTCTTTTTAATCGCCATGTTTTTTTTACACAACGTTTGTAAGGAGCTGCAACAATTATATGTTACGAAGGGACAATGATATACTATGTTGTAGAAAATATACTACAAGCTAACAAACGACTGACTTATGACGACGACTAAATGCTATAAATATAATAATTTCGGGAATTTTATTAAGGCAAAACGCAAAACTGAAATTTATCATACAAATATTTTAACGATCAATATTAATTAAATAAGTCGCATATAGAGCACGTATGTTTGTTTTCCGTTGAAATTATTATATTCCTAAATACAATACTTACTAAGGAATACCAACATTTTGTTATGTTGTTCAACATTGCCTCGCAAGTGCGTTGCCGGCCTTTTAAGAATTGTTACGCTCATTTTTTGAAGGACCCTAAGTCGAATTGGTTCGGAAATACTTCAGTGGGCATACATAGCAACTAAGATCGACTTACTCACTCTAACTAAAACTACTGGATATAATCCGAAATAAAGAAGTTATTATTATAAAAACAACCTTTAAATAAATCAATAGAGATATATGAAGTCGTTGAATATAATGATACTTGTGACCTTTTATTACCGACCGATACCAGACGTCTAATATGATTTGTACCACTTTTAAAATCTTATATAAATAAAAATTTATCGCAAAGTATGTTGCTAAGTGCCAAACTCGAAGACGGTTGGACCAATTCGAGTATTATTTTTTTGCTTATTCCTTGAACTCTGAGGAAGGTTTTTATGGAAAGAAAAAAATTGTTTTTTAGTACTTAAATTAAAATGTTCCATATACAATGTACTAAAAAGGTAGGTTAAGTAAAAAAAATATATTAAGGCGAAACGAAGTTCGCGGGGGCAACTAGATAATAGAAATACACGACAGAAAACTACACAAAAAATATTGAATGAGTCGGTTTCTTGTGACATCTCGTTATCCACTTCTGTAATAATACGATACAAAGACCGTAGTGTCTAATACAATTTTCCTTTTTTTTTTGGACTCAAAATTTTACCGTAAACGTTTATTATATTATTATACTTTTTACTGTAGAAAGTATTATAAATAAATATGAGTGCAAGATAGATGGCCACTCTGGTCCAGGACTGGGAGGAACTTATTCAGCAAATCGTAGTAGACTGAAGGACTAGTCAAGATAGTAATTAAGTATTTGGTGAAGGCGTCAATATACTGTATAAGCAAAAATAAGGGAGACGAAAATTTAATTCGTCTCGACTGAAAAATAATTTTTAACATCAACTGACTAAAATTAAGTAAGTACCAAGTACGTTGCCAAATCGGGATTAAACTCAATTAATGACAACTTTAGTATTTAGAAATTAATAATATAAGTTTTTTCTCTAAATGATCTCTAATCCTTTAAGAGATTTATTTTATAGGCGCACATAGCATATAACACGTATGGTACGCTGACGAAACAAGAATAGTTTCGGGTTGATGGGTATGACTGATTACTTATTTGAGTAAAATATTAATAAAACCTTTTCTATTGGATAGTTAATTTATGGTCGTTTTTTTATTTTTTTTTGTAAGGAATCTCTCTGTTGGCGTTAAGGGCCTTTACAGCTCAGCTCGGGCTGTTTTCGCGAGCGTAGCTCGGCCTGAATGGGCGTTTTTCCCGCGGCTAGCGCAAGGGCGTCTCCTGTGAGACTCGGACCTCGGCTTAGGCCGTCGCGGGGTGGTCAATCGCCAGAAGGGCAGGACGGAAGCTCACTGGAGTGAGCGAAGTACGCAGTAAAGGTCCTCGCCTTCTCCGGTGAAGGCGGTTTTAAATTTATGGTCGTAGGTATGGGCTACCTTAATAACTTGCCTAAAGCGGGGCACAGTAAATTTCAAGTTAAACTTAAAATCGCATTATAACGCGAAATTGTAACAAATGCAACGCAATGTTACTTATTGTTATTTTCCTAAATTAAATTCTTAACTGCGTTATTCCCACGTTCAATACATAAATACTAGAAACCCAATTATGCATTATTACAAGGTTATAGGAAAACGAATAAAATATCCTCCATTCATCAAATCCATCGATGTTGTTAGTCATCTAATGGTATTTGTCTCTGTGTTCTATGGTTAATAAGTTATGGTTTGATACTAGGTGGTAAAAATGTAATATAATAATATATTCCAAAGAAAATCATCTAAGGTAAACTCCCTAAAACCAATTCAAAATGAACATGTATCATCAAAAATACGCACGCAGCGCTATGACATGCACATTTACGTAATGTAATGCTTATATTCAATATGTACTTACTGTCTTTATTTTTCCCATTCTTGGCAACAATAGCTCCGTTCTTTTCGCACTGGCTGGTTGATACCACTAGCTCCTTCATTATCAAAATTTAAAAAGTAAATTTGACAAGTAAAGTTCGCGCGCTTTTTAACGTCACTTCAAAATGCACTTCTAATAGCAATGGTTTATTGTTGTACCTTTATTGGAGCAGGCAACTTACGGTCAAGGTAATCGTTATGAAAAAGAGTTGACAGTAGAAAAAAAAGATGTGTATCTGACCACCGACTGCCGAGAAGTGCGTGTAATTGTGTTACACAGCATTTATATAGACACAATTCTGTTCTATACCAATTCTCTAATTATTTGAAGATTTGAGTTAATCAAACTGTAATTAAAGGTCTATAATTTTTAACTTGAAGTTGTTTAATATTGCACAACAATTGTTACAATTTCTTGTAATGTTTATCGTACATCGATTTTGAGGGTCGGGTCAGTAGATTAATAATGTTTTGGATCTAATTTTTTTATATTGTTAATATGAGATAAATAAATCTAAGTTATTTTTCAAGTGCGAGTGTACGGGTTGTCACTTTTATATTCAAAACTAGAAAATATAAAGAAGCGCCCGTATGTTATTTTTTCATTGTTAATAACCAATTATCATATATATTATATATATATATTTATATAAAGTGACAGACATAAACTAGGTACTCTAGACATATGATATGTTATATATACGACAACTATAAACTTTAATTAGTAATCCATTGACTAAATTATCTAGTAATTCAATCAATCTAGCGCTTAGGTCCTGTATTAGTATTTCCATAATATACATTTTATTCGACATTAAAGAACTGAAGGCGATTAGTATTGTCTTTTATTGACATAACTTTTACACACAACATCAATCCGGTAAAAAAGTGTTTTCTGAAGGCGATTATAAATTCAGTGTGTATTTTTTGTCACCGTATTTGTTATAGCCGTCCAAACGCTGATAATTAATCTAAGAACGGGTTCATTTATTAGGTGAGATTTGTCACGCTACAGACAAATGGATAGTTCGCCGACCGTGCATGATTCTATTTGCATGACTCGTAGATGACTTAGTGACAATTTCTATGGAACACGTAAAGTCCTCTTCTGTCAAAAGCACCGAAAATCACAAAAGTGAGTGTTGTGAATTAGCATGAATGTAATGACAAAATCATAAATTGGATCACCGGCTACAGATTAATAAATAAATTCAATAATTTGACGTCTATGAAGTAATTAAAGTGCTATCGAAAGTAATTATTATTTTTGTAGTTCCATTTTTATCTAACCACATCTCGGCATTATAAAGATAAAAATCAAGAATAACATCGATCAGCTTTAAGACAAAAGGTTTTTAAAATAGCAACACTAATTTTTAAATATCTTAAAATACATATTACATCTAAAAGATCACATTACACCGCGATGAGATTTATCTTCAATATCAGTTTTACAGATTCATGATCTATATAATAGGCCCCATAAAAAGTAATTCTTCCGTGACTTACAACTCCTTCTCTATCTTTCTTTACTGTAGAAGCGTTACCTGTCTACGTCGTATCTCTAACTTTCTTACAAACTGAAATAACTGAAATTATCGTGATTCAGGTGCAACGGTTACCTGGAACATATCGCTCGAAAGCGATAAGGCTGCCCGTTGCCCTCCTTATTATTTAATCTTGCAACTAAGTGTAAATAAATAAATAAGGAAATTCACTCATTCACTCTTCATTTAAGTTTTTTTTTCAGTGTAATTATGCCCAAATATTTGCCGACAATGCACCAACCGATTACTTAACATAAGTGTATCATTTATTCCCAACTTATAGGACTTGGGACTAGCTTTAAAATGAATGGTAAAATTGTACGTTATTTTTTACTTACGGAAATGCCCAAAATATCTCGTTATGAACACAAAAGAATATAAATCATTATAGGCATAGAATTAATGACTTCGTATGGCAATAAATATACATTAGCTCTCCAGTCTGCTGCTAAAAGTGTTAATCTTTATCTGGTCCTTGAAGACTAGTTTTTCTGTATGTGTACGTGCGAATTTGTAGCAAAAATTTATCTTTAATATTTTTTACACTACAAAATCTTTTCATATACTTATTTAGTGCCTTTTTAAATATTAAAAGGTTTTCGAAACTAGGAAACGTAAAATAGATATTATTCAAACTTTTTATCCATTATAATAGTGATTTATAATCAAGGTTTTTGCATATTAATTTCTTTTAAATCAATACGCCTACAAGTCCTCAGTTGAGATCGACTGACAAAGAATTACTTTCAGTTTGAGGAAAGTCCCGTTCTAAGAAATTACCATATCCTGGTAGAAACCCTATTTGAGTTATTACTTACTTGAAGGTCATGATTGGCTTCGTTTTGTTTTTAAGTTATACAGATTTTTGATCTTTTTTCCAATTATCTTTAATATCAAGGTCGTAAGCAATAACTAAATTAAATTTTATATTCTGTAAAATTTAATCTGTCAGGTCATTGTCGCCAGAGATTAATATGTATTTGAAAAATGTTGTAACTAAATAAGTTTCAACTTATTGGCTACACAAATGTTGGACAAATTTCGCTCCTGGGGAAGATTATTCGTGTATGCACTTTTAAAAGAAAGTAGAAAAAAAAATATTTTTCGGGAACTATAATCTAGGATCCCATCCTTATAAAAAACGTACAATTGAATTGAAAGGCGTGTTCGCGAAAGGTATATAAAGTGACATTGAAATAAAATCTTGACCGAGATCTTTTGATTACTGGTTACATAACGTTATGCTTTGGGGCGAGAGAGGTCATTATTATTGACTGATAACACGCTCTAGTTTACATCATAATCGGTTTAGCTGTTTACAGGGTGGAACCAAGATGCGAATAATTTTTTGCTAGAGGTCATATATTTAAATTTTACGTGTTTCTATGAGAAAAATTATTTTTGTTTTTTTTAATTCAATTAATATTCAAGCTTAGGTATCTTAGGTGATGTACGTAATGCTGATAAATTGTAGACCTGTAGGATGTTTCTTCTTCTTTCTTCGAGAACTCAAACGGATTTCCAATCGAACTTACTTTACCCAGCTGAGCTTTATAGTTCGCAAGTGAATTCGATATCTCATATTTACATAATAGGGGAACTGATCTTCTCCTAATCTTACGATAAGTCAAGTTGAGCTGCAATATGTAGAACATTTTCTCAACGTAGAAAAGTTTTTCGAGTCTGCCCTGCTTCAGTGACGACTCTCCACGCTTACTTGACCAAAGCTTGGTGGTTTTAGGGGGACGGAAATCCGCGTGTACTGTTTCTTATTAACGGTGTACTCCTAAATCTAAAAAAGTTTTTTTTTTTAAAAGATGTGATAGCCTCGAAGTCAATAACTGGCGATAATACAGCTTCTAACAAATATTTAGGCACCTATTTGTTAGTTTTTTAATTGCTATCCAGGCACCAACGGTTTGGTTATAAAAATTTAAAATAATTTCTACCAATAGCCAAACAATAGTGGTCTTGGTCGTATTTACACAAGTGTTATGATTAGAACAATCAAATTTGGATTAAAATGCAATAAAAAATCACGTTTACATCCGTTACTTAAGTTATGTAAATGACACCTGGCTATGGACCAGTAAAAATAAATATCACTTTATCAAATTTATTCGCTGCATTTATTACGATAATTACAAATCATTGATAAAATATCATTCCTCCAACAGGTCTTAAAAGCTGGACAACAAAAGTAATATTTTAATAAATTTAGTTTAAATTTAAGCAATATACAAGTTAATGCCTACGACTTTGGAGAACTAGAAAAATATTTTAAACATCATATTATATCTAGAGGACATAAAGTAAATCATATTACAGAGTTAAGCGAGATTATACAATCTTAATAGATTTTCCAAGTGTACAATGAAAAACTTGAAACTTGCAGCTACACTAAAGGTCAGTACTCACATACGGTATTACTCGATCGAGCTAAACTGTCGAGTAAAACCCATGGCATGGGCATTCGTCCACACATTGAGCATTGATCTATCGAGTGAGGCGCGCCGTTCAGTATTCACCGAACCGTTCGAGTCAAAGGATGTCTGTGCAACAAAGGAGACGGTGGCTGTATTTAGCAAGTCTCACAGTGCTTTATAAGAAAATCAAAGAAAATGAAAAGAAAAAACGTTAATCACAGCTAGTAATTTATCATAACATTCATTTCTCTTATTTTTGTGGGAGTAATCTTTGGACTTGACATTCCATAAACACTCATACTGTCTATATGTGTTAATAAAGTCTTCTATAGTGCTTTTGGAATAAACTCGCGAATCCATTTCTCTTAAAAACATGTTTCAATCACGATAAACAATACCAGACTGACGCTCGCCTCGCGCCACTCGCAGTCACGTACACACGTTCGAGTCAAGATTGACGGCTCGCTTCGAGTAGGTTCGAAGGAAATTACTTTCATTTAATTCCATAGAGCCGTCTCGGTGCGAGCCTTCGAGCTGTGAGTTTTGCGGTCCACACGTTGATTTTTACTCGACTTCGAGTAAAACTATCGAGTAATACCGTATGTGAGTACTGACCTTAAGAGAATTATACAAAATATATGAAGTATCACATTTTGCTTTATTACCCAGAACTTACTCGCAGCGAAGTAAAGAACTCGCAGACTAGATAAAAATATATTATTAATATAGTCATGAGCTGGAACGTGTATTAAATCTATCTGAAACTATAATGATTATTTATTGCAACAAAAGCGTAGAAAACACAGCATCGGCGCATTCATCTGCAATGACAAACTCTATATTCTCGAGGACTAAACATAAACCTTTCTATCTATAATATCTATATATTGCTACCATACCATTTATTCGGGCTATTGATAGTCAATATTTCATAATACGATATCGTCACATAATGAGGTCGATTTTGGTTTCGCTGTATATATTACTAAAATATTGGACAGACACAGTGGTAATTTTGCAGTGGATTGGACGTCTAGAATACTAATAATGAAGTCACCTGGATATTTAAATAAAAAAATATTTTATTAAGATGATAATGGTTATTATAGTAGACACATATCGACCGCAGGCCTTTTAGGATAATTTTGCAAAATCTTCTAGTGTTGAATTAATTTTCTATATAAAAACCAGCTAAAAGGTATATTATATTTATGTGCAAATTAAAAAGATATCCAAAAAATATATTTTACATTAATAAATACACGTGGAATAGAACTAGGTTATATATATTATATATATGATTATTTGATGATGATGATGACCTGATATTAAGTTATCGCCCATAGACACTTATATTGCCAGAGGGCTCGCAAGTGCGTTGTCGGTGTTTACTGGGTTACTCCCTGTGGAATGCAGGCGAGATAATTATATCTCGGCGAATTAAAATAATTATTAAATTATTTTAATTCGCCATACTTAAATCACTAACTATACATTGAGAAAAAAGTGATTTAACAAAATATGGAAAAAGAAAAGTAAATATAAAGTTCAACATTTTGCCTAATTAAGAAATTTTAGTCAACGCATAAAATGAAAAAGGGATTCGAATTAATAACAAATTCTGTTTGACATAATGCTAATGAGGTTGGTACTAAAACATTCCAAATATGTAGCTATGAAAGGGGCAACATTACAAAATATTGAGCAATACATTGTTGCGTAATATTTATCTGTTTATTAATAAAACTATTGCTCTTAATACTACTGCTTCCGCTATAATTATTTAAAAACAAAGATATGAAAATAATCTATGTTTTTTTCAATTAAAGGTTTTTATAATGCTCAATTGATATACTCAGTTGATATGCTTTTAGAAAATACTTTTTATTTTATCTTGTAAGACAGCGATTCAAATGTAATGTATATATAATTATCTTAATGTATATAAATTACGCGTCACGTTGTTTGTCCGCTATGGACTCCTAAACTGCTTAACCGATTTCAATCAAATTTTCACACCGTATACAGTTTGATCTAACTTAAAAGATAGGATAGCTTACATCTCAATTTATATCCGCAATATTATTTTATTGCAAAATATTTGTTTATTATTTGGTAGTCACAATTCTAACAGATGGCGCAGTGTTAAAAGTACCAACGTTTCAAATAAGCTACAATTTAATGGCATTACCACCAAAAAAGCATGGTGGTCCCCATGACTGGTGTTCTCCTACCGTTTCCCTTGAATAGGTTACTACTATGTAATATAACTAAAACCCTAGCTACAGCAACGCTTGGCCGGTCTGCTAGTATACTATAAAAGTTAGCTAAATACATTACATACAGGACTGTTGCCTATCGTGTTCTATATTAATATTTCAAACACAGACGAGACACGATACAGCACTTTACATGGAATATTATAGATCAACAATAATTTGTCATTAGGTACTAGTGTACAAATATCATAGTTGGTATTGATCTAGAAAAAATCTTTTCGTTAACACCAATTACAACGACGTAAAACTCTTAAATTTATTATTAGCCGATCACGTAAGGAGATAATAAGAGTCTGGCTCTTAAAACTACTCGTCCACACACATCTCGACATTTTTATTCCAGCCAAATAACGAATGGCGTGAAGAAACCTAATCGAATATCTTCGTATGTATTTTTAGAAAACAAAATGACGAATCGTTAATAAATATTATAATAAAGTTTATTAGAACTATTAACGTTAGACAATAATGGTACGAATAGTAAACGTAAATTTCATAACATACGCAATATTGCGTAAAGCTCCGAAATATATAATATAAAGTCTATATTATAAAGAAAGGTACATATTATGTGAAAATGTATATATTATACATCTTCACAATTTTTTTAGCTAATACAGAATGTTTAAATATTATGATATATTGAAGAATATTATGTTATCTTTGGAATTAGAATATTATTTATAAAATCCCTCTTAACTGTGGCAATTGTTACATTTAATTTAAAATTTATCTGTTGCTAGGCAACCAGACCTTCACAGAAATAAAACTACTATATCACCCTCATAATTATTTGACTATGACAATATAAAATACTATAGGTATATAACAAGTTAATTACCATGGGAATGCTTATAGTTTATAGTTTTGTCTACAATCTTATAGAAGAAAACCAACGACAAATTTGTCTATGGTTGACACTTTGACGCGCAAAAAAATTGATTATTTACAAAATGTATTCCGATGACCCTTCGTGTTCCGACTGTAAATTAGAAATTATAGAACGAAATTGGACTCAGTTATTACTAGATTGGGTATTTGTATTGATTTATTAATCTCCAACATGAGAAAAATATTACAATCTGTAGATTAAAATAATATTTTTTTATAATAGAAGCTTGAATCAGTCAGGTTCTTAAGTTGTTATTGTTCTAGACTGAATTAGACTTTAAAATCAATAATTATTGGTTTCAGCTAAATAGATGTGTGTATCGGTCGAAAGCAGTCACCGAACTAAGTTTTCGGAGTCTGGTGGACATTATAGACAAATACAAGAATGACATATGTGCCGACGATTTTAATAAAGCATTACTATGTACTGATGATTTGGAGCCATATATAGCATATAAATATCCTATATTACGATTAAGGTAAATTACAATATTTTTTGTTACTAATCCACTGGAATGTTTATAGATCTATAATATAGGACATTTAATGCTGTCTTAAAAGTTCTTACAATTTATATTGTTTATACATTAAAGTAATTTAGAGAAATGAAAGCCACTTCAGGAACCGTCGTGAGGTTTGAGGTCGCATCCCACTCAAAAAAGATGTGACCTCGTACGAGCAAGCCATCCCATGGCACGGGCAAGCGTCCATGAAATATCTAGGCGTCACGTTCAATAGCGACATGTATTTCTGCAAACACATAGCGGCCGTTCGTTCGCCAATGCCTCGTTTGTCTCTTTTGCACCTTTACTTCCTTCTGAATAAAAGGAGTCAGACCGGCACGACCTGGAGCTCGGTACCTTGTCCCAATGGATAAACATGATCGCCACTTCGACAAGACTAAACACCACCCCAACCCGTTGGTGCGTAATAGTATCAACTACTACCCCTTCCCGACAAAAGTCGGCTCCGTCACGTTCTAAGGGATCTGGATGATCCAATCAATATAGCTAATCACAAATTAAAAGCCGCCCTCGCGGCTAAGCCAATACAGATCAGGGTAAAAAAACTGCCTTTACTGGGAAGGGCGGGGTCGATTATTTCGCTCACTACAGTGAGCTTCCGTCCTGCCCTGCGATTCTGTAACTCACTTTTCGAACTCACACAGCGGTTTTCGCATGGCTGTACAGTGTCGCTGATTTCCATCACCTGGCGTAAATTAAGGCCAAGTCTGACTTCGAGCGTTTATTATTCTATTACATATATGAACGTAAGAAGGATTTTGATAAATGGGAGTTCGTGCTAAGTTTATTTTCTGAATCTTATCCTAAAAGTTTTGTTAAATTGTAAAAAGCTTAAAGCTTTTTTGTGATGTAACAGGGATCTATACGAAGAGGCTGAGTTGCCAAAAAAGATCTACATCATGACGTCAATACTCCTCTTCCACTGCTGCACTAACTCCCAGGGGCAAGTAGAGAGTGACATTTGCAAGGAGATGAGAGATGATGAGCAGGAAATAATATTAAAATTCTGCGAAGAGTTGAGTGATATGGAAGTGACTGTTAATAATATAAATACAGCTATAAAAGGTATTTTAAGTAATGTAGCTTTGGTCATGGTTTAAATAATAACTCATGTAAAAAACATGTATTAACCATAACATTATGGTTCAAAAATATATTTTTTTACCAATTTTGTTCCCTGGATTTAGAGATGTAACAACATTTTACTAAGAAAAATATTACTAGCATTCAAAAACCTGTATTTGTATTGATAAATTTTTTGCATAGGAAACGACTATCAATTCGTATTTTGTAGAAGAATTTAGAACCGTAGTGGTGACTTGTTTGCTTTGGATATAGTTTCCGAGACATAAATATATTGTTTGGATTTAAGGATTCATATTTAAATATTAAGCTTACATTTAGACTTTATTTAATCAAGAAAACATCTTCTTTAGCTATGTCTATGATAAAATAATCATGTCTCAGTATTTGTAACCAAACTCCTCCTAAACGGCTTGACGGATCTTGATTGAAAAATTTTGTTTCTTTTTTGATTTTTTAAATATTTTGTTTATGATTTAGGTTTAAAAAGTACACTACCCATGATCTTTATCCTTCTACCACAAACCCCCATCAATAGGGACATTACTACTGTAATAATCTTTTTATGGAAACACAACGTTTGCCGGGTTAGCTATGAGTTAGAAAAAATAAGTTACAAAATATATTACTAAACACATCCGTGGCTTAGTTCGTAACAATAGTTAACTGCTTGGATAGTTAACTAAAACTCAAACCCATCAATGTAATCAGCGTTAAGGTGTTTGATCTTTGGTTCATTTTTCACGCGTGCGTATTGTTACTTAATGTCTTTACAGAAGCCTTTGAAATGAGAAATAGAAATGAGACAGAATCGAGGATTGAGACACCAAACTCATCAATGCAAGTGATGATATCATCCGAAAAGAAACCAAAGCTCACCTTTAAGTCATCTATAACTGTTCTGCCATCTGTAGTTACAGAGACATCGATGTCAAGGTCACTAAAATCTTACACAAATGTGGATAGTTAATTTCCAAGTTATTTAATTATACTTCGTTAACTTTACCTTATACAAAAACATACATATAAAAACAGGTTACATAAGTTATTAGGCAAGGAGGGCCTTATCGCTAACAAGCGATTTCTTCCAGCCAACCCTAGTATGGAACAGTAAAAAAGAAACAGCCAAAAACAACTTACAGAGGGTAAAGTACAAGAAGTGTCCCCCCCGTGTAACGCGCCGTAACGTTCCCAGGTATAGTTAAACGTTTCGTGACGGCCTAGTGACTCTTTATACTTAAAAGTTACCATTATGTGGTGTAAAGTACTGGAAAGTCGATAATGATATTAACAATAACGCGTAATTCAATCCCCGCCCCGCATCGTAACGTTTTAAAAAAGGACCCCCCCGCCCCTCCAAAATTCGTTACGTCATACTTAAACGCTCCCTAAATAATTAACAAGGAGAATACAAAATATCATGTAGGTAACGCTAACTGTAACTAAAATAAAGTAAACTCTAAAAAAAAATATGTATAAACAAAAATGTAAAAGCTAATCCAAGGGTTAATTGAGTCACAATTAATATATATAAGTAGCTAATTATGAGGCAGAAGAAAAATTATCAAAAAGAAGATTTTTAATCAATTTAAAGACTGAGCTCGTCTGATATCAAGTGGTAAGGAATTCCATAGCAGAATACTTTGCTCAGTAAAGGAGGATAGAATTCGGTTTTATAAAATAAAATAAAATAAAATAAAAATTATTTAATTCAGACCATTAAAAAATCCATATATTGTTAGTAAAGTAATCCTTATAACTATGTTAGTAAAATTAAAATTAAATTTAGCAAAATTATTAAAGACACAAAGAAGAAAACATTTAATTCATATATCTACGTTGATTCGAGGCACCAGGTACACAGGCATGTATATGAACCCAATGTCTCAAAACAGCACATTCGGGTTTACCTATAACCATCAGGATATTGTTAGAACTCGCACGAACCCCACGCATCAGTGAGGCTGTCCGTTTGCGGATGATTGACGAAAAATCATCCACGTGTGCATCTGCAAACATACCTGATGCGCTACAGTACCGCGGGAGCCCCAACAACATCCTGAAAGCATTATTATATTGCACTCAAAGAGCATTGTATGCCCGCCGCGTATATCTAACCCACAGGGCACATGTATAAAAGGACTGGCAAAACGCCTTGAACAAGGTTACCTTGACCTGTGCGTTACAACGATAGAACCTGCGGGCCAGCATATTGCAACGGACAGCTAATGCACTCCGTTCCCTTTCAATATCTGCATCGTCATTAAGGTGCTCAGTTACAATATGGCCAAGGTATTTGAACTCAGTAACCCTCTTCAGTGGAACGCCTCCGAGTGTTACTGGTGGCACATAAGTCGGTTTTTTCTTTGCTGCCTTAAAGACGAGCAATTCACTTTTTTAACATTATAGCGGAGCCCATGCGATTCCGCGAACCTCTCACAGATGGACAAAAACCGCCGGAGAGCACAGACCGATGGGCTCAACAGCACCATGTCATCTGCGTAACTGATGCTATTCACACAGTGACCATCGATCGAGCAGCCGACACGTGCGCCACCGAGCGCCTCGATCAGCTCATTTATATACAGGTTGAAAAGCGCCGGTGAGGTTAAACCCCCCTGCCTCACCCCGCATTCCAACCTGTACTCCTCCGACAGTGTGTTTGACCATCTTACCTGATTCGTCTGACGCTGATACCAATGCGAGAACAGGTCCACGTAAGGTCCCGGTACGCCAGTCTGCCTCAACTTACCCCACAACAAGTCGTATCTGACCAGGTCGAAAGCCTTCGAAAGATCAAGAAACACTGCATAAACAGGCGTATTCCTCTCCGTGTAGTATCCTACCACATGCTTCAGCGACAGAATTGCACACTCGGTAGATAACATGGGTCTAAAACCAAACTGAGCATCACTTAATTTAAGATGATTACTCACCTGCCGCTCGAGCACTGCGTCGAGTACCTTAGCAGTTATGGTTGCCACGGAGATCGGCCGATAGTTGTTACAGTCCGACGATACGTCACCTGTTTTGTTTTTTAAAATCGGGACAGCGACCGTTCTCATTAAAGAACTGGGCAGATACGAATGTCTGATACAGATGGTATATAAGAGCGCCAACAATCTAGGCAAATGCGGACCAGCGTGTTGAAGGTGCTCAATGCTGAGGTGGTCATGACCCGGAGACTTACCCTTAGTCATATTATTTATTATCATAGCTATTTCCTTTGCTGTTATCCGAGGTGGTACTAGCGAGGGTCGACTCGGATCCACCACACTAGCATCCGCACCCCCACTTAACTGTCCAAGTGATTGTACCCTGAAATGGTTCTTAAACAGGTTAGCAATCTTCACAGGCTCACACTCACCCTCAATGCTCACCGGGATACCAGCTTTCGGACTCAATTTCCTTGTTTGTTTCCAGAAACCTCGGAAGTCTTTTTGCTCATGTTTTGTAGCAAGAATATTCATTTTTATTTGCTCCTGGTGGTTTTGACAAAATTTAACCTTTTTTTTGAAAAGTTTCCTCGATTCCACCATATCACTATAAACAGTTCCTATCCGAGGTTTCCCGTTCCAAACCCAGCAGAGAAATTTTTGTCTAGCATCTTGGTGAGCACTGCGGACATGCTTGTTCCACCCTATCAATGGTCGAATTCTCCCATGGGTTATTCCACACTTATTACTAAAATTTTCGTAACAATTAATAGAGGATTCAGTTAAAACATTAATAATACACATATATAAATTATTTATCACAGATAGATGATTCACATTAGTACACATATTATCACAACATTTGCTTAATTCTAGAGGAAAATCTATTAATTTCAATTTATCATTACAATATTTAAAATACATATAAATTTGATCTCTTGTGCGCTCACCCCATATAATTTTATTTACATTACCAATATTAGGCGGAATAGTCATGGGTCTAACCCATTCAAGATTACATTCGACCTCCAATGGAAAGTGATCTGACCAGAAGACATCATAATGTATTTTTACATTTACTACTGTTCGCCATGCGGCCATAGTAGTTAAACAATGGTCAAGCCACGAACAGGTACCATGCACATCGCTAGTGTAAGTATATGATTGAGAGTCAATACCTAGTCTCTCAATGTCCGCACATAGCCAATTCTGCTCTGCGCAAAAGCTTAACATTTCATTTCCAAATAATTTGCCGGGATGAGCATTAAAATCTCCTAACACATATTTATGAATGCACGTATTTCTGCAACTTTCTACCCTCAGCTTGTGTTTATTTTTTATTTTGCCATACTTGCCTGGAAGAAAACGCATGTTAGCGATAAGACCGCCCGTTGCCTAACAACTTATGTAAACCAATAAATAATAAACAGAGATCCTATTCAATATTTTATTTTACAACACTTAAAATTCACTCGCCCGCGTTTAAAACAAATTAACGGTCCATTTATTTCAGATCCTCATTAGAGGGATTTTCTGATATTGCCTGTTATCCGGTAACGTACGGAAAGTTTAACACTAACCAAATAGTGATGTCTTCCGATTCTAAAGATACTGATGTATCGAATTATAATTTGGACATACAAAGTAAGTGTAATTTGTAAGGTTCGAAGCATTTGTGATCGCTAAATTAACCATGATTATAGCAACAGTAAATGTACCTATGTATATGATAATGTACCAACAAATCATATTGACAACAAGTTGATGTTGATATTTACATTGCATTTATTTAAATAGCTTTTGATAGTTCTCGACATCTTATAGGTTGTTGACATTTGAAGAAATACAATAGTTTCACACAACATGGCGGTTTTTTTTATCGCTCTACCACTAAAAGTCTCGCCGCGATTAATATGTCAATAATGTAATAAATTTGCATTTATATTCTTCATAATAAGTTATATTTTATGTTAGTAATGCGCATAAACCAAGGACAGATTATGAATTAAATTAATAAAACAATTTTAGAGTCAAAATGTCAAGAAGACTGTTCATGCACGAAATGCCTTACATCAACAACTTGTTGTGGTGATCCTGGTCGGTCTATGGTTGAATGCGATCAGCCCATGAAAAAGATCATGTCAGTATTAATTTTACTACAAACTGTAGTTTAGGTTATTTTTGTAAACATTTTATGTATACATTTTTGAAGTGAAACTTCTTTAGCCGCATGAAGGTAAAATTTTTACGGATGAATCGCAATAATAATAATATTAGCGTCACGAAGATGTGCAGCGTTTTTGTCGAAGAACAGGGAGAAAGCGATTGAGAGAGAGTGAGAAAGGGCGAACGTAGCATGAAGCAAATAGGTATGGAGCGAGAGGTGGGAGAGAGCTATAGTGAGAAAGATGCTGAGAGCTATAGAGAGAGAGAGTAAGGGAGATCGAGAAAAAATACATTTAAACAGTATTCATTTAGTAGTTACATATTAGAACTTTAGATGGCAATTCTGTCGCATAACGTCTTGTGCAGTAAACGCAGATATTTATATATATTATCATTAGCACGTATACTGTGTGTATACAGTGTGAATATAGATATACAAATACATGAAGTGATCATATACTGGTATATGATCATCAATTGGAGCTTTTACCTGAGTAATAATTAATTTACAAAGAAGTTTCACTTCTGACGTGTGTACTTTGTACGCACGCACTTTTTTAATAAATTGTGTCAGCACAAAGACATCATTTAACATTATGATCTAATAAAACTAAAAATGATATTAAACATAAGAAAGTATCTAATAACACTACTCAGTCTCAGATTATCTTCTTATGAGTACCTTACCCAAAAATAGTAGGGTTAGGTACTCATAAGAAAATAATCAACGTGTTTTTAAATATCGCCGATGACAAAAATAAGTATCACGTGATCAAGATTTTTTATACTTGCAAGTAAAATAGTATTTTCAATGTATAATTTTGTATATTTAATTTTTAAATCGTTTTTTTACAGCTCTCAATGGAACTGGAAAATATGTATTATAGTTTCAAGCGCCTTTTTATTGTCAACTCTCGTGATCATTCTTAGTACTATACCACTGTGGAAGATGAGTAAAAAACCGACAGTTGTGAAATTAACTGAACAAAGAGGGTAAGTTTTTTTGACAATGTATAACAGGCGGCGTAAAGTTTTATACTTAACGTTATGGTAGAAACAATTTTAAATAAGATATCATTGTCCTATGTTATTTATGTTGTCAGGGGAAATTTTCGTAAAGAATAAAATGTAAAGTAAAAAAAAACAAGAATAAATCAAACTAAAGACACTTAAACTAGTTTAATAGCTGGAATTGCGATGGGTGGCTAACATTTTGTAGTTTTAACGGTAACATTTTTTTAATATAACGGGGGCAAACGGGCACATGATGTTGAGTGATACCGCCCATATACATTGTCAGATGGCTCGTTAGTGCGTTTCCAGAGTTTTTATTGAAAGACCCTAAGTAGAATTGGTTTGGAAATACTTCAGTGGGGGTGGAATTTCGTATTCTGCCTCGACGTCCGATGATGAAATATACGTATTGTATTATTAGTATTTTTCTTCTTCTTCTTTCAGAACTGTAATCCCAGACTGGATGTGGCATTGTGATAATAGTTTTTGTAATAAAGTTTTTCGCCCCGCTACCAATATAAGCATGTATACTTCTATGAGCCGTTGCAAATTGCTATGTTCTGGACCCCAACTTTGGCCGCAACCTATTGGGTATACCTTCTTTAGCAAAACAATAGTGTCTTTAGCAACAAGTAAGCTGGAATATAAATTTCAATCCATACCTTCCGATTCAGTTAACCAGTACTTAGCTGAAGCATTTAAACTTTTCTTAAAGGATTTAGCAAGACTCGAAAAAATTGATACTAAATCACGAGAACCTCTTAAAGAACCGGTCAAAAAGATGATTATACAATTGGATATTGAAAGTGACTCTGATCCGAGACTTAGGACTAATACCGACGAAGCTTACATGGTCAAAGTAGATACAGAAAAACATCAAGTTTTTATTAAAATCAGTGCGGTTTCCTTTTGTGGAGTTCGACATGGCCTGGAAACATTAAGTCAACTAATCTTACTTGATCAAAGTACTGGTACTCTAATAACACTATCTCATACAGTTATTAAGGATGCACCAAGTTATAAATACAGAGGTGTAATGATAGATACTGGAAGGAATTATATACCCGTTATAGATTTAATGAGAACATTGGATGGAATGGCAACGTGCAAACTCAACACCTTTCATTGGAGGATATCAGACGTTACAAGTTTTCCTTTGAAGTTGTCAAAAACGCCGGAACTGTTTGAGCATGGAGGCTATGATAGAAGTATGGTTTACACAAGAGAAGATGTCAAGGCGGTGGTAAAAAGAGCTGGTATTCGCGGTATAAGAGTTTTGATAGAAGTGGCTTTACCTGGTCCAGTTGGGCGACCCTGGTCTTGGCTGTCAGATACAAGTTGTCCAACTAAAACCGAAAACTTTACTTGCAACAATCCTTTGTGTCTAAGACTGCTGATGACAGAATCGGTTTTTGATGTTTTACAAAACATTTATGCTGAAATTATTGAATTAACGAAAGTTGATGACATTTTTCATTTGAGCGATGGAATATTTTCATTGATGCGTTGTAATAATTTAATTGAAGATAGAGATGGATATCTAGATAAAGCATTATTTCGTTTAAGAATCGCAAATAAAGGATTCTTGCCGAAGCTACCGATAATTTGGTATTCTACTCATTTGTCACGAGATTTTGAAGCTAAAGTTTGGGAGAAATTAGGTGTCCAACTCTTAGATTGGACCCAAAATCCTTCTGAATTTTATTTGAGTCAATTTAAAGTGATACATTCCACGAAATGGGATTTATCTTGCGAGATGAAAAAGCAACGATGCACTAGATATAGGTAGGATTATGCATAATAACTAAATTTATTTCTTCACTGAGACAGCATGGAAAGTTACGATCTCGAATTATGATATTTAACATAAGAAAGTGTCCAATAACTACTTACAGTCTCTATTAAAGGGAAGAACCTCAGCCTTGCGATTCTGTAGACTGTAACTCCCTTTCGAATTCACACAGCGGTTTTCGCATCGGCGGTCGCTCTCAAATCAGTCGTGAAGCAGTCTTTGATTTGGCATTCTGATAAACAATAAACTGTAAGCTCTCACCTTTTCAGAATGCCAAATCATAAAATGACTGCTTCACGACTGATTTGAGAGCGACCGCCGATGCGAAAACCGCTGTGTGAGTTCGAAAAGTGAGTTACAGAATCGCAGGGCTGTTCTTGTTTATCCACTTAACACTGTTTAGTATTTAAGACTAACTTGCACTAACAGTAATTCACTAATTCAAATAGTTTTGTCCTTTTCATAATAACTAGTAATATATTTTTTTTTACTTCTAGGCAAAGATGATATTAATAACACCTCAAACGCGAACTATGACAGCCGTATATCAAAATCTATTACGATTCTATCTATTTATATTATATATACAAGCTTGGAGCATAAGTCTCACCTCTGAACCATAAACTCTTAATCTCGATGGGCTTTATATATATTTCAGCTAATATTAACAAGAAATTGTTCGTGTTTGCTTAAGCCTACAAAAGTATGTTTTACTTTCAGTAATTCAATTAAATATGTTTTTTAGAACTTGGCAAGAAATGTACTCATGGAAATCGTGGAGAAATATTGAAGTTTTTACGATAGAAGGTGGTGAGGCCGTCTTGTGGACTGATTTGGTTGATACTGGTATATAGTTTGCTTCTAGTTTTGCGAATTCTATTGGATCACAATAAACAAACAAAGACGACGAATGCAGATTCCCATAATATTACCAATTTTTACTTTACTATATCCATTCTATGTTGACAGTATGAAGCCGTAGAACTTATTTTCCCATTTGATTATTATTTTTTGTTTTCCATAAAAGAAGATTAAATCATCATTTCGGTTTGTACATAAACACAAAAAATCCCGATTAATTTCATAACATGTTAAATGGTATGATTATATAGCGCAATTACTGCATATTAAACTTATTACATTACTGGTTTATTAGTGCGTATCTCATTGGCACATATCGTGTGTTATTTATTCGTTAATCAGTTGTAAAGTAGCGCTAAACTGCCGTTTAAGTAAATACGTTGTTTACATCATTATTGAATGATATTTTTTAACGCTTGGAATGAATAGTTTGGCAACATGTTACAGTGTCCAATGCTAGATTTAGAATTCTGGAGTTCCGTTCGGAGAGTTCCGTTATTAAAGGAGTGGAGGCCTGGCCTGGCCCAAATATATTCCAAATAAAATGGACAATTTTTTAAACGAGTTTTCCACTAATATTGTGAAACCAAGTATAGATTATTTTATTTTTAAAGCTTCTATTGTGGAGGCTGTAGCCCCGGCTGCACTCCGCTGAATCCAGGGCTAATAGTGTCTACGTAAAATGTTCCTAAAAATAAAATGTTACTAAAAAGTAAAATGCTACGTCAAATTGAAGATGTGAATGTAGAACGAAAGAAAGGTTGGATTGTGAATGTTCAGTAGCATCTCTAATCCAATAAGGATCTACCTTCCGTTTCACCATTCACAATTAAACAAAGCACACCATCGTTTTACATTCTCACTTGTTATGGGCAGTCATATTTCATGCAAATATCTCGAATCTCTAAAAAGAGATTGCCAACATACGAAACCAAGCTACCGCACTTTAAAATGCTGTCATTGGACAATCGTAGAAAATCATTTGCGTTTAAGAATCAGGTTGATTGCCCCAACCATTTAACTAAATTTAAATTTCGTGTACACTTTAGATACCCCAGGTATCCCATCATCCCATTTGTCCCTCCTTTTAGACGAACGCGTTTTGCCAAAACTCATCGATATATATCGAGGATTCTAATAAACGAGCTAGGTCTGGATATCCATAGTTGCTTTCCTTTTTCCTTTCGTTT
Organism: Pieris macdunnoughi; assembly: GCA_905332375.1. Taxonomy (NCBI): domain Eukaryota; kingdom Metazoa; phylum Arthropoda; class Insecta; order Lepidoptera; family Pieridae; genus Pieris; species Pieris macdunnoughi. Next base: position 444,804 of record CAJOBZ010000041.1, read on the forward strand.
TTATAATGGAATTTTGGTTGAATTGTTTTTATCTCTTCGTGTTGCCTATAAGTGTGTGTCTCATTAAATCTAGTAAGCGTCAGAAAGCTTTTGTAAAAAACTTTGATGCTAGCACTAAACATATTACACGATCATTTGACTTCTAGCACTTTTTGATAGTTTTATTAAGTATTTATCGGCAAAACACAAAACGGTGAATAGCTCAAGTTTATTAAAAATATTTTTGCCGTTAAAATAATATCACAAATGTAAGAAATCAAGTCGAATAAACCTGATATTATTTGATTGAAATATAAGCGAAATCTAGTTACCTATAATGCCTTGCTAAATGTACTTAATCGACACACTATATACGTCTTGTATTGTGATATATATACCTTGACCTGTGACATATTAGCCTGGAATTTATGAAGCAGTATAAATGCGAATTTAAGACAGTGTATCTAATTAAATATCTTAGATTTACTATTTTACGATTAGAGTGAACAATTTTCACTGACGTTATGACCGTAAACAGTTATTGGGTGATAGTAAGTTTTTATGTTTTTGAATTAAGAATTTCACAAATTTAAAGAATGATTTAATAAATTGAAATGTTTAATGAAATGAAATGGTCGTCTATCTAATAATGATCATATTGCTAATATACTATCTTTTAAAAGGGTCGTGTTTTTGTTTATTACATTTCCACGACAAAATAATCCAAGATTGTGGAACAAGTATGCGTTCTTCGTCTTGGACGACCTGTGCCAGGTACCTGTTTACCCGACTTTCTAAAAAATTATAAAATGAAAACATACAGAAATCAGAGGCATGTATTTAGACAAGAGTTGTACTGCCAATGGATAAATATTATTGAATAATAACAAAGCCACTTGTAATTCCATGTTATGAATTTTTTTTAAATCAAATGGGTGTTAGTTTTGTTATTAGACTTCGTCTACGTTGGTATGGACCCCTTTTAGGTAAAGGCTCCTCCAAAAGTTTCCATTTGGACTGTCGTCAGCCCATCGTTTTTGTGGTCTTCCCACGGTTCTTTTTTCTGGGGTCCCTTCCAGCGGGTGACTTCAGCGGTCCATATTTTATCTGTACACCTACTGCAAAATGGCCTTCCCATTTCCATTTCAGTTGTAAGTCGTTTAGCGCGTCCGTGATCTTAGTTTAGTAGTCACTTCGTATTGTGAATCTTTTTGATTTTTAAGATGCTCCGCTTCATTGCTCTCTGGGCCTTAGTTACAGTTAATATTATTTACTTAGTGTAAATCTAACATATTTAACATTAAGTTAACTGTGTTAATGTCAATTTAAAACGATAACAAGATATGTCAAGTCACAAATCTAGGTTGGAAGAACTTGCACTTTTAGTAATGTCCGACCTTCGCAACCATTATATGGCTTGTATTTGTTACTTCTGGGAAGCTTGTAACACTGTTGTGTTTTGAAACTTCATGATTATAGGTGTCAAATTTACAGGTAACATAGACGAACATTTGTGGCCGCGAGCGGCAGCTGTGGCGGAGAGGCTGTGGTCAGATATGGTTGCAAACTCTAGCGCAACCAAATTTGTCTACCTTAGGCTTGATACACATCGGTAAGCCCTTTTTAATTTATGAATAGTAAATTATAATAATACTTATATTATTGTCTCCTGCAAAACGTTTATCATATTGAAGACAATGTTATCTAGAATGAATTTTGTGAAACTTCAGTCAAATTTATCTTCTGTAAATTGTGAATCAAAGTCATAAAAACTTGATATTTTCTTTTGACGCAGAGCATTGTTGGCCTACTGGTTTAAGTGTGCGACTCTCATCACTGAGATCGTAGGTTCGATCCCCGGCTGTGCACCAATGGAATTTCTTTCTATGTGCGCATTTAACATTCGCTCGAACGGTGGAGAAAAACATCGAGAGGAAACCAACACGTCTTACACCCAAAAAGTCGACGCTGTGTGTCAGACACAGGAGGCTGATCATCTACTTGCCTATCAGATAGTTTTCAATCATAAAGCAGATTCTGAAATCTGAGGATCAGACCGTAAGAGGTGGTAGTGCCACTAATTTTTTTTGCACAAGTGCACAATACAAAAAAAAATACGCAAGATTATTTAGAATTATTAACTATTTAATTATAAACTGACCCAAGGCTGTGCTTTATAGTACGTATATAGATATTGGCTGACAATTGTATTATTTTAAACGCAAAATACATATTTGTATGATTGGGATAACGATAATTACATAAATGGTATTTTTCATCTTCTTCTTCTTAAAGTGCCATCTCCTTGCGAAGGTTGGCTAGTTTGATTTTGTCTTAAGTTTTTCAACCAAGACATGCGTCGACGGCCAGGTCTCCTTCTACCTGACACTTTGCCTTGTATGATTAGTTGAAAGAGCTCGTATATATTCTTCATCAAGGCTTTCAATAATCAATCATACCTAATATCAGTGTCTATAAGGTACTAATAAGTGCTAGAGTCTAGTCCTCATGATGACAGGTAAAAAAGGTCGTCGTAGGAGCTTGATACTATTTGAGTACTACTTAACTTATTCAAAATACGCCTTACTATAATATTGCAGGTGGCGTATGCTACTTCACGGTGTCAAAGTTAAACCAATCTGGCCGGCCTGGTGTAGCTTCAACCCTGGCATATGTTTAGAAAGAATTCCTTAATAAAACAGCTTTTTTTACTTTTTCATTTATTTACATATAATGGCTTGCCACGCAGGAATAATTATTAAAAATGGCGTGCCATCATGCCATCATACGATCTACTATGAAATAAAAACAAAGTATGTTAAACAATTTAATGTGAGCGGTGGGCTAAACCTTAATAAGAAACGTTAAAATATGGGTCTAACCTTGAATCCGATACAAAAAATTTAAAAGTATATATATTGATCTTAATTATATAGAGCTCTAGAATTGGTTGGTTTGGTTGTGCAAGAAATTATAGTCCGGGATCCACCGCCCATTTTTGCACTTGATTACTATCAAGCTAATTTTCCGTGAGTAGGTTTATTTTGATGAGACGCCCAATAATTTCCTGTACGAAACTCTCGGTTGTGGTAGCTAACAGAAGTAGCAAGGATAAAATATGTTGATTTGATGATTCTCAAATATTTAATACTAACTGATTTTTTTTTTGTTAAATCTCAAGACAATTATCTAAATTATTCGAAAAAATATTTGTCCTACAAAATCTATGGTTTGATCAAAGAGTCCCCTCTTTCCGACATGTATCGATAACGAGGTCATCATAAATGATTACTAACCAGCTGATTTATTTATTTTTACTTAGTTAATATTTATGTAATTTAACAGACATATTGTCCTACAAATTGCGCGGTACGTTATCCTGGTCCTACGCTCAGAAATTGTTAATACCACAAGACCATTTTTCTCATTACTAACTGTAGGACAAAAATATCATATAATAGGTTAGTGTATTCTCTGCCCAAATGACACAACGTCCTACAAGAAAACAGGTATGTATCACTAGTCCGACAAGAATTGTAATTTTTTCGTTTTCCTATTAGTAAAATAAGATACAGTGAAAAAAATCTTTTTTAAAATTTAAATAACTTTATTTTTTAGTAATCTAGGTACAAAAATTTGTGTATTAATATATAAAGAAGTTAATCTTCATCTGATAAATCTTCGCTACTAACATCGCTATCATCTTCATCTGTTTCACTTTCTTCACTCGTGATATCTGACTCTAAAATAAAATATACATTAAAAAATAATAATAATAATTTATTGTAAATATAATATACTATCAAAAATTATTGTTTAAAGAATGTAACAATAATACAATGCTACAATAGAATGTTACAATGCTAATGCTCGATTTTACATAATTACGTAAAAATATGAACTTAATAAATTATGTTTCAATTATTTTAAAAATAAAGTAAGTAAATATTCGATCGACTTACCTTTCATAAGACAAATATTTAGATTTCACTCGAAATTCTTTGTAACAAGAGGAATGATAACCTATTACTTCGTCATTCCAATTTTCAGTTAATATAACATCTCGATATGTATGTTGATGATGCTTTCGAGCAGATAGAAAAGTTTGCAAGAAAGCCAAAAGTCTTTATTAAATTTCTTCACTTTTTCTCTCGAAAAGTAGAGTTTTCACATAACGAATTACACAAAAAACACTCCATAATTATTTTGCAGCAAAAAAAACATTTCTTGAAATTATTTATCAAAATAAAATAAAACACGTGGTCGACTGAGAAAATGTTTGCAGGCTTATGGTCGACACCAACGTAGGATACCTAATTCGCAGTAAGAATGTCTGCGCATGCGTACGCGTACCGGTGTGACTCACTGTATAGCAAAATACAGAAACCCACGACATATTTTATCATGGCTACCTCTGTTACTACCATAATTGAGAATTTTCGCATAGGAAATTTTGGGCGACTCATCGAAACGAAGCTATTCACGAAGATTCAGCTTGATAGTAATTATTTTTACATCAAGGATCTGTACTACTACTTTTGAGCGTAGGACCAGGATAACGTACCGCGCAATTTGTAGGACAATATGTCTGTTAAATTACACAAATATTAACTAAGTAAAAATAAATAAATCAGCATGGTTAGTAATCATTTATGATGATGTTATCGATATGTCGGAAAGGGCTCTTTGATCAAACCATAGATTTTGTAGGACAAATATTTTTTCGAATAATTTAGATAATTGTCTTGAGATTTAACAAAAAAAAAATCAGTTAGTAATAAATATTTGAGAATCATCAAAGCAACATATTTTATCCTTGCTACTTCTGTTAGCTACCACAACCGAGAGTGTCGTACAGGAAATTATTGGGCGTCTCATCAAAATAAAGCTACTCACGGAAAATTAGCTTGATAGTAATCAAGTGCAAAAATGGGCGGTGGATCCCGGACTATTAGGTCAGAATAGAAGATTTTTTTTTTTAAATTTTTAATCCATCTGCAATCAGCCTCATGGCAATATAGAAGAATATGATAAATTATCGCTGGGTATATCCCGGTGCATAGCAAATATAAAAACAAGAATTGACTGGTACCCACAAAACCTTTTGGATTACGTATTCATAACAGAAGAGTTGCCAGAGTTCTTCGGATTAATACCTGCAGCTGAGTTTTATCATTGGACGCCGAGGATGGACACAGATTATATACATTTGAGCTTTTTTAGGCAGTTTTTTTCCGCGTCGCACCACTATGTGGAACCAGCTGTGGGCAGCTGAAGTGAAGTATTTCCGAAACAATTCGACATAAGAAAAGAGTGTACCAATTCTTAAAAGGCTGGCAACGCACTTGCGAGGCCTCTGGTAATGTGTCTATCGGCGGCGGTATCATATAACATCAGATAACCCTCCTGCCCGTTTGCCCAATGTTATATAAAACAGTAACAATAGTTAAATTGATTTACAATTAGCAATTAAACGAATGAATGAATGAAGCCTTTATTTCAAACAACCATACACCAATTCTTACAGCTAATAATTAATCTTATGAATTTGAATATTTTGATATTTAATATTATATATTTATTTATACATTCTAAAACAATGTGTTTACCTAAAAAAAAAAACAAGAAAATATGACATCACAAAATTAACACATCAATTACATTAGAACATAAGCAATATATCAAAGGAAAAACTAAACAAATAACCACTAAAAAAAACAAATAATAATAATAACTAAAAAATAAAAATTCATAATAACTAAAACTAAAACTAATAAATTACAATAACAGTAATAAACAAAACTAAATGAAAACTTAAACCACATTAAGGGCTTGCAAAACAAAGTTACGGTAAGTTGGTACACTGTTGACACATCAATAAAATCTTTGACGATTCATAAATGTACTTGTTTACCTATATGAATAAAGATATTATGAGTTTGAGTTATATTTTCATCAATGTTTGTAAGAGCGAGATAGCCTATTCACTGGACCATTAACATGTGCGTCCACCGCAAACTATGCCAGCTAAGCTACGTGAAATGCCCCAGTTAAGTGGAACTAACTTAGTTGTGCGGCCGATCCGTAACTAACTGAGCTAAACTAAGCGCCTCTCACCCCCTTGCCTTACCCCTCTGACGCCTGTCGACAGTGTTGTGACAGTAGTCAGTAACTCATCAAACTATTGTCTAGATACACGATAGTACATCTTAAAATGTTCATCGTCTAGTTCATTAAACAAAGTGTTAAATTCGCTACTTGTTTTCCAGGACTGAATGTGTTCACTTATCCAGTATCTATGTTTCCGTTTTTTCTTCATAAAATAAGCAATAATCAATCTACTTCTCCTATGACGATAGTCCTCCTCTTACCTCTAAAGTCATCGTCATTGCTCGTGTCGTCTTCTAACTCGACGTTCTAGCACAAACTGGCCATCACTAACGTAGTTTTAGCTTATTTATTGGTGGACGGACAACGTAGTTCTAGTTTAGCTTAGCTTAGTTCACTGAGTTTAGTTTTCATTTAGTTTAGCCGGCGGTGGACGTTTGGCTTTAAAAGAAGCAGATAAGCGAGGCGTAGGTACGTATAGAAGACTTTTAGTTCGAGTAACTCTATGATTACAAAGAATCCACTCAATCTTCCTCGGCTGCTTGTCTTCCAACATGGCCTATGTTGGAAGAAGTCCTCAAAATTTTTCCACTACATTGGGCTTTTCCTTAGTGGGCCTGATACTTAATGATCGTCTTCCCATCGGATCACTGGTCTTCCTCGTTTTATTTAACCTTGTCTTGGATACCATTCTACAATTTCTTTAGTCCATTTACCTTACAATTAGTAATTACCGGAATTAAAGTGTCATAAAAAATCTTTGATACCATGCATCAGTTACGATTATTTTAGTACTATAAAACTTGTGATATGAAAAAAAAGTCTTCGCTCTCTGAATAAATAAAATTAGGAATATATTTACAGTATTTTTAGAAGCTGGGTGTTTATCTATACTTCTATTAAAAGCTGTGAGGGGTTTTTGTTGAACGCACTAATTTTAAGAACATTCTTTTGAATATTTTGAATAAAAATGTGTTGTTGTGTGTACTCCATTCCAAGGAATACCCTCTATAGAGTATAGAACAGCTCGCTACTGCGGCTTTATCGCGGGGCTGGGTAAGTAATGAGATACACCTTTGGAGTAAAAACCATTTAATTCCCTGCAATATTGTTCACAATTACTGGAACTATAAAAATAACCATTACCAGGTATATTATGTACATCATCATGAATGCGAAGATGGTCATGTTTTTAATTTCGCTTAAATCCAATTAATTTACGTTTTAGCAAGCATTTGTACATAAAATAAAATAATAAACACATTTTAATTTTGCCATATATAGCGCTAGAATTTTGTGACAGCTAACGCGTGACACTTTTTAAAGTCAAAAGAGGTTGTACTTATTTCGTAAATTTTAAATATTAGTAATTAAAAAACAATAATTTATTATTTAACCTAGCTTATAAATACAAACAAAAGAACAATAAAAACAATAATTAACCTTAAAATATAATAACTAAAATATATTATTTAAAGGAGTCCCTTTAGGCGAGGTTCCGAAAATACTGGCAGCGTTCCCCCTTTGAATAGCTAGACTAATTCTTCCTTTACAAATTATTCCTTAAAAAGCCTTATAGCGCTAGGACCCCACGGACCAAGGGCCTCGACACCGAATGGGACAAAATCATATTCGGAGCCTAGACCCCTGTATTTGCAGGCTTTAGCTTTTTCAGCCGCATCACAAGCCGCACCAGCTCTGTTGTTGGTTCCAAATTTTTTTCGTAAATTGATTGTCATTGATGAAATAAATATTTTGAATAAATAATAAAAATACTAGTGATATTAAGAGTTTTATAAGAAACTTGTTTATAACGTTGTTTTGTTTTAATTTTGTAGATAATATGACAAGTTTTATATTATTCACATGGTATGAAAATGCTGACTTGCTATGATACAAATTTTGCCAGACCACCTCTACTATCTATTGTATATCTATCAACTTCATATAGCATCCCCAGCTGTCCACGATTTATTAGTATACTCTGCTACTGCCACAATTGCTGAAAATCACTCGAAACGTCATTTAACGTAAATATTGTAATACATTGATTTATTTACAAAAACACAATCCTGTCGTAACAGGTGACCTTAAATCAACACGAATGCATAGCCAATAAAAACGTACACACGAAACAAAAAACAAACATAAGAAATTAATTAGGAAAAACAAGCTAAAGAATTACGTAATGAAAAAAATATTACTATAGACACTAAAAAATCGTAGAACTTTTGTCAGATCACTCAATAAGGTTCGTTACCTATGTAGTTCGTTGACTAATGTAATACAGCGAAACATGTGCCCTTTTCAGAAGGTTAGTCCTAGAAGGTTAGTAACAGCGGACAATGTCGCCTTTTGAGGTATCCATCAGGCACATTTAAGCTAAGGCACTGTACTACTTCGCAAGCGCACTGGTCGTACTCTAAGTTCATTGTAGCCCACAGAACAGGTCGGAATCATCAGTGGGTTAAAAGGTTACACACCGTACATCCTAAGATGTGCATCAAAAATTAGTTTTGTACCCACTCCAACATGACCCTTTACTTAGTTTCTCTTAGGTGTGACTTCTCACCAGCGCATTATATAACACTCTCACAGTTGTGATATTTGTGAAATCCAATCATTGTCTCACAAACCCAAGTTTTTAATACGATTTTCGACAAATCTGTCTTCTGTGTTCACAAAACATCAAATTTGACGTTAATACAACGCTGAGATTTGTACGTTTCTATCCAAAGCAATCATAACCAGCTGCCCACTCAATTGTTTCCGAACCAATTCGACTTAGGGTCCTTCAAGAGCGTACCAATTTTTAAAACTAAACAATTTTTAGAGCCCGTTGCCCGTTTGCTCCTGCTACAAAAAAAAATTAACAGTCTCTAATTGTATTAATTGTCAAAGTTCTCTTATAAGTTGCATTATAATAATAATTTGTAACTATTTTAACTTAAAAGTCATTGCGACTCAGTAAACAGACATTTTCATCAAAAACTCAATTTCCCCGAGACCACGACCATTTGCAACCTACATTCCGACTGGTTTCTTTCAGTTGGTTGAAAACCATAGCACACAACATTTATAATATGTAGATTAGAAAATACGCAAGCAATTCGTACATAATTAATAATCCGACAAAAAAGATAAGAATCGATTACAACTTTAATTAAAGGTAAATCAGTTTCAAATGTGCCAAGGTGATAAAAAACAAAACAGGACTGAAAACGGTTCGATGCGAAAAGTAAATTCAGTAATCAGTTGGAAAATTCCACCTAAACGGTCTCATTAATATTAATTATACAAGTTTAGTGAAACCAAATGTATAATTAGTACATAAACGATTTGTTTCTTGCAATACTGCTTGATTGATGTTGATGTAATCGTTTCCATTACAGCGCCCCAAACACGCAAATTTTTCATACAAATAGTTTAAACAGGTTACCTTTTTTCTCATGGGTATATATAATAATTTTATTTATTGGCAAAAACAGATAACACAACAAACAAGTATCCCAGGACCCTGTTGTGAGAACTGTATTTCAGGAGCCTGTGTAGCGATATCGAGAATTACAATCGTTTAAATAAATAAAAATTAAATAAATTTATAATTTAGTAGATGTTATGAACGAATATTTTTCCGAAAGTAATAAAAACTTTTGTTTTAGCATGGGACCAGACTAAGAGATACTAAGATACTTATGTATCAATATGTATTTTTTTTATTAAATATTATGTTTTTCCAAGATCAATAGGTAACATATAAGTTTTTCAAATGTTTTAATGGTAATTTAAATTATACCTGTAAACAAATCTAGACTACATATTTTGGGGAAAAAATAAAACAAGAAATTATGTGTAATTATTTACAAACATTAATCATTTATTAAGACAAAATATCACCTTCTATTTTAATATAGCGAAGGCACAATATAACTTGTACATCAATTATTAAATCAGGGCCGTTTTAATGGATCTCTAATATTACAAAGCACATGATGTTTACACACGTTCTCAGACCATTAAAAAATCACAAGCAAGTAGGACAAGCCCAACTTTTTCGCTGTCGCATTGGAAAATGTATTAACTCATTACGTGATTATCTCAATCGAATGGGTCGAGCCTAAAAAAGATTTTGTCTTAAAAATAATCGTTTTAATTCCCGGAATTTTTTCTTCGAAGATTTGTTTGAAGCATTTAAAATATAATATATTGACATAACTTTAACAAGGAACACACTAAAGAGCTGCTCCCAGTTTTATCTCCAATGCAGTACCTAAGTGTTATATTAACATTCCCATAAATGGTTATGCCTTTTATAAGAATTTTTTGTTGGACTGAGCGATGTTCATGCGCTGTAAACCCTAGTGAAAAAACAATATTTGTGAACATTATAGTTATTAAATTATACGGTAATAGCTCCTATTTTGGAACTGGATTAGACTTTATTAACTATGCCTTACAAGCAATACTACAAATTATACTTTATTTAGCTGGTTAAAAGTATTACACGAATTTATTTGGAAACCAAATATGTACTGGATTAATAAAGTGGCCATGTTTACACGTAAACCAATCGTCGTTATTTTAAAACACAGTTAAATATTTTGTTCGGTAAATCGCATGTATTATTAATTTATATTCCTTTGAATATCCGGCTCTTCAATTATTTTTGCACAGCAAAATTATAAAGATTCAGAAATTAGTGACATGATAAGAATACTTATATACTCTATGTCACTTCCCTAAAACTCGGGAAATTATACAAAATATGGCTTTTCTATTGTATTATGAATTTGATTAAAATGCATTACATTAAAAGCATAGACTAGTCACATTATATCTAGTCGTTGAATTATCAAGGATAAGGTATTTTAATGAAATTTTGCCAACGTGCCATTACTTAAAAAATAATACGTATAATAAAAGTATATTAATTAAAATTACTGGTTTGTAAACTTTACGCTAAACGTAATATTATAAAATCGCCATATATATCCCATAAAGACTTTTTTTATTTAAATAGAAGTTTCCTTAATGCAACGACTTCTAATTATTAACAGCGCATGGAAAGGTTTTAGCACCTTTGGGAACTAAAGTTTAGGCACACTTTAAGGCTAGTACTGGTATATTCTCATTGCATTATGGCCTTATTTCTCTATGGGCAATTTCTATTTCTAAGATTTATCTATGGGTTCATTACTTCACCAAACTTTAAACTATAGTGAAATTTGGGTAATTGTGCGTTTGGGAGCATTCATGTATTACGTAACGTATTTTTTGGTCCTTTTGTAAAACGTTACGATGCGGGGCGGGGATTAAATTGCGCGTTATTGTTAATATTATTTTCGACTTACACCACATAATAGTAACTAAAGAGTCACTAGGTGATCACGAAACGTTTTACTATACTTGGGTACTGAAAAACGTTACGGCGAGTTACATGGGGGTGAAGTCAATAATCTTCAAAAATTGTGTTACGTAATACTTGAACGCTCCCTTTTATATTGGCACGCAATTTGCCCATAGAGTTGACATAATAAAACTGTCACTAATAAGTTATAACTATTAACATTAGCCACACTCAGAGTCAACTACTCTAACTTTGAGTACGTCTTACAAATTAGTTACATAGCAAACGGTTATTGAACCGAATAAATATTTATAAGCGTTAATCAAAATAAACTATTTAAACTAGTCGCGATTAACTTAATTACACTTTGGTAATAATTACCTATGATTTTAATAACTATAATTAAAGTGAGACTGTTCATTGTAGGAACAACCGATTCTAAAATTTAACCGTCCGTTAGGTAGTTTAACGATCGGTTATTAAAACAATGTTTTATAAGAGCGATGTATAAAATTAAATATTTACAAAAAGTATGAGTAGAACTGCACCTGGAATTTATATAACTAATCACTTTTATAATTTTAATACGATTAAGTATCTTGGCTTAGATTAAAATTTCATTTGTACTTGTACAATTTTTTATACATTTATGGAATTTATGTGATGGATAAATTATGTGTTACATTCAAAAGCGAACTGATTTCTCACTTTATTAGTCAAGTATAGCCTCATTGTAAAGTTTTCGTATATCTATACGTTTTTTACGTCTAAATATATTGTTTTATAGAAATTGTAAGATGGAAATTCAAAGGCTTATATTTTTAAACTTTCTAACATTTGAGTGATTTTCTGTTTCTACGGGCATTTTCTTTAGTATAATTTTAATATTTTATATTTTTAGAATTTTATCAAAATTTAACGAAAATGGTAGCTTTTAGCTGTGGTTTATAAGCTAAAGAATTGCCACTGCTTTATTCTGATTTATAAATATTATAAAAAAAACTATAATTATCAGTAAATTATTCAAATGTTTATTGTACGCATCAAAGTAAAGGTAAATTACCTACGTCAATCAAACCTGTTATTATTTCTTCCCGTCACGATTAACGCAAAATTGAAAATCAATTTAATCACAGGCTAAACTAATTGCGTAATTACAGGCCTTTTATGGGCCGTTTCAATTTACCTTGACTAATGAAGTAAGAAAGCGAGTTAATAATTCTAATAATAAATAATTAAAACTATTAATGGATTTAGAGTCGCACCAACAAGTAGATGAGGGGGAAAAGGATTAACGAGGGTCTGATTGAATGGCCACTTCCAGGTAGGTATACTGTAACAAATTAATATTTATTACAAGTTGAAAAAATTTAACCAGTTTTTAAAGTTTTTAAAGCAAATTGATTTATAAATTAATTGTAAAAAATGCTTTGATAATCTAGATAATTATCGTAATGTTGTGGGAATATTTTAAGCCAACAGCATTTAATTCATTGTTCAAGTAATTCTCCTCAAAAATTCTGCCCAAAACAAAAGAAGCTTCTTTTTGTTTTGGGCAGCGAGACAAACGTAACACAAAACCAATTTTTTTTAAATTAATTTCAGCGTTCTTAGCTATGAATAAACATATTTATTCCACTTGATAAATAAAAGCATTCCTTACCTGAAGCCGGTCTGATGTACTGCGCTTGCGCTTCTAAAAACCAAAACAAAAAATCAAAAACTAAAAAAAAAGTGTAAGTTACTTAAAAAACTCAAAACAAATATCGTGTTTATAAATCAAAATGAAAACAAAAATCGTGTTTATAAATCAAAATTAAAACAAAAATCGTGTTTATAAATCAAAATTAAAACAAAAGCGTAATATTGTCCCTTAGAACTCAGATAATAGAGCACAAATAACCAACTCACCGATATCAACAACGGTGGGGTTGGTGTGTTCGCTCCAACTCTTGTTATTCTTCACTTTGAGTGTGGCCTCGTATTTGCCGGCGTCGATTTCAGCATCCTCTAGAGAGTAGATCATCTCGTACTCGTGATGTCTCCGATCGGGAAGTGGTACACTGAGAGTCCTCCATTCTCCTTCCTGCAAAATGTTTTAATTAACGGTTATAGCACGGAATATAGTCCATTTAAGTGCGCTAAACACTTGCACTATACATATTGCGCAAATTATGACTCCCATGTGTCAAAATTAAATTTATTAGCACTCGTTTCTGCACCTTACCCTAGAATTCAGAGGCGAGTTTTGATATTGTTTGCTTGTATCCTAACCTCTCTGAGCATTGATTAATAAATAAATAAAAATTAAAAAAAAACATTTAATTCAGACCATTAAAAAGTCCATATATTGTTAGTAACGTAATACTTATAACTATGTTAGTAAAATTAAAATTAAAATTAGCAAAATTATTAAAGACACAAAGAAGAAAACATTTAATTTATATATTTACGTTGATTCGAGGCACCAGGTACATGGGCATGTATATGAACCCAATGCCTCAAAACAGCACATTCGGGTTTCCCTATAACCATCAGGATATTGTTAGTACTCGCACGAACCCCACGCATCAGTGAGGCTGTCCGTTTGCGGATGATTGACGAAAAATCATCCACGTGTGCATCCGCAAACATGGCTCCATTTATTTCCTTCTATCATTAAGTTTTTCAATTCGGAAATTTTTATATAGTTCGTGGTGTTAAGTAATATATCAGTCGGCGCTTTCGGCATTTAAGCATTTAAGAATTACTTGTAATATGACATATTGCATTATTATATACTTTGGTCACACAATGCGTAGAGGCGACGAGAACATAAAGAAGTTAGGCAAGGATAAGAGAACAGTGAAGATCGTGTGAACGTTTACCGACGAGATGGACTGATTAAGTCAAAGACTCGTCCGCAAAATTATACAACGTTAAACAAGCGCAGGCGCAACCGAAATTGGTAGACAAAAATTATTCTCGCCAGTTCTTACTATACAGCTGATCACGATACTCATACATGAGTTACCGATTTAGAGAGAGACATTGTAATATTATGTTTAATATAAGATTTCTTTGGCATTAATGCTATATATTTTGTTCTAATTACGTTATAAGATTCTTAAAGTTGTTCTTAAGATTAATATTATTAATTTATTATTATTAATTTCAGCTAGTTCAATAAGGTAAAAATGTCGTGTCATTGACACGCTTTTGTACCTTTGCATAGCAGCTTCTGTGGGCTTCTAAAAATAAATTACTTCGAGATAGTTCCACATCTTTACTTTAGTTCTTACCCCGTTCAAATCCCTCAGTTGTAGTTCAATTTCCTCCAACGGCTGGTGAGAGTGGATAGTCCAAGTAAGTCTTGGTCCATCATTGCTGAAACTTTCGACTACCGGACTCTGTACGAGGTCGATGGACCTGTTGTGCTTGCCGTTCTGATTTTCCGCCTGAAAGGGTGGTACGTAGTTGGTACTTTCATTAAGTAAATTTCATTCCAAACAATCATTTTCTAAAACGCTTTTTAAAACTTTTTCGCACTTTTGTAGGGTAAAGTGGTGGTTGGCTAATATCTACAAAGTTCATACTTTAAGTAAGGATTAAGTAATGTATGTAAGAATGTTAAATGAGTATTTTAATTGGACAATTAAAGGTAAAATGGCAGTCATATAATATCTGATTTTTAGTTATTAATAATTCAAAGCAAAACTGTGTTGAGCCGTGAATGAACTCGTTTCATTAAATATATCTAAATCAAAGATCTTTATCAACCAGTAACTATTATTTATTAATAAAACAAAATTATTATTATTATAACTAAATGTATCGACGGATTTAAAGCAAATATATATTACGATATACTTTAAGATACAAAACTACGGAAAATCTCTTAGGAGTCACTTACTTCACAAGTAAAAGTACCAAAGTCTTGATCAGATGTGGGAACGACAGTCAAGTTGGAGTGTTGGGCTTCAGTGCTGATGATGTACTGGCTTGAGGAGTCACTGATTAATCTGCCGTCTTTGTACCAGCGGATGTGAGAACTGTAATGTATGAGATCATCTTTGCTATAATTAAGGAAAAAGGCGCTTTTTTATAAATTTTTACAAGTAAATTAAGTAATCAATTAAAATTATTACTGTTATTACACTATGAAAAGACGAATTGTTATAAGAAGGTTTTAATATTAATACATAATCTACATCGTAAATTGAGTTTATAATTAGAACCTAAGTAAATTACATTTGTATGTCTCTAAGTACATTGTGATTGTTTTATAATGAAAAATATCGCTCACTGTCTCACTTGTTAATAATAAAATAAAAAAGTTAATATAAGAAATCCTAACTAACTAAAATAAGAGGTTCTTCGTTCTTTCTTAAGAATTACGGATATGTTGCCGGCCTTTAAGATAATAAGTATACTCTAAATGATAAATATGGAATTAATATATATAATACTTGAATATTAACTAAAATAAAGGTATTATAGTAAAATACTACGTACGCCAGTTCATCATGGATGGAGCACTGCAGCACAGCTTCAACATTGATGTCAGAGTTAATGACAGTTCTGTGTACATGGACTCTAGGTTTGCCTGAAACAAATTAATTATAAAGTTATAGTTTTAAAAAAATATTCTCAGAGACTTTTATCGATATCAAAAACAAAATGAAATAAATGCACCACCGATTTTAGAGGAGATTACTCAAATTGAATGTATATAGACAAGATTTTGAGGACGTATCAATCTTAAACATATTATTTTGCCCAATTAAATCTAAGATCTCCAGGAAAATAACCACAGTACATTGATATGCGTGTTAAGTTATCGCTACTGTCGAGGGATTTAATATAAAATTCAACAGACATTTCGTCGTAACTAATAATTTAATTTTAAGTATTTTTAATAATAGTTATACTCACGCAAAACATTGACGGTGAGCTCGGCCTGCGCGTGAGCAACATTGTTGAATACATAGCAGTAATATTTCCCTGAGCTTTCGTGCTTCACATCTCGTAGGAGTACACTGTTAGCCGTGAATTCTCCGTCTTTTTCTGATAAACGTTGGTTTTGGTTCTGAAATATTTTTTTTAAGTTTAATATGAAATTATTATGTACGACGTATTTATTATAAACATTTTTATATATATAACATGGGCAAACGGGCAGGAGGCTCATCTGATGTTAATACCGCCGATGGACACATTGCCAGAAGGCTCGCAAGTGCCTTGGCGGCCCAAGGACCCGAAGTCGAATTGGTTTGAAATACTGTTTTCCATATGAGTAAAATTATTTTGATTCCATTCAGTAGTATACATAATCCTGTAAGCGTTAATTTTAAATATAGAACACATCTCCGAACAACTAAAAATCTAACTATAAAACCTATTTCTATGGTCCAAACACTGATATTTTTATTACAGCTAAAAAAATTAATAGATAGTAGATGATTGACAACAAAACAATAATAAAATAAAATAAATCAGTGGCGCTACCACCTCTTTAGGTCTTGGCCTCAGATTTCTGAATCTGTTTCATGATCATTTTTAAATCTAATAGGCAAGTAGGTGATCAGCCTCCAGTGCCTGACACACTCCGTCGACTTTTTGGTTATAAGACATGTCGAATTCCTCACGATGATTTAAGGAAATGACGGTGAAGGCACCGTTCGAGCAAATGTTAAATGCGCACATAGAAAGAAAGTCCATTGGTGCACTTCCGGGGATCGAACCTACGACCTCAGGTATGAGAGTCGCACACTGAAGCCACTAGGCCAACTAAATAATAAACACTATAAATGAATAGATTTTATTAAAAAAATTGTTTGACTATTTCTCTAAGTCTCATGAATAGTATTGATTAAAAGCAAAGTTTCATTGATAGGTAATGTACATATAAATCAATCACACAGGCGTTATCTATCCTTGTCAATTTGTTACGCACTTTGATTCAATTGAATCGCGTATACTTTGTATAAACAACTGCTTAATACAATTTAAATGGATTTAAGGTTAGATTATTAATCGCGATAAATTGTTTTTTAAATGTTTTTAAAGAAATGTTGATTGGCTGTGTTACTGTTTTAGCATTGTTAACAAATGTTTCTCTGATTTTTATGTTCTTATCCTATAAGTTGGATTGCGTCGAAGTTTCTCGAAGAAAATTTTCTGACAATCATTGACATCACACAACTTGTACACAATAAATTAGTTATTTTACTGTATTATCTTTGTTTTATATTGTACTAAACAATTTAATATTTCTATTGATTCTCGAATTTATTAGATAATTAAACAACTTGATGTTTCGACTGCTTTATTAGAATTGTTTCAGATGGTGCTTGTCACCCATAATAATTTAATAAAATTGTAAATGGCTCTATTATATTGTAAATTGTTTATTGTTTTACTATGCAACTGGGATAGATTTTGCGTTTACCAACTGCAAAGTTCACGCAAATTAAGTGAGAAAAAATCCCATAAAAAACGACTTCGGCGCATGTCTTGACACTGAATTTTCTGAGAACTATTAACACCAATTTATGAAAGCATAATATTACTATTATTATTTGCTTCGATTCGCGTACCTAAATGTATTTGTGGCTTAACATTGCATCACAATGAACGTGGGCGGTTATCTTGCGTTCAAGATGTTACTCATTCATTATTGAATCCGCAATTTGCATAAACATTGCATATACTTTATAAGTACCGAAGATTATCGAAGCCTTAAAGAAAAGGATTTTTTTCCGCGAAGCGAAGTCAGAATAAAATATGTCTAAAAAATGTCTATTCTTGTTACGTAAGTTTGGCGACAACCGCGTCGTTCGTAGCCGGCATACGTAGGCATTGCAAGAAATGCGCGAGCAGAGGAATCGGAGAAATTAGCGGAGACAAAGCTTAAAAGCGCTTCATCATTATACATTTTAGATGCCAAAATATTATTTATTACATACTATTGTACCATAATCGCATCTTAAACGTTGGTATGCTCTCCAGGCAATATAGTTTTTTGTTTCTTTTGAAGTTATACTTCTTTTTGGCGCGTTAGGGAAAATTGATGAGTAAATTTTACGATGCGCGTGCACACCTTCAATAAAAGCCGACACCCTGAAGTTAGCTATAGTCAACATTTTAGTTTTTTCTATTGTTAGTGTCATTTTTTCTACAAACGTAGAATAAATTGATCTTGTTACGCCAAAGAAGTATAACTTTTTACACACGTACACACGCGTTTTTGAAGTTATACTTCTTTAGGCGCGTTATGAAAAATTTATGAGAGTGAAATTTTACGATTCGCGCGCACCTGTGACACAAAATTCGGAGTGTGATTATAGCGTGCGCGAGCGAGATAGGAATAAGACAATCTACAAGTAAAAAGAAATAGAATATGCGTGAAGTTCGTATGCCAACAATTTTGAATGACCATAATGACATTTGTCATTTACCTTTTAAACAAATAAAGGAGTTTTAATTAATTTTTCAAAGAAATTTATTAATTTTATATTGTGCAATACTGCCAAAGCTACAACATACTTCTTAGTGTTTGGTAGAGATGTTCTAAATATATAATTATATATACTTTTAACTAAATAGAATTTATGTTACACTTAATGTAAGAGAATAATAATAAATATTTATTTATTTAATTTTTCAAATGTAAACTGAACTTAATTGACTATAATGACTCCTTTTCCAGTCTTTGATTATTTAATTGTAATTAATTATTTGCATGCAATCAAAAACTATTTTTAATAATGCCAAAGAAGTATAACTTCTTACGCGCGTACATAAGTACACGCACCCTTTTTTTTTTTGTTTTGTTTCCTAACCAACTGACATAGCAACTAAGCCCGAATTGTCACTGACTCTAAGAGTTATTATTATTACAATAAATGTTGTAAAGAAAAATGTGTGTTGCTGAGATACTAAAAAATATCGATTCCTAAAAAGTATTTAGTTATTTATTATTGTTACTTTAAAGTGTTTCTCAATACTTAGAAACCGTTGAATGAAAGTTAATTCATTCATATTTGCGTCAACAGTAGGTACGATAAAATCTAGTAATGTATTTTCGTCCCAGCTTCCGCGTTCAACATGTCATATCAAAGATGTTAGTGTCAATGTCTGTTTGTTTGTATTGTACACAAGTATAGCCGGTTTCAATATACAAAGTTCGTACCTTCTAAGAAAACTATATATATCTAAGTTTTAAAATATTTTAATAGAATATTTATTTAACATTGAAATATAATTTGTTTGCGCCGACAATTTACAAAACACAAAAAAGAAAATAACTACTGCGTTACGAAACAAAGAGTATTCCTAAAAAAGTTTATTATCATTCGTGAGTCATATAATTATGATATACCTAATCAAATAATAGAAATAGACTTACCCCATCAATACCACCCCAAGACCAGAGGATCTGTGGAGGAGGAGATCCTGAGACCTCACAAGTGAGAAGGAGGTCCTGCCCTTCTCTTACGACGCCGTTGTCTGATGCGTAAAAGCCTGAAGTTGGACAATTTGACATAAGAAAACGATCAAATGTCGATGTATACAAATGCTAGTTGTGTTGATTTGCTAGTTCGATTCCTGGTAATAGCACGAATTTAAAAAAAAAATTGTTTTCCGCCTCTGATGGGTTCTGAGGATTCCGACAGAATGGCCGAATTTTTTTTATTTATAGAAGAGAGGGTAAACGGGCAGGAAGCACCTGATCTTAAGTGATACCCATGGACACGCTCAATGCCAGAGGGCTCGCGACTGCGTTGCTGGCCTTTTAAAGAACTTGTACGCTCTTTTCTTGAAGGAATCTAAGTCGATTTGGTTCAGAAATACTTCAATGGGCAGCTGGTTTCAAATAAGTTGTGCTAAGTTGTGGAGCGACGGACGTCGAAGTGATACGGGTGGAATTTCGTATTATGCCTCGACGTCCGATGATGAAACTTTGATTTACAATACGGAATATTTGTGTTTTAAAGGTACACTTACGAATAATTTTAGCTGACTCCAGAATAGCAATGTGGTGTTGAATAGAGGGTGGATTCGCCTGAAGTATCTCACACTTGTAGAAACCGCTGTCCTCAAATTGTATGTCTTTTATGAGGAGGTCAGTGGAGTTCGCCGCACTGGAATTCAAAACAATCTATAGTATTATTATATCATTTATCATTTATTGCAGATAAGGTTTCCATTGCAACATTGTCAAATTGTGCTTTATTTAGTGTTTTCTTATTATGCATGGGCAACGTTTATACGTTCGAACCACGTGCACGGGTCTGGACCCATAGACTAGTCTTCCAATGTGCGGATTTAAGACTTGCTCGTACGGTGAAGGAAAATATCTCGAGGAAATTGGGATGACGTAGACCTACAAATCTATGACGTGTGACAGAAAAGGCTGATCACCTACTTGTTTATTAACAAATAAAATTCACTGTCACTGGTTTTTTTTCTTTTCTATGAATCACGTTATAAGTGTTATAAATAAAGAGCATCGAGATATAAAAAATACACGTAGAATTGATAACCTAGTGTTATTCAAGTTGTTTTAAAATAGTTGAAATAAGAAATAATTAAGAAATAAGATGAAAATGGAATTCATAAACTAGACTTTATTTTCTGTCACCTTTCTGTCCTTATCTTTAAAATACTTATAAAAAGGGTGCTTGTACTTATGTACGCGCGTAAGAAAATAAAATTCTTTGGCATTAATAAAAATAGTTTTTGATTGCATGCAAATAATTAATTGCAATTAAATAATCAAAGACTGGAAAAGGAGTCATTATAGTCAATAAAGTTCAGTTTACATTTGAAAAATTAAATAAATAAATATTTATTATTATTTTCTTAAATTATGTCCAATGCCGTAGCATCTTCCGTGGGCAACTTCGTTCTGTAAATTTTGTGTCACGGTGCGCGCGCATCGTAAATTTTCACTCTCATCAATTTTTCATAACGCGCCAAAGAAGTATAACTTCAAAAATGTTCCAGAAACAGTTATTTTATAGTTATATTTCTAGTTGTAATTGTTTCAAGTTGGAAGCACTATCATTGAGCATCTAGTTTGACACAACTAAGCTAAGCTTAGTAAGCTTCACAAAGAACGTAGACAACTTTTTATCTTTACACAGATAATAAATAAAGTTAACTTTTATAAACATTCTGTCGGCAAATTGTTTTTGTCGGTGACAAGACTAATTATTTACTATGAGTTTGAATTAAGTTAATACACACATAAAGAATCTCTTTTGTCCTGAGATAGTCTCTAAATCCTGTTCTGTGGTTTTCATGGTACCGATAAAGAATTTTGAATTATTCCTTGTCCATTGAACAACAACACCATCTGCAATTAAAAAATAATACATTACACAAATGAAAAATATAAAATACTAGTAGACTCGGCCAAGCGTTGCTGTGGCTAAGGTTTTTGTTATATTACATAGTAGTAGACTATTCAAGAGAAACGGCAGGAGAACACCAATCCACCATGCTTTTTTGGTGGTTATGCCATTAAATTGTAGCTTATGTGAAACGTTGGTACTTTCAACACAGCGCCATCTGTTAGAATACAGCGCCATCTGTGACTATCAAATAATAAACAAATATTTTGCAATAAAATAATATTGAGGGTATAAATTGAGATGTAAGATCCTATCTTTTAAGTTGGATTAAACTACACACGGTGTGCAAATTTGATTGATGTCGGTTCGGTAGTTTAGGAGTCCATAGCGGACAAACAACGTGACACGTAAGTTATATATATTAAGATTAATATAAAAATTAAGCGGTAGATTAAAATTTATACGAATATTATTAATATGCATTTTTGAATGCTTGTAACGAATAAACTTGGACCGATTTCCAAATTGAATTAAGCCAATATGTATTTCCAAAATGTCCAAGTCCGCTAGTGGAAAGTAGGAAGACTGAATCTTGAACAATAAAAGTTTATTTTTCTACGTATTTTTTAATAATTCTTAATGTTTAATGTAACAGAAACCAACAACCTTTCCTATGTACTCGTTTAAGTCGACACTATAAATTCTAACAATTCAAATTATGAATTCTATCCGCTCGCCGGAAATTCTATTTTGGCGCCACCGGAAACGTCAACATTGAGATATCGATTATTACGTAATCATTACGATTGACTTATTAAATTATGATACAGTAAAATATATTTGTCACAAGAGATAGGACAAAACTGGACTTAACAACAATACATAATAAGGGGTCTTACCGGCTGGTTCAACTTTGCATTCCAATCTGACAGTTTTTCCAATGATAACACTATAGTTAGTCGCTTGAGTGATAATCACTGCATCTTCCACATCTTCATCGGCATCGTTTCCTGTAAGCGAATATACTTATCTATTAAAAACTGCCTTTACAGAAGATTCCAGTAATACTGACGTTGCGAACCTAATCTATCTAAGTATGAAAAATGAACTTCTATAGAAGAGCAGTACAAAAGAATTTAATAGAAAATGATGGAGGAATCAGTCTAATTGAACTATTTCACCTGAAGTACTCTTTCGTCAAATTGTGCTTCCGCTGTGATGAAAAGAGATGATGTATTTTAGGTGCAATGAAACTGGGTTATTTTTTATGAATAAATATATCTTTTTGAAAATTAGTATTGAGATTTTTGTTTTCAATCAATAAAAAGCATAATTCTAACTAATTTGACTATATTATGATGCGTTATCTGATAAATATTAGTATTAGATATTATTAATTAGTCCAATAAGTTACATACCCGCGAATACTAGACACATTTGTCCATTTATGTTACATGGAAATTAGTGAATTAGTTTAGGATTTTTACGACTTAAAAAGACTTCTATTATGTAACGCAAAAGACCACACAAGTAGTTGAAATAAGTACCTCCATCAGCATCATTTTGCGCTTCATCATCGCTCGCTTCATCAGCCAGTACATCATCATAGTTGATGTCTTCGACCTCACGGCTGTACATGGAATGGCGCGCTTCTGTAACAAAACAGAAAACATTTATTATTAATTAATGTTATTGTCGTAAGTCCACGGTATTATTCTTGACAACACCCCATAGTCCAAAATAACCGCAAACGAATGAATCTCTCCTAGACTTGGTCACCTTTACAAATGATCGTGTACTTATTAAGATACTTGTTGCCATGGTTACCATTCCTTTGTATGAAAATACCATCTTAACCATGTTTTATTGTAACTATTGCAGTTTATTCAATGCGCACGAGAGTTTTTGGGAATACATTTCTTTAAATTCCTTATCAATTACAATCTGATTACGAAATGCACACTTATTTAATCCGCTCAATTTCTCTTTATTCAATTAAATTTATCATTATTAACTGTCATTGTTCATGTTTGCTAAGCAACCGTTTGACTCAGTGATAATTTACATAAAACATTATCTCCGTAAATAGTAGTCGTATAATGGATAGCTTGCTTTGGACAAATACCGATGTTTGGTGCAAGTGAAAACAATAAATATAAAAACTTACGTTATGCTTAAGCGAATATAGCGTGTTTAAATTTCTATATTGTTTATCTTTTAGCGTATACTTAGAAAATGCACCTATCTATAACCTCTCTCGTCCATTTCACACTTGTTTTAAAAACTGACAGTATATAAAAATTTTGCACATACTATTTACTAACGTTTATAATTTATTATATTGTTTTAATATAATCCTGGTTGTACATAAGTGGTATATATGTAGACACATAGATAACCGTAATAGATGAAAAAAGGGAGACGCTAAAGAAATATCCAGATTTTTATTATTTGACAGAGTTGAAACAGTGTCGTATGACTGGGGGTAAATGTTTATATATTTTCACTGGAATTGTGATGATACTTCGCAGATATAATCGCTATATCTTATGAATGAAACCGTACGGAAAGCTATATAGTGATAGACTTTAAGTCGCTACTCTATTGAATGTAAGCTTTCCTTTTATGGACGTTAACTAGACATACATACAACCTTTGACTTACCCGTAGAGAAACTTCAAACAGCCAACACTTTGTTTATTAATTAAAATTCAAACAGTTGTCTTTGTTATTTATTTAATATTAGATATATAAATAGAAATTTAAG
Organism: Pieris macdunnoughi; assembly: GCA_905332375.1. Lineage (NCBI taxonomy): Eukaryota > Metazoa > Arthropoda > Insecta > Lepidoptera > Pieridae > Pieris > Pieris macdunnoughi. Next base: position 469,345 of record CAJOBZ010000041.1, read on the forward strand.
TTTACTTTCATCTTCATATATATGTTCTTGATTTACTTCACACATAAACAAAGTTATACAAGACTAAAAAATACAACTAAAATAAACAGAAATGTTTTTGAAGTGAAACTTCTTTATCGAGGTTGGAAAAAAATTTAGTGTAACATTTTTTCGTTACGCGTCACATTTTTCGGTTACGCGCCATGTTGCTTTTTGAAGTCAAACTTCTTTATCGGCGTTGGAATGAAACTTCTTTATCGACGTATGGGAGAAATTTTGTAGCAAATCGTCACGTTTTTCAATGATAGTAATAATTCTATTACAATTAATGAAATTCTATAATAATCTTCGTAGTAATAAGGTAAAATGAAATATTTGTATTCATGTCTATGATAATAAAAGCCTTTTGTTAAACTTTATCTAATTTAACGAATTTCTGTAAAGTTGCATATAGTAGATCATTTTTCGAAAAATAAGATCATAAAGAAGTTTCACTTCTTACGTGTGTACACCTAGTACACGCACAATTTTTTATTATTTTATAATTAGTACCAACATAAGAAAATGTAAACTATTATATATAAATAATTTATTTTGAATAAACTGCCAGTGTATAAACTAACAGAATAGTATATTTCATTACAAGTGCGGAAAGCCTGTCATTGCAAAGAGTTTCGACAAATGTCTACCCGAGCCGAGGCGCAGCCGAAGGTGAGGGTTGACAGTCGGAACAAGTAGCAATGACGGTTCCGCACGTGTACTGAACAACTATTTTTAATACAGTTGCGAAAAAATTATGCGATTCAATAAAATAATAAAAACACAATAAACTCAACTCACTAATCATTTATTTCTTATACAAATTATTGTTCACATATACATTGGTACAGTTTTTTATACTAACTGGAGAAGTTTTAGGTTGCATATTTATTTACTGTTTGAGACAAACTATTATTAATTTCGTATGATTGTTCATGTATATTTAATATATAATATAACAAACAACTAAACGCGCAAAGAACATTTATGGAAAATGGCGCCAACCGTAAAAGAATATAAGCAGATATTTTTTTTTCTTCACCCATTCTGGGTAGGCAAAGGGAACTATGCCCATACAGCCAAGTCTTCAGTACAATTTTTTATTGATATGAAATGAAATTTAATGAGATGAAATGAAATCTAACCTAACTAATTGAATCAAATCATTAAATCTGATATTGAAACAAAGCAGTAGCTTCTTTTTAGAAATATTTGCATGAATCATAAAAATTTCTATGAATTTTTTTTAGTCAAAACTTCGTGGTTGGTTTTTTCTTTTTAATAGACATTATTTTGACAGTTGGGAAAGAAAACGCACTAGTTCGGAAAAGGTAAAAAAAAAGCACGAGTGTGTAATAGCCCACATCCCGAACGCTATACGTCCCTGCAATACGCCACTTTTTGAGCAACTGTATTAAAATAATTATTTTTGCCGCGTTGCCAACCGTCATAAATAAACAGCGAATTAATAGATTAAAATTCTATTAACGCCTTATATACCAGTATAGTATTAGTAAATTTCAAGGCATAAAAGTCTACAATACACGCCCATCCGAGGTAACACCCACAGTTTATTAGTTTATCTTTGTATCGAAAGCTCAGCTCTAACTAACAAGGTTGTAATGGATGTGAGAAACAGAGATGTTTGCTTTTATTATTACCTCTTTTAAATCTTAAGTAGTTGGCCGAAAATGGTTAATTTTTTATATTTCTTCTAGCAGACCCGGCAAACGTCGTTTTGCCATGTATATTATTTCTGGAAACGTTTGGAGAGGGTTGAAAATTAGGGGTTGTATGTATTTTTCTATGCTGCACAAAAAAATCTAAACAAAAAAAATTGTCGAAAAAATTAAAACAAATTTTTTGGAGTGGACACCCCTTATCATTTAGGGGTTTGAAAGATAGATAGTAGCCGATTCTCAGACTTACTGAATAAGCATACAAAAATTCATAAGAATCGGTAGAGCCGTTTCGGAGGAGTATGGAACCGAACATTGTGACACGAGAATTTTATATATATAGAGATAAGGTTTTTGATGCTCTTTATACACATGTTTAGTCAGAAAGCTGAGTATCAGGCGAACACTAAAGCGTTTAAGCGTTGAAGTTTGGGTAAATAAGGTATTTTTAAATCTGGCGGTTAAAAAAAATCACTAAACATTTTTATGAAGATTTTTTAGGTTATACGAATCATTTCTTGAGGCTTTTCAAATATAGAGTAACAATAAAGTTTTGAAAGCTTTTTGTCCAACAACAATTAAAGTGTATTAGTGATTTTATAAGCAGCGTCTGTCGTCATTTTGTCTGTATGTATATTTATGAGTGAATGCTCTACTCTCTAGTGTGAATACTAATTAGATGATATTATGGGGAACGAGGAAAGACTGCGTGTCGGTTTGTTGAACGTGTTTGGAATTGGTATGTAATGGCTGAGCCGTAACTGATGCTATACGAAAAAATTAATAGCATTAATTCTACTGACACCTTATTAAAAAAATTATATCCAAATAGTATACTGATATTAAAATTAGTAATTATTTATTTTATTTTGTAGTTGCTTGTTTATTTTTTTCCATTGGCTTGCGTTTGGTCTAATATAATAGATGGGTATGTGTGTAACATTTGTGACGTCATATTTTCTTGTATAACTTTATGCGTACACGTTATTTTAGAACTTATAAATAAATAAATAAAATACATATTTTCCATCACGAACAGTTAGATTTACTGAATTAACCTATGTACCGATAAATACCAAGCGAACATAGATAAATAACAGATAAAACAATTATAATGACTAATAGATTGATCATACATAATGAATATTTATTAGAAAAATATCTATATTATGACTCAGTTTTCTGTGGTAATTTAAAGAACATTTATTACTTGTAAAGGTATAATACAATTGTTAAAAATTAAGGTACAATTTTATTTTGTAATTGTTAAAGTAGAATTAACGCTATAAACATTAATTTTTTATTTTGGGTAAAGCCTATTAGTAGTCCACAATAAAAGACGGCGAGTGCGTTGCAGTCATTGCAAAATCTTGTTGTTATAAGAACCAGTATTTTACCTAGTTTATATTATATTATTATTTAAATTATATAGTTTCGCTATATGTTATCATCGCTTTCACTGGAAACAAGTGTTAGTCTTAACTGATGTCTCTTCAAAGGATTTCGGTGTCGGCTTAGCACTAACCGTGTTTATTAATAAGGAATACATTCCTATCATACATAGATCTTGAATGTGTTATTTCATACTTTTAGCGGGCGTAAGCGTTTTATGTAGGACAACAAGTTTTATTATATTTTTGGAATTTATTAATTCATTAAATTTGTTTTAATTATTAGTGCGTAATGGCCACGCTAATTTGTTATACTTTCCTGTATAGGAATTATAATGTTAACTACATTATATGTTTTTTTATAATTGACCTGAATATATCAACAGGTAAACCTAAATAATAAACGGCTAAAATATAAGTCTTTCCTACAACTTTGATTTTGTTCCCTTTGGTGTAGAGACTCTTAGGCCGGGGGGTTCAAGTGCTAGGCTAAGACGCTAATTAAAGATTTACGTTACTGCCTGGTAGATAGTACTGGTGACCCCAGAGGTGGTGCTTTCCTCGCACACCGAATAAATATCGCAATACACCGAGGAAATTCAGACGGCATTAAAGGTACACTGCAACAGGGACCAAACTTTTAAATTTGTTTTAGTTTTCTTTATTTTTAATTAATATATATTTTTAATACGTAGGTTAAGAATATTGTACATACTCTTTACGAATATCATGTCATTTATAATATTTATTGATCCAAAGAAACATGTGTGAGTAAAATTAAATTATTTGCAGCGCAAATGCGTCAAAACATAACAAGCAATTACGAATGGTCATTACGTAGTAGGAAGTGGCGAGCGAATACAGGGCAAATCTATTAACTATAATTAAACAAACGTCTCTATCCTTATATTGGTACTAGGTCATTTAGGATTAACCCTTAACTTTTAGATTAATAAAAATATTGTAGACTAAAATCTATACGAAACAATTTTGTTGTCTCTGCTAATACTAATTTTGTTTGGGTTATATGACTTCTTCAAATGGGGCTTGAACTAGACACATTCGTTTCATTAATCATTCTCTATATACCTGGCACTCGTCGTAGCTTTTTGGGCCTTAGATATGTCACGATGTTTACCTTCAGTGTACGAGTAAATGTTATTTGTATTATATATTTTGTGTGTCGTGAATTGAATTCACGACTTTAGGCAAGAGAATCGTGTATTTACACCACTATTTTGCTATACTTTCTAGGCTAGAAACATTTCACTTATTAACATTGAATAATATATATTTGTGAAAGGAAAATTTTATATTTTTCAACTCCAAATCTCAAATCTGATACTTACAAATACAGGTTACACACACAAGCATATTAAATGTCAAAAGATTGGTTACAATAGGGGTCAGAAATGCTGGGCGTGTTGGAATGCGGGAAAGGGTTATTTTTCTAGAAGATTTATGGTTTGGTCAAACAATGATTTATTTTATAAGCTGATTGACTTCCTGTGCTTTTGCCAGATTCATTTCTGAGTTCTGACCTTCACGACATACGTACAAAAAGCATTGTAACAGGTGTCTTGTTTCCTTACATTAATGTTGTTTCTAACAGAACATGCGTTCATGACCCAAATGAGTATTACTTAAATCTGTGTGTTTGTTTAACCCACGCCTTAACTTTGAAATACTTCAAACATTTTCGTTAGGCATAAAACTTTTTGGTTACTTTATTTTGTCTTTATTGTGTCAAAAACCTACCGAATATATCCTACATATGTCAATCTAGGAGTTTAGGCACCTCTCCTTCGAATTCTTCGCATAACAGAAAAAACACTACTTATCCATAGCTTAATATATTCGGTATTGGGCTGATTAAAAAAAACGTTACGCAAAAACAATTGCTAGTAAACACTAAAATTGGAAGTTTTATTTTTATTAGTTATTTATTTTTTGTTTCATTTATGTTCACCATAATTGTCATGTATTTAGAAGAGGTATTATATGGTGTAGTTTCATATATAAATAAATAATAATTAAACCTATTAATTTTTACTAAGGATTTGACATCATCCTTGAGTTTAGCGCAAAGTTGACTTCCGTATGACACACGAGATCTCGGTATATCTAAAGGATTTTTTTGTGAAAAGAGTGACGGAGGGTTTATTGCCAGTTCTTCTCGAATATTCCACGACCTTGATTTTAGAACTAAGTAAAAATGTAAAATTAGAAGCTTTTTTTACGTTCATAGGTGTTAAATTTTTAAAGAGCAAGGTGCCTTTATAGCGTGGGCGAGTATTTGGACCATAAGTTTGACACCAATTCTAAATAACTTATTATTATGACATTATGTAAATGTTCTTATTATATAACATTATAAAAATTAATATGACATTTGCATGGCTATTTATATATGGCTGATTGTGCGGATTTTTATTTTTAATCTATCTAATTGTATCGCTATCTTAGCAAATAAACGTTTCATTCCATTTCATTTCATATGTGCTGCTAAGAAAACATCTAAATTAAACGGATGCGTCTACTTCTTGCTCAAAATATATTAACTCCTATTATATAGTCTTGCCCATATTAGTTCTCCATAAAAGCGATTTCCTTATATCAAATTTTACGAGACAACACTTCAGCTACATCTTATCTGGAATTAGTATGGAATATTAAATGGGCTGATTTATCGCACTGTTTGATGGCCTTTACAATTATGGATATAAATAATACATTTTATTCTTTCGGCGCGTTATGAAAAATTGGTGAGAGTGAAATTTTACGATGCGCGCGCACCGTGACACAAAATTATCAGTATGAAGTTTTTAAACCAGCCGGGCGCCGAGCGTGCGCGAGCGAGATGGGAATAAGACAATCTACAAGTAAGAAGAAATAGAATATGCGTGAAGTTGGCAGCTATGCCAAGAATTTTGAATGACCATAATGACCTTTGTAGTAGGTACCTTTTAAATAAATAAATGTTGAGTTTTAATTATTTTTTCAAAGAAATTTAGCAATGCATTTGCACAAAGACCTATTGTTACTTAGTTAAAAGGTTATGAAACATACCTAGTTATTAAATTGAATGAATAATATAATAAAATAATAAATAATAATAATTATTATTATTATTAATTAATAATTGAATAATATATACTAAATATTAAATATTATTAAATTATTAACGCTAAATATTTATTATTAATTATTTAATATTTAAAAAAATAAAGAATGCCAAAGAAGTATAACTTCTTACGCGCGTACATAAGTACACGCATCCTTTTTTTATACACAGTTTGATTGCTTTTACCGTAGTCATATTTTTATATATTTTGTTCTAATATAAACTAAACTCATAATTGAGTTTTTAAAAACAGAATTAAGAATTAATGGTAAAACAAACGGTAATAAAAAGCTTCGGAATCTATGGCATCAAATTACGTGAAAACAAAGTGCTGCCATCTCATAAATTCCACTCTGCCCATAAATGTTCATTATCATGAATAGGTCGGCATAATTTTATAACACCCCTGACCTAGTTTAAGCTAGAAATAGGTTACATTTCCATTTACCTAAAATGGTTTAATAATCGTGTTTAGTACAGCAAGTATAATTTTTTTTATTACCGGTTACATAAAAGTTACAAGCATTAAAATAAATTGCAATAAAAGTAGTTGTAATAAATTATAAATTGTCTTTTTTCGGTTTTTTCTTGAGGCATTTATATCTAACCCCTTATTGATAAAATCTCTTAACCAAATTACTTATTCTTTTTCGTCTCTTTCTGTTAAATTGTGTTTCCGTTGTCATGAAAAGAGACAGATTCCGCTGACAGAATGAGACTACTATATTTAAATCGCTGCAATAAGATTTTTCAAGGGAATTCTAGATTTGCAACATGGTGTAAGTTTATAATTGTAATCGAAGCTTGTCTATGAAAATGGAGATGTTATAAATGTTTCAGTACAGAAAGACCAACCCAGTTATACTGTTCCACTGGAATTATTCTTAAAATAGTATCCCCATCTCTGTTTGACATTATTTTAAGGTAAAAGGAATTGCAAATATGAACCTTATTTCAATACTAAACAGTTGAATTTCAAGTAACGCATCAAATGAACACAAAACGAAAAAGAAAAACCCCTATACACGCTAATTCCTTTCATAAGAGGATAATATGACACCAGGCCACTTTAAGCCTTATGTTCTACGACATAGACTCCAAATTCAAAATTCAAAATAAGCTTTCTAAAACAGGATCTCTTTGAAACGTCTGCTCTCCTGGTACATTTTGCCCTTTACAGGTGACGTCATTGTTGAATGTAAAAGGAAGCTGGGGCTAAAAATAAGAGTCCTGGGAGGATGTACATATAACATTTCTAAAGCTATGATTTTATATGCATAACTTTTGGCTTCTAGGCATTCAAAATGTTAAAAGTGTTGCCTAACGCCCGAACCCAATAATTAATCCACAAAGATTAAAAAAACAATCTGAGATCAGACCGTGACAGTCGTTCGATCTGCTATCTGCATCCCAATAACCAAACCCTACAAAGACAATAATCCATTTTTGGCGATGGATAAAATGCTCTTTGTCGTTCCATTTTACCGAGTTTACACTCATTTGATAATCAATGTAAACCAGTGTAAAGTCTTTATAACGAACTTCAAGGGACCGAGCATTTTTATTCGGTATAGAGAGGTATCGTAATAAGGACGGTAGAATTAATGAATGTGTATTGGGTTAAACAAAATAAATTTCACTCATTTTTACGTTGTAGAGAGTTTTTCATTATAACGATTGACGTTACACTGTAAATAAAACCGTACAAATAACATTAAAATAAACATGTAACATAACAAACAAAAAACTGGTATAAGTTAAAATCTGTTAAAATAATTAACTGTTGGAATCGACCTTTCGTCAACTGTCATTTTCATACAAAGGTCTATCCACACTCCACAGACACCGATCCGACCTCTCATGGATAGCTTGTATCGACAGAGGGCTATTACAATCCGTCGATTGGTTATTGGTACACTTGTTACAACATTTGGATTATGATTTCTATCTCAGATAGTTATTGGGTTCAGGCGAAAGTGGCTAAAGCGTGCGACCCTTATCCTTGAGGTTGCGCCTACGGTGAACGCAAACATCGTGAGGAAACCAGCATGTCTCAAACCAAAAAATCGATGACATGTGTTAAATACGCTGATCATCTATGTGTGTATAAAACAAAATATCGAAGAAACGGCTGTAAACTGAGGTCACTGGATTATTTATTATATTAAACTATATAATAATAAATTAAATATCACGTATAATAGAAATAAATATCTACCAGAAATATAAATACTACGAGGCTATGATGAAGTAATAATGAAATTCAGCTTATTCGTTTATCTAAACATGATCTAATAGTGATTCATAGCCATCGAACTAGTAATAAAATATTTGTCTTAAATCTCTTTTAAGTAACAGATGGCTATTTTATAGCCCTCCCTTGTTAGGTGATGATAATTATAGACTTTTATCACTCACCTTCATTCCTTAAACAAATTTATGTGCTTTTTATTGTCAATCAAATAATTGCGGGAACTATAAATACATTTTTGTACGGTTTTATTGGTATTATATATAGGTTAATTACAAACGAAAACTAGACACAGAAGAGGCTATGATAGTTGTATAAATGCATCGTAATCTAGTGAAAGATATACTCAAAAATATGAAAATTCTGACAGATTTTGAGACTAGATTGAGCTTGTTTTTCCTAATAAAATCGTTAATGCAATGACGTATCAGAAAGAAAGAAAGGAAAAACATTTGTTTGATTACATAAAAAAATTAAATTAAAGACACAATCACTTTAATCAGAAATTGGCCCATCTCAGCTTTCAGTTGCTGTCATCAGCAACACTGATTTTCAGTGGGCCCATACCAGCTTGACCAGTGATAGCTAACACTGAACTAAACAAAAATATTAAAATAAAAAATATTACATAGTACACATAAAATATGCAACAACACAATGCAATAAAATTCCCAGCCCAGCTGACTGACATTCCAAAAGACAACTTTTGCTTTTTGAAAGATGTAATACTGTGGCTGGCAGGTTGTTATCACTAGTATTAGCGTAACAGTTGTCAATAGAATCGTAATTCAACAAGTGTGACCATCGTAAAATTAAACCCCGTAATAAAAAGCCAGTAAAGGAAAGGATGAATAATCCATTACCATTATTGTTTTATAGACTACACAAGGTCACCCCACTGTGCCATGACGTCAACCACATAGCGTTGCTCCTACCCTGTTACGTAATCGTCTAGACTTTCCCTGGCGTAAATTAGATCAGTGTGTCGCCTCTACTTGTGTAATAATATTATTAAATAAGTCCATAACTTCCCCCAAAATACAAAGAAAATATCTACCAAAATTACTTACACCATACACTTGTTCAATCTACTCTCATATGTGTATTGAAATTATAGATATGAACATAATAATGTTATGACGACAATTATCTGGTGTACAATAACCAGATCACATTATTTATTCCTACAGTTAAAACTATTATATGTAGTTACACTATGATTTTGTTGTTTAATATCTGTAATCATTATAAAAATAAATAAAAAAGCAATGGCGCTACAACCCTTGGTCCAAAGCAATAGGTAGGTCCAGTAACAGAGTGTTAAATGCGCACATAGACAGAAAGTCCATTGGTGCACAGCCGGGTTCGAATCTACGACCCCAGGGGAGTCACGCTGAAGCCACTAGACCAACACTGCTGATAAAAATCCTATAATTTATACCGTTTAGTTTTATCATCCGACATTAAAAACCTCTTCACCTCGGTAATAAAAGTAGGTTAAGTGCCATTTTTTGCAAAATAAGGTTTATGTCGGAAAAGCCTTTTAAATTAGCACGGTCTACTTTAAGTGCGAAGTTTTATAGTAAAGTATTTTGTGTTTGCAATGTATTACTGTAATTGTTAATTTTTTTAATTACATTAAATATATGAGCTTCATTTTTCGCTATAGTAAGATAATAATATAGGAGAGTTCTGTCCCGGCTTGGAACTATTTTTTTTTATAAGCTACTCATAACTCAGGGATAATGTAGCAATTAAATAGTGGATAAAATTTTATAATCGGGCAAGTAGTTTTCGAGTTTATTTTTAGTATTATTAGTATATAATTAATCACTACATTTAAGTTAGGTATACTCTCAAGTAGTCACGAATAAAGTATTTTTTTATATCTGTATTTATTCACAAGGATTTTTCTCTTATTCATAAATAATTATTCTGATTGCTTTAACTAAAGTACGTACTGCTTCATCTATCTTTCATCACTGCATTGACACAATCAATAGAACGAGACTTTAGTGAAAAGATTAAGAGTTAAATTTTTATTAATAATAGTATATATAGTTAGAACTAGTATAACCTTGCAGTTGGTACGTTTTGTACGTGTTTTTCTGTAATTTTTGCAAGGCTGTATTCAGCTCGATAAAAGGACAAAAAATATTTCTAATTAAGATTAATTCAAGCTCCATACAGATGACACATGACTGCGCTAGTCACGATTGCGCGACCTACAGTCATGTGAAACGCATTTATAATGTGTACCTTAAGAAAATTCAACATTTCTAAGCATCTCAGCAACAGAAGTCAAGTTAATTGACAGGTTTTTTACAACAGGTAACCCAGAAAACAGTTTATAACATATTAGTATATTTAAAAGGGATTTTTTTTAAACTCGGTGTTCACTGTTTTAGAAACTTCCTTGTATTGGTTATGATAAATGCCCTTTTATTTATAGAAAATTTGTTTGATAGTGTTATTTTAACTTAAGTCTCTCGGCGTTATTACAAAATGTAGATTAAACTTTACGTATATTTGTTACCATGGTTACCATGTTACATTCACATAAAAACCATGACAACAAGTATTAATTTAATCCCCATTTATAATAGTCGTCTACATCACCTTCACGGTGTTAAATACAACTTGAAGAAAGCGTCTCTTTCTTATCGATACGTATTAAGAGTATCTTAGTTAACACAGTGTATTACGTATTAATTTTAATCAGGGCCACGTGTTGTGCCATCACCGCCAACACCTCCTTCAATTAATTCTTCTTCTTCTTACAGTGCCATCTTCTTGCGAAGGTTGGTGATCAACATGGCTAGTTTAATTTGAGCAAACCATTGTCTTAAGTTTTTCAACCAGGACGAGCGTCTGCGGCCAGGTCTCCTTCTACCTGCCACTTTGCCTTGTATGATTAGTTGAAGGAGCTCCTATTTTTTGGAGTTACGTAAAACGTGTCGGAAATACTCAAGCTTCCTTTTCTTAACCGTCAAAAGCACTTCTTCTTTCAATCAATTATGATGGGTAAAATCCAGGGTAAACTACGTGTTGGTAGAAGGAACAAATCATTGCTACGTAACGCTAGGGAGTGACGGGTATTTCGGAAGATTTCTTGCATCTGACAGAAGACACGCTTCACGAGTCGGATGGCCCACCTCCGAAAGACAGGCACCAAAAGGAGAAGCCTAGATAACGAATGCTTTTATTTATGTGTAAATGCTGGTGGTCTACATAACAATATGGAGACAGGATGTCATCCTCAATCAAGAAGCCATTTTATTTGCTAAATATCTAATCATTTGCAATTGTGATTGAATAACGATGGGGTTCGCATATAAATGTCTTATTAACACATTGATTACAATTACGCCTTTCATGTGGTAGTCTTGGACAAGTAATGGAGTAGATAAATTTAATTAGATTTACTACAAGTATATTGTTAAAAAGATTATCAACGAATGAGTATGAGTATACAGCGAGGAAATGCTGCCAGCGTTAAAGGTATACTGGCACAGAGACCAAACTTGCTAAAAGTGTATAAATATTTGAATATTATAGAACAAAAGCATTGCACCTCTAAGTTATTTTTGAGTTTTTTTAATTAAAATAAGGAATTTATAGCATATGTACTGCAATTGCCGTACGGTCGAACTTAGGTCGTCTCTGTGGTATTATCACTTGAACGAAGGCCGGAACGCGAACAACGTGAAGAAATCTTTATGTTTATAGAACAGGGGGCAAACGGGCTCATCTGATGTTGAGTAATACCGTCGCCCATGGACACTCTCAGTGCTAGACGGCTCGCAAGTGGATTGCCGGCCTTTAAACTTATATGTATCAATGTATTTCGTAAGTATATCGATAATTATATATTACAATGTTTTGGCGGCAGTAATCAATCTGTGCTGCTTGTCAATTGTCACGTTAATGTTTATTTATATCACCCCTCAGAGTAAATACAGCAGTGGTACTTGATGCACTTTTATTCAAACAGTTAAGTTTAATACCTCGCGTGACTGGACGCATTCCTTAATCTTAAGTTACAGGCGACATCGATTTTTAGATATCAAAATGTCGGTTCGCTTAAAGAAAATAATTGAAGGGATATTTGTTATAAAATCATTTTTCAAACGTATTAATAAGTTTCAATTATTTAACTTTGCTTTTACCCACAACTATAAACAAAACAGATGAGTGTAATATAAAAATGTTATATAAAGACAAAATTAATTCTAATTTAATTAACACCACGAATCTGGGTCAGACTCAACCATTTTCAAAATGTATTTATTAAATAATCGCTATCGCCTATAACTTACACTGTATGGCTATACAGTCATTGAAGTGCATTTACTCAGCTTTTCAATTGCCTCTCATCATCACGCGTGACTCACAGCGTCATATACTTGTTAAGCATAAAGGAACTTCATGATTAGAGATTTCTTATCGCCCTCTATTATTGAGACAGACAAATCATGAGGCAGGGCGTATAGCGAAATCTCTTAGTTGTACACAAGCTTCCGTAAATTTAATCCGGCATTAGCGGCTTAAATTCCGGATTTGTATAATCTATTATAAAGAGTTAAAGTTTGTGAGGAAAATTCTGTTATTAATAGAAAGCAGATAACATGTTTTTTTTATTTTTTATTATTGCTCAATATATTATAGTGTTAGCGGACTAACGCCATTTGTAGCAGAAACCTATATAAAGCGTGGCAACACCGGCGTTGACTTACTTTTATTTCTAGACTTCGTGCGAACGGGCTTGTTGCTAACCTAACCTCGGTAGATTTTAAAAGTCTAAAGTACCTACACGTTCTTATCTTTTTATGTTTCCTAATATCAGAATTGGGATTTGAACTTTTCGCTCACTTCTCTTTTGTTTTGTTTTGAAGTAATCTTTGTGGTTTAAATTTTCCTTCTCTTTGTGTCCGTCCAATGTACGAAGTCACGAGTGATTAACATTTTAAAAGTGCTCTTTGTGTAAAAGTGTTGTTTGTGTTTGTCATGAGAGTGCAACAGTGTCCATTAAATTCGGGATCGTCTAGTCGGCAAGGTAGACGAGAGATGCTTTGACAGAGGACGGCCGAACGGTTGAAGAACAGTCAAATCAATCAGGACACTGTCGTTAATGTGGGTCGTAGACCCCCTTGTAAATTCCAGAAGGATGATCTGGTCTTTGTTATTAAGACTGCAAAGGTTGGGTTTCTGTTTTAAATTTTTGGGGGTGCTAATGTGTTTAGACCACTTTGAGACATACAAGTGTATGGGTCTCTGTTTTAAGTTTTTCTGGTGCTAATGTGTTTAGACCACTTAGAGAACATGCAAAATGTATGAGTCTCTGTTTTCAAAAATTGTCGCTTATGAGAGCACTAGGAGCCACTGTCGATACGACGGTGTATTGCAAATATACTGAGTTTTATCTTTATTTGTGTTAAGTCTGAAGCTATCTAATTCTGTAATATTTGCTTTTTGAAAGATCAATGGACAGGGTAACCAGCCCCAAACTCACGATCTTCCTGTATAAATGGTAAAAAGATCAATGGACAGGGTAACCAGCCCCAAACTCACGATCTTCCTGTATAAATTGTAAAAAGATCAATGGACAGGGTAACCAGCCCCAAACTCACGATCTTCCTGTATAAATGGTAACAAGATCAATGGACAGGGTAACCAGCCCCAAACTTACGATCTTCCTGTATAAATTGTAAAAAGATCAATGGACAGGGTAACCAGCCCCAAACTCACGATCTTCCTGTATAAATGGTAACAAGATCAATGGACAGGGTAACCAGCCCCAAACTTACGATCTTCCTGTATTAATGGTAAAAAGATCAATGGACAGGGTAACTAGCCCCAAACTCATGATCTTCCTGTATGAATGGTAAAAAGATCAATGGACAGGGTAACCAGCCTCAAACTCACGATCTTCCTTATGAATGGTAAAAAAATCAATGGACAGGGTAACTAGCCCCAAACTCACGATCTTCTTGAGAAATAAGTAGACCTTTATACCTTATATCTACTCTTATGGTGATACTAAACTTGTGATTGTTTACACAAGTCCTTACACATGAAAGTGCTGTTTGTTTCAAATCTTGTAAGGGTTATGAATAATCTTTCACTCATTCCTTTGAGTCTATACTTTTAAGTTCCTTTCTATCTTTCATTACTTTGATTGTTTGTATTAAACCAAGTAAATATGTTCAGCTGCTGACAAATAACGCCAATCCTTCCCAGAACTGTAATGTTCTAACGTTCTATTCTACCACAGAGATGACAGTATAGACGCTGGAACATCAAACGACGAGGACTCAGGGTGTCAGGAGAGGCCGTGTTAGCGGACTAAGCCATTTGTAGCAGAAACCTATATAAAGCGTGGCAACACCGGCGTTGACTTACTTTTATTTCTAGACTTCGTGCGAACGGGCTTGTTGCTAACCTAACCTCGGTAGATTTTAAAAGTCTAAAGTACCTACACGTTCTTATCTTTTATGTTTCCTAATAATAGTATATATAAACTAAAAGTAGGGTAGGGCGGGGCTAGTTGAGCAATTTTTCACTTGCTTGGATATAGCTCCTCAATGATAAGTCTCAATGAGTTGTTATGTGTCCTGATGGATTAGTAATTTATCCCTTAACAAAAGTGTCCATAGTATTTTTTGTAACAAGTCCAATATAATAGCTACAGATGTTTAAATGCAGAAAGTCAAGTATGCTCAATGTACCCCATAGGTGGGGTAAGTTGAGCAAGGGTATGGGGCAAGTTGGGCACTAAAATGTCTAGGCCAAACCATGGGTTCTATGTTAACTTGAGATGAAATAAAATATGTGTTAGACAGTCAGCTTTTTTGTTTATAGTCTTTTATTGACAGAACAACAAAATTTGAAGAAATTTTCTTTGTATAATTAACCGAAACTAGAATCAACAAAACATGAGCATCCATATCTATCCATTACTTCCGATAATTTCTAAAAAAGATTACCAACGCTGGTGGGTTCTGGTTTCTGTATGGATAGCTATGATTTTTTGTTTTTAAAACATCATCAACCATTCTTTTCCGGAAATCTTTTTTGCAATTCAGCTTGGTGGAATTTCAGCACACTCTTAGGCAAGGCGACGGACGTCTTTTGGAGAAAAATGCCATTTGCAGCAAAATTTTTCAACAGTTCTCTTGTGAGAGAGGATATACTTCCCTCGGTGTTGTATAGCCCATAAAATGAATCATCACCTTCATTTAATTTATTTAAAAGTCAACCAATTCAGAATTCTTTAGCGGCGGTATTCACACTTTTTCCCTCATCGTGGACAGCCTTTGCAGCATTATTTAAGTATTCAGTAGTGTAAGAACATCTTGTAGTCTTTCTCTTGTAAGTCCGCATCCAAACAAAAAATAAAAGATTCATTACTCATCAGTTGTTTAAGTCGTAGAGTTAGTTGAGCTATAGTTGCTCAACTTACCCCAACGGAATTTTAAAAGAAAAGTAGGATTGTAAATAAATGCCTAGAATTAGACCCAAAACCTATTTACAAATCAAAAATACAATAATCTTCTGAAAGATTAACACTCTCCTGATTGAAAACAGAGAACATTTGACAAAGACAGACGAAAACTTGCGATAAACAATGTTTTTACTTTTTGGTCACAAAATAAACAAAACGCCGTGACACTTCACTCACTCGTCGAGCTGCCACTACTATTGTGCGATGATTACCTCTCCTACCACTCCTTCTTTTCGCTATTTGATACTCCCGCGTAAGGTGAATAGTTTCCGAGTTTTCGATTGCCCAACTTGCCCCTATGCTCAACTAGCCCCGCTCTACCCTACAGAAAACACCAAAAATCCACTAAGTGGTTTAACCTTGGTGCCTGAAGGGCGCAATTCTATATATTTGTGGCTATTGATTTGAAAAATGAAATGACTTTAGTGGTAGTCGGATTTGCAAATGAGGAAAAAACTGATAAAATAAAAACCTTTCTTACGAAAGCTTAACGATGAGAGATACATGATTGAGTTCTAGAATACAATTGTGAGGTTAATAATGGTTACACAAGTCAGTACAATGTAATTTTTTTATATTTAAGTCACTAAAAACATCAAAACAAGAACAAAAAACAAAACGAAAATGTGTGTTAGTCGGCGCTAGTCGCCGCTATAAGCCGCAACGATATTTTATATAAAAAGGCCAAATGCAGTAAACAGCTTTCGTGCCTGGCTACGAGTACACTGTTCTCATTTGTATTAAATATTATAATTATCAACTTACGAGTCAATTACTGACTTTTATACGTCAATAAATAACAACTGCACTCACTTTCTTCGATAAAATTCTGAAATTATCGGTAGGTTGTATTTATTTGGTAAAATATCTCTTGAACTGTCTTCACGAACCTCAGCACAGTTGATGAATAAAAATATATAATAAAAAAAGGGTGCGTGTACTTATGTACGCGCGTAAGAAGTTATACTTCTTTGGCATTATTAAAAATAGTTTGGCTTTGTTCCACCTCAGTTTTTGATGTTTCACAGCGATAAGATGACAACTCTTTTTTGTATTCAATTTAGTGCACTACACTATTATCAATCGTTTTTGTCTCTTGTCTTTTGCTAGATTAAATCAGAAAAATTACATGTTTTGATTAAACAATGTGGTCATTTTTTAATCAAAACATTACTCGAAAATAATAACGATAGTTAACCTCAATGTATTGAAGCACTAGGAAGGTTGATGAG
This sequence comes from Pieris macdunnoughi, assembly GCA_905332375.1. NCBI lineage: Eukaryota > Metazoa > Arthropoda > Insecta > Lepidoptera > Pieridae > Pieris > Pieris macdunnoughi. The sequence goes on from CAJOBZ010000041.1 coordinate 486,544, forward strand.
ACAGTTTTTTTCACAAATATTAATTAGTATTGGTTTAAATATTCAATTTAAATCACTTCTGATTATAATTCAAAAAGCATTGCTAAATTTCTCTGAAAAAATAATTAAAACTCCTTTATTTGTTTAAAAGGTAAATGACAAATGTCATTATGGTCATTCAAAATTCTTGGCATACGAACTTCACGCAAATTCTATTTCTTTTTACTTGTAGATTGTCTTATTCCTATCTCGCTCCACTATAATCACACTCTAATTTGTGTCACAGGTGCCGCGCATTATAAAATTTATTATGAATTTTCAACGCCTAAAGAAGTATAACTTCAAAAATCAAATTATCTGAGCTGGATCCAAAGAAAACGAACTTTGGATGGATGCAGCGAGAGAGGTATGGCAGGACCGTAGACCGGAGAACCGTGGTCTCTACATACCCCGGGAAAATAAATATTTTTTTAATACATTTATATAAATGAACATTCGCGAAAATACGTGTCTTACATACCAATCTTTTGTGTATGACATTGATGACTTAATAGGTATTCATTTATTTTGATTAAATTACTGTTTCTTTATACTGTGCCGAAATTTTGAATTGCAAATTGCATGTTATCCTTTACCTTTCTCTCTCATATTTACAGTTACGAAGCTTTCTTCGAACGTTGAATTATGTAATTATTAAGATTGCATTATAGTATTTATTTTTTTCTTTAAGTATTAAATTAACTATTAGAAGTTTAAAATCCTTAGGCCCATCGTCTAGAACGCCAACTAAATTTGGTTTCAAGAGCTGTCAAACAATTTTTTTTTGTTTGAAGTTTGACATATTTGACAACGCTCAAGACGAAATCGTAACTCAATCATCGTAACTCGTCAATACCATAGATACCAGGAAAATAAAAGGCACTAGAAACATGTCGACTGCCTTTAAAAGTCATAGAAAGAAGTAGTGAACCCTTGACTAATAATAATATAATGTATTTTATATTACTATATTATTTTTATATGTGATACTGGCACGCGTAAGAGACAAAACGAAATGATTATTTAAGCTATGTACTATAAATTTGAAAGAAACACGTCAGAAAGCCTAACTATTCGTGACTGGCAGAGTGGAGGGCGCTAGAACTTGAGGCCGGTACTTGCAGGACCGATCAAGTAAAGGCCATTATGGGTCTTACCATCACCCAGGCGCAGAGGCTTGCCAAAGACAGGGGAGAGTGGAGGAAGTTGTGCGGCGCCACTAACACGACCTTCAGAAATGAAGAGAAGAAGAAGACTATGAATTTGACAAAATACTATAACGATTGCGTAAAATATTTACGCCATTATGCGCTGTAGCATTGTTCATACAAATATTGTACACAGCGTTTAATACTTGTCAAAATGTACAGCTATTGCAATAACTAAAATAAAGATTATTAGTAATCACGTCATAATCCGACATTATTTAATATTGTAGATCGTTTAGCGCGATAATGAACAATGGTTTGTTACATATGACAATGGATCGATATACATTGATTTAAATGTTTCAAACACCTCGTAGGATCGTAAGGAGAATTCTAAACGGCGTCAAATCCGGCTTCATTTAATTTTGTGTTTAACGCATCAGAGACGTAACGATGGAAAGACAAGGGACATAAAACAAATGCAATCTAATATAGACCCTGAAGAACCACCTCGTTAAAGCCTAAATCTGAATTTTCATGTAAGACATATAAAGGTGCTTCCCAGAGCATGCAGAACGATATTATTGTACATGTTTGAACACAATTTTCTTTTCAAGATATCAAGCAAATGTTCAAAAAACTACACGAACGAGTTTAAATATTGTGTTCTATCTTTTTAACACGGAATTAAACAGGTAAATCATACAAACAAAATAGTATATTTAGGATGGATGTCCTTCCAAAACCCCAGGCCATCCCATCATTCCATTTGTCTGTACTTTTCGAAGAACGCGTTTTGGTCAAAGCTCACCGACGTCCAGATTGAGTATTCTGATAATCGACATAGTTCTGGATATCGATAGCTACCCTCACACATTGAAATCGATTTTTCTTTAGTTTTTGTAATTTTATTTGTTTTGTTCAATATTTGTATTATCTATTTGTGTCCGTCATGTTTGTCTATAAGTGCTTGTCACATTAAAATTTGTATATTGTGGATCTTTTACCCATGTATCAGTGTGCAGAGCGTTGGAAAGCCTTTATGAATAAAAAAATATTAAAGAACAATTCAGAAGAGATATATTCGAATAACTAAAGAATCTCGAAACACTTTTATTTTAAACGCAATGACACACTTCCTAATTGGTTAAAAGCCTCTGATATGGTATCTCGTTTGTTTGTTGAGGATATAAAATATTTTTATGGTCTTTATCGAGATAAGATTCGTTGTGTAATGTTCTGAGAAATATACCCATAGCGTTAATTTAAGGCTGTAGGTATGGCAGTGTATTTGTATTATCTTTTAAAAGACTCATCTATGTTTCAAAAATCGCAAATTAACTATTAGGTATGTTTGTTTCGATAAGAATTTTTTATTATTACATCCAAGAACTATAAGACTAGGCTGATACAATGTCGGGACATGTGTGTCAACTATTGTTCAAAGGTCTTATCTTTTTTATCTTCAGTCATCTAGGCTCAGAATGTCTAACTTTAATGGCCCTTTCAATTTATCATTGCGAATTTTTGAATAATTGTACACCCTATACTTTTCTTTAAATAAGTTGTGCGTTCGGTATGCTATACGATATCTGTAGTCCAATTAATTATCAGTAGTTTTGCTGTAACTCTATCATTTGCTTAAGTTGTCCTATCTATCTTATACGAGGTAGAATCAATAGCAGCGGGAAATTAAAAGGTTCTTTATTATTCCTAAAACAATTGATCGATTGTATTGAATCGAAAATTGTTAATGTAGCCATAAGATATTTTAGTTTATCTATGTTTATTGGTTATAGCTCTATGGTAGAAACTTGTCATTCTTCACGTTGATAGTAGTCTGTGCATTATTCTTGAGCACTTTAGTATCATTGTATCTAATGAATAAATGATTTATAAAAAGGCTGTGGGTTTTTCTTAACCCTTAAAATATTTAGCGCCCGCAATGACATATGGCAATTCAATACGTTTTAGATATATGGGCGTCATTCTTAGCTCTGCGGCCCGTCACTAACGCGTAGGCATCGGATAATTATTTCATGAATGAAAATTTTTCTAGAGCTATGAATGGGATATATAAGGCATCATTTACTGACTTCGGTTCATTGGACAAAAACCCTGTGCCAATTCAAGAAAACCGGTTGTATCCCTATGGTGATGCTCTTTGACTGGCCGCTGGAGTATCGATATCGATAAAAATGTCAAAGGCCAATAACATGAGTTCAAAAGACTTGCAATTTCTATAATTTCTACTGTGGTTTAACTGTTCTATATTAAACTACGTTTTGTCCGTTGTTAAAATTTCAACTAATTTACATATTTATAAAGAAACTTAAATCAACAAATGATAGTCTCTCAGTAGGTACTGAAAACAATATTCTTTAAATTCTATTACATTACTCTTCCGCGAATACTATAAGGTATCTGCAGTGCTATGGAATTCACTCCCGATGCGCTTAGCTCCTTCTCTATCTTTCTTTAAATCTTCACTGTACAAGATTTACCTGTCACATCGTATCCCTAACTTCCGTACTAACTGAAATTCTCGTGATTCATGTGTCCATACGTACACTACATACGTTTTAATTGCTTTGTTTTGTTCCATTGTTTTTGTCTAAGTAATTCATATGTAATATCATATGTAGCTTTGCAGTTCTTGCGTTCACCTTATTTAATTTTTCATCACAGTGGTTGCCTAGAAGAGATCGCTCGAAAGCGATAAGGACACCAGTTGTCCTCATTATTATTTAATTGTTTTGTATTTCTTGCAACGAAGTGTAAATAAAATATATATATTAAAAAAGCACGTTAGCGATGTTACAATAAACAAAAACAATTCTCAAGAAAGTCTCGATAAAAACATCACTATACCAGAATGCGGTGCAGTAAGTCCCTTTGAATGAAATCTACAGACGTATCACCCATCCCTTTCTGACCTTTACCTTTATTCTAACAAAAATAGAGACAAAACACAACAACAGATTATAAAGCTGTAAACCGAGATTAAAAACAATCCTTTTTTGGTTTTTCGTTTGAAGTTTATCTTTTAGTCGTGTTTTTAAGATACGTTTCGTGCGTGGGCTTAATTTGCTACCATTTGGTTTTATGTCTCTTTATAAGCTCACAGAAAGACTAATGAAAATAAAATTACGCGTTTAAGTACCAAATTGTTTAACATTAAACGTAATTTGCTTCACTAGACATTTTCTTTAGCGAGCTATGGAATCAGCTTTCATTGGAGGTGTGATACGGCCTCCGATTACTTAAAAAGAGAGCTTACACCTTCCTCAGATTAAAATGGGTGTTCATTTGCTGCGGTAACTGCATTTATTGGCTGTCTCGTATGCTCATGTGTTCCTATATAAGTCAAAGCTTTTTCTATTGTAAATACTAAATCTGTCTAATAAGGGAGCGTTCAAGTATCGTCACGCAATTTTTGGAGATTATTGGTTTGCTGTACCCAAGTATAGTAAAACGTTTCGTGACCACCTCGTGACTCTTCATACCTAAAAGTTACCATTATGTGGTGTAAAGTACCTACTGGAAAGTCGCAAATAATAATAACAATAACGCGTAATTCAATCCCCGCCCCGTATCGTAACGTTTTACAAAAGGACCCCCCCCCCAAATTCGTAACGTAATACTTGAACGCTCCCTTAGACATAAAGAGAAGAGATCGATTATCTCTTTCTGTCATTACAGTGAGTGCGAGAAAGCTATATCGGCTATTGTAAACAAAACCGTGTAAAACTTTAATAAATTCTGCAGACATGGTAATGATTTTACAATGATAAATGTGTCTTTATGTGGTTTATCCTTGACCGGAGTGTAAAAATTAATTGAATAACATGTGCGCAGCATACGCCGCCATATTAGTAATGGTAAATAATAAATGTGCTGGCAATACCGATTTTTTTACTGAATATGGGCATAGTCTGTTATTTATAGTGTAGACTCAACTAGCTTAGAAGCATTTGAATAATTTAGTCTGATATAAGATTTATAAAAGGCATACCATTTTACATATTACCAATACTAACATGAAGTTTTAGGAGCCAGTTTTAATTCAAGAATGATTTAGAAAGGATACCTTTGGCTTTTTGTCAACTCTAGTCTGTGACTGAACCAAGCCGAACTATTGCAATTTTTTCTTCTGAATTTAATAAAATTATTAAAAAATGGGGGTCAAGTTTGCAACCCGCAGCGACATCTTATATTATAATGACTTTTTTATAGAACAAACGGGCAAGAGGCTAATTTGCTCTCAATGCCAGATATAAGTAAACTCTTTTAATTCGTATATATTTTGTAACGAAAAAACCAACGAAATTTCAATGGTAAACGCTGGCTGGTTTAAAATAGCATACATTTTTAAATTTTCTTTTATTCATTGCACGCGTGATTCTAAGAAATATAGGTCAAAGCTTACGTAATCATTACATTGAAACTGTAATGCTAACCTATAAATATTTTTTGCGATCATCGCGTAAACATGCCGCGTTTTATTAGACAAACATGTCTGAAACGACGCAGGTTTTTAAATCCCATCAAATGAAAATTATTACAAACAAACATGACTAGTTCTGGGAAATATTTTAAAAATCGAATGAAAGATCGGAATGTAAATTGAGATATGCTATAATCTGTATTATTTATGACTTTGACATATAATAATTATTGATCTTGCGTAAGACATTGTTGTGTCTTTATAAGTTATGTTTTATTTGCATTAAAATCTACATTTGAATTAAAACACGTTCAATTATCACAATCATAAAAAACACAGTGGCGCTACAACCATTTGAGGTCTGGGCTTCAGATATCTGTTTCATGATTGTCAATCTAATAGGCAAGTATGTGATCACCCTGCCTGACACACGCCGTCAACTTTTTGGGTATAAAAGCAGGTTTCCTCACGATGTTTTCTGTCACCGTTCAAGGGAATGTTAAATGCGCACATAGAAAGAAAGTCCGTTGGTGCACAGCCGGTGATCGAACTTCAGAGTTGAGAGTCGAAGTCGCATCATAGCAGTAAGCTCTACTGCTTAACAGTTATCTCAACTAGAGTTTTCTAATAGTAAGTTCAACGTTTCGTAAATCAGCATTATTCGTCAATTGACCTTCAGAGTTCAGTTCATATTAACTAAACGATTGTCTTGTTGACTGATTATTAAAAGCATAGTTTTATTTAAAAACTAAACTATGAAGTGTTATTAGTTAAGCCAACCCAGAGATAAACACTAGTAAATATTATTTAGCGAAATGCTACGAACTCGTATCGGAGGTTATAAGCGTTCGCGCACGGTCAACGAACTCAATATGGCGTTAAAATAGAATGAAAGAATTCCCGCCATTTCAATTTTAACCTCGAAATTGTTTCACAAGATGTAATGTAAACATTAAGTTCGTACTTACTATTAATATGGGTACAAGTGCAGTGTGAAAATCAAAAGGTATGTTGCCTTGTAATGAACTCTTCTGACTTTGATGAATTTCCCTTTTTCAAGACACTGATTACTCACAGATCAACGAAGAAAAATTAAATTTTAAAACTCTTATGTTTACAATGTTCCCAAATGACGGTTTCAGTTCACTTCCCTTGTATTTATAATAATTTAATACTTAATACTTTAAAATAATTACGTTCCTTCCTTATTGTCTTGGTAGTTTCCAAAAAATAATTATGAATGCACTGTTTTGGATGTGATAATAAATGTAACTGACATTTGTTCATGTATAAATTAATGAACTAAATTGAACGAACGTGATCCGATAAATCGTTCGATTGACATTAAAATCATCCCTTTAGGTCAAAAAACTTTCAATTGGTGAGAGTAATGAATGAATTTAAGAATGTCACTGATGCGGGTTTCGTTGTGTTCAAATTATTCTGATTCTGTGTCAAAAGCTTTATATGGCTATAAAATTTACAAAATTACGGTCAATTTGACAAAAACTTCTCGGAAAATAATTTCCCAGATTCAAGTAACGGAGTTTATTTAGTGATTCAATACGCACCATTTACATAAATATTATACAACAAAAAAATTAAAGTAAAAAATATTCAACACAATTCAGTGTTTAGATGCAAATAACTACATACTTTATATTATTAAAACACTAACACGAATAAGAAGTTCTTTGATATATCTTCGGTATTCATATAAAATTGTTTTCAATTCAGTGCATAAATTCAAGTCAATCTTGATGGATTGTAAATCCATAAAAGGAATTTGACTTGGAGGTTAAGAAAGTGCGCCAAATGTTTATGTCAAGGGGATTTATGGAACATAAGACAACTGACAGTTGACAACTTGGAATATGGTAACATAGAATAAATAAAAAAATGGTGCGTGTACTAAATACTAATGTACTTACGCAGTTTCAGGGAACGAAGTTTTCTTCTTTGGCTTTACTTTATTTTTTTTAATCTTAACATAATTAATAATAAATATTTAACGTTAATAATTTAATATTTAGTACATTATTCAATTATTAATAATAATAATAATAATATTATTATTATTTATTTTATTATATTATTAATTCAATTTAATAACTAGGTATGTTTCATAACCGTTTGTAACTAAGTAACAATAGGTCTTTGTTAAAAAGCATTGCTAAATTTTTGAAAAAAAATAATTAAAACTCCTTTATTTGTTTCAAAAGGTACTCCACAAATGTCATTATAGTCATTACACAAATTCTTCGGAATAGCTGCTAAAAACTTACACGCATAAGTTCTTATTTATTTTTACTTGTAGATTGTCTTATTCCCATCTCGCTAGTGCACGCTCGGCGCCCATACTGATGAATTTTGTGTCCATACGGTTTGACTTGGAGGCGCGCATCGTAAAATTTCACTCTCATCAATTTTTCATAACGCGCCTAAAGAAGTATAACTTCAAAAATATTAAATTCTGAGTGAAATGCGTTAGGAGATATCGTCTATACTTCGTATTATGAATAAAACCATTTCCTTTCAAATTAATTAAATTAGTTAACAGCCGTAATATAGCCTAACCTAAACATATGTTTATGATGCCCTGTAACATGTTTATGACTGTTTAATTATGTTAACTAAAATGTTATAATTATGACTTTATAACATAAGTCGAGGGTCCAATTATGTACATCCCGTTCTTTTGATTATGGATTTTTTTAAAAGCATATCATTCTAACATAAATAACTAAGAAGTGTGCAGCGCTATTTCAAAATAATTGGTTGCAATCCTGTGACTATAAATCCGTATAATACGATAGATAATAAATACATTTATTTTAAAAGTGAAAATGGCTTTGCGTTCATAGTGTAACTCTATGCTTTATCGTTCTTATCCATTTGGATCCTATATTGTTTAACTCGTTCAAACACAACACAGAATACCAATCGTACTTCGTGGCACCATTTATTTAGATTGTATCAATAATGCGGGTATTCTGTCCCTTATTTTTTGTGAATTATTGCTCGCAATAGCTAAATAAAAGAGTTATACGTCTACTTATGTTAACCTATGTATGTATAAGGGATGCACGTAAACAAAGTATAATATTGTCTGTGGTTATACCTCCCCCCCAAAAAATAGCTGCTGTTATATTTAAATGTTATATGTTCCCTTTTACCAAGCTAAAGAAATTTGACAAAAACAAAATTTGTTTGATAAAAGTCGTGCCTCCTCGTTCTTTGAAAACTATTTGATACATTTTTTCTTCATTTGTATAAGGAATTAGGTTAATTGTCGCTTTGTTTTCACACGAGTAACTTTTAGTGTGCTGTAAAATGAATTATTCAGACAATTAACACTGTTGCCCGTTGTATACTTTATAAAGAGGTTACGTAACTGAAAAGGCTTTATAGCACTTCCGTTCGCAGCCTCGGAGGAATTCGGGATAAAATATCGCCTATATATTATATAAATGTCTGATATTGAATGTCATCTTTGTTATCGTTGCCCATAATTATTTATTATTTTGTATTAATAAAGACTAGTGGTCGACAAATGGTCGGAAATTTAACAGCAATTTATTTAATTTTTAATTTAAAACGGCAATATCAACGGCTATATCTCTATGATTGACGTTTGCCATAAAATCTTCAAAAAAAAAACTGACGTCGCATAATATGTCAAGAGTCATTCAAGCAGTAGCTTATAAATTATAAATGTTTCTTTTCATTTCAATAAAAATAATAGCTATTTATATGTAATGATATATATATATAATTAGTAACTGATTAAATAACTATTTATAGCATATAAATGCTTGCCTTTATGTTTTTATTTATTTTAGGATTTGTAGGTCGCTTACGATTTCAAACTTAATCTGTTTTAGACATTTTGAGTTACCGACCCACAGATTCAGGATCATAATACTAAGTGTTGGTCGAGACATAGTTGAGCCATAAAACTCCAAACTAACAATCTTCTATGTAAATCTCGAAGGCATAGGTTTAATTTGTAACATACTTATAAATAAATAAAACAAATTTTGGGTTTCTTTTTTTTTTTTTTATATTACTTCAAGAATTACAATTGTTGCTCTGTTCATAATTTATTATTAATAAAAAAAACATTACTACTATTTGAGCATTATATTACGTCTATATTTGAAAGAAATAAAGGTGAGAACGTGTAATGTCAACAGACTATGTCACACAGAACATGCATAGTACGAATAAGACAACATTAATTTATTAAGAAACTAAACAGGCCACCGCTGAGGTGATTTCATTAATAGGACTACTGTTGGTTTGAATTAGATGCGATAAAGCTTGGGGTACAAGACACAAATTTTAACGGTAATTAAGAACACTGTTGTTAAAGTATATAAGCGAACACTGAAATTACACTCAGGTCTTCAATGACTTTTCATAAATTAATAATATTATTATATAACAAATGGACATGGGGTAAATAGACAGGAGGCTCATCTGATGTTAAGTATCGCCGCCCATGGACACTTACATTGCCAGAGGGCATGCAAATGCGTTGCCAGCCTTTTAAGAATTGGTGGTCCTTTTCTTAAATAACCTGAAGTCGAATTGGTTCAGGTTATATGCATATCTAGTGTAACCCAGCTATGCACGACTAAATTAAGGGAGTCATGGATGACGATTTGTCTAGCGAGACATTTTTACTATTACTAAAGTATAGTAGTACTATATCTGGACTAGATATATTGGTGTTTCATAGATAGCTTTTCTTAATAGAACAGAAATTAAGTTCACCATTCTTTTATGTCCGTCAATCGTTTATTATTTCTGCTTTAAACGGGTAAGATTTAGAATCGATAGATAGCACTAAGTGTTATCTTTGAAGTCATTCACAAGAATAACCAAAGTTAACAGAACCTTAAAATTGGATACACGCTTATTAAAACCTTTAATATTTTTTACATCGCACTCGGTGTGTTCCAGACCTTACACGAGGAAACCATTACTGAACTCCACGCACCCATATTGTTTTACCCAGGGCTATTAGCCTAATAAATCGATATAGGGTGGTACGAGAGTCGATACATTTATCGATAAAACCTTAATTTATTTATTTTACAAAACATTTATTCACCTTATAATATGTTTGACGTGTGTGAAAATAAACGAGTGTAAATTTTTAAAACATACATTTATTTCGATGGCTCTTGATATTTAAAGTTAATTCAACAATTATATCGACTCTATAGAAAAATATATATTTTGTACACAATGCCGATGAATACAAAACAACATTATTTTTAAGAAAACAATAATTTTCCCACATTTTACAATTCTATTGCAACACTAGAACTGAAATAACAAAGGGGTGTCATGCGTTAATGAACTTTTAGGCAACCTTTATCATCCAAAGGGCATTGGAACAACCGAAAAACGTCTCTTTATAAGTAAAATAAGAACCAATTTTATTTAAATTTAGAACTTCCAAATAAAAACGGAAACTTAAAATCACACTGTCAGTGCGCGGAAGCCATTTATTTTTGTCGACTCAATTAAAATAATTGATCCAACAGATTTGAATTCAAATTTCTAAGAAAATTCTCAACCACTTCATTGTTCGAATTTTGAATAGTGAACAAAGAATTTCATCTTTTTTTCTCAGGCTTGCCACTTCCTAGTACTTAAATATTTTTGATCCTACCTACCTATCCTGCCCATACTGTTATGGAAATAAGCTTAACGTTACAGACGAGACAATAAAATGTATACTTATTAATTATTCATAAGTGAAACTAAATTTATTTAAGACAGTTGTAAGCTGCTGTTGTGAGATGTAAATCTCAATGCTATTGTTTATTATATGTATAATTGCGCAAAATAATTTCTAATGTAATCAATGATTGATAAAAGTAAATTGCATTGCTGGGTAAAAACACACGCTATAGGCTAAAATCAAATCATAAATCATAAGTAGTATGTACTTAATACATTCCATAGATAATCGTTACACAGAATATGTATTTCAAAGAACTTTGACTGTTCTACGACTGAATAATAATTTTATTAATTAATATGTCTATACCGTAGGAATAAGCGTTATGGAACCCAATAACTCAACGTAACATTTTACATACAAACTTTTTAATCTGTTCTGTGAAATGACAACTGTCATTTGAATGTACATTTCCCGCCAGATGTTTACTCTTGACTGGTTCGCGGGTCTTACCTGAAAAGATATAGATACATATTAGTAAAATTTCTAACAAGTCTTAATATTAAGTATTATTCATTTACATGATGAAGAATTAAAAATATATTGTGCCAACCCAACAAAATAACTTCATAGTGATGGCATTATAGTCTATACTCTAACATAAACTGTCAGTTACGCAAATAGGCAATTTTGCAACAGTTGGCGTCCTTCACAAAGTTATAAGAGCTAAGTAATGCTTGGTTTTATTGACTGCAATCTGTGGTTTTTAAAACTATTCGATTATAATGTGACCCTGTGATAGCTTTTTAGTCCGTTCACGCAACAATTTACGACAGATTCCGATTTCAAAACAAGTTTGAGGAAAAGCGGAAAATGAACGGTTATCTGGATGTGTTTTATTAAAGATTCTACAACACTAAACTCTATACTACTAATAGGAGATTTTTGTATTTTATTTGGTTTCATATTATGAAGAATGACGTAATGAAGTTAATAATTCCGTATAGTTGCCAATTGCATATGGGTTTATTTTTAAACCCAACATGTGCAAAAATTGGGATCACGGCCAGGCTGAGCTGAACGAAAAACGCAACCTTGACTCATATTTAATTACAATTTAAAATTACTTTCCGTCGGGATGTTTAATCTTTGATTCCTGTGTATTGAATAACTATAAATACAATTTAGCAATATACTTAGTAATGCAGATCATACCTTCAACATATTCATAGTGAAATTTCGTATGCACTTATTTTGAATAAAATAATACATTATTTCTGTTAGGGGATGAATTATTAATTTATGCCTTTACTTTAATTGAATTTATTTAATTTACAAATTATATATTATATAGACTTAAAAAACAAAAGAAGGAGGTATATATCGACGTGTAATTATGGGACTAAGGCAAACTAGCCCTGCTAACTTGTTACGGATGTGTTGCCGGGATTTCAGGATATGTTACGCTCTTTTCTTGAAGGCCACTAAGTTATTTATAGAAGGCCCCTATACATTAAATTTTATACACTAACCGTACCAACGAACACTCAATAAATTACTGATGCAACCACACGACCTGATTAAAACATAAATTAATTAACGGATTTTTAAATAAATATTGGGAACATACAAAAACAGTACCGACCTATTTAACTATAAGAAATTGACGCAACAAAACATTAAACCGCGTAAAAGTAATCGCTCCAACATAAAGACCATTCATAAATATATTTGGGTCAGACATTTGCTTCGGATTATATTGCTGTATTTTTATGCTTTTCGGTATATAAAATTCTTGTATCACAATGTTAGTTACCATACTCCTCCGAAACGGCTTCACCGATTTTTATTAAATTTTATATGCATATTCAGTAGGTCGGAGAATCGCCTCATAAGGGTTGTCCACCCCTAACATTTTATTTTTATTTTTTGGACAAAAAAATTTTTTAATTTTATTTCGCTTTTCCGGAATAAAAACCTAAGTGCTAAATAAAACTAATTTTTCAATATTTATCTCCACAAAATCCTTCCCCAGAGTTCAAGAAATAAAAAAAAAAACTCAAACTGGTCCAGTCGTCTTCGAGTTTTTCGCTTAGCATCATATTTCGCGATTTATTTATTTGTATATTATAGATTTCACTGGAACTGAGACGAAATAATCTAATTTTAGCATACTCTTTCAGTGATCTCACGATCGTGGCAGTTAAAATGTTACATGTGTGACGTCACAGCCACATGTGTACTTTTACTGTTTCTACGAATATACACTTACATGTATTAAACTCTTAGCATATTAAAGGTATACAATGTGCTCAAGCGAAATATTAACATATAATTCATTCAGCAGTGTATATCTAAAGTAAGTTCAATTATATATTATATAAATATTATATTAATAATGTGAGTGATTTATGTATGTATTTGCCGAACCAATACATAAAAAGTACAGTTAGATAATCGCCCAATAGCTCAATTGTTATTTTAGACATTCCCAACTCGGACATATCATAATCATTGTTCAAGTCTTCTATATATTGTCCGTCCTCTTAAAGGATTTCCCAATATAAATATAGAAAATTTATTTCAATTTCTAATAATGAATAAGCGATTATGTATATTTACAAACCTAACTTAGTATGATTTTAACTTTAAACCCCTCTGGCCTTTAATCTGTTACATTAAAATCTTTTCTTAGTGCATCAGAAAACACAAACATTTCAAATGTATAACTACTTTGGTTTAGCGTCGATGGATGCGTCAGTAAAGAGGTTTTAATACAGATAGAAAAAATATTTTTTTTTGTCGTAATCTGTGTATAATAAGCTACTTAGATCAATCATCTGATTCAATAACTGTATAGATCGTTTATTTAATAAATATGGTGCAATCTTTGTAAAATCTGAAAACCAGGTGCTTTTATTTTCCTCTCATGCATCAAGTGGTTTCCATTAATGTCAATATTTCAACCTAAAAACCTAATTTTCTTTCTATAAACTTTAAAGAGACCAATGAATAAGGAGCCGTGCCACGGTTGAACTAATTTCTATAGGTGGTTCTATTTAAAATGGTTGTCTGTTTTCTGTTTATTTTGATAACACCGTTTCAGATTTATCGAATGTTAGCGAAGATTTGTTGCATTACCAACATTAAAAGAAACTCAATTTTCTTTTTTTAAGTTGTATATAAACTTATTGCACAATATTGGTACATACCTACTGCGCACAAATTATTCATGTAGTTTGTATACTTATGAATGTTAAAATAAAATATCTCTCTAAATTTACATTTACTGCCAGTTTTGAGAACTGGGCGGAGAACACGAGAAGAACTTTAAAGAAGTTTAGTAAGTAGTAAATATATTATTCCAATTCGTAAAGAAATAGACAAAAACCTATATTGTGAATATTTTGATCTTTAATGTAGGTTATACTTATATTACTTAACGTTCATAAACGTAGATTGTGTTTATTATGAAAAAAGAAAATTATTAAAGAAAATGTTAAATACTTGATTGTTATTAATCCTATATTTGCACGCAAAATGCCGTCTTAGATACAAATACAATTACATTAGTGTTAAAAGCCTCTTAATCCTTGTAAAGTGAGAGGTGTCAAATCAAACAATGACGTAACGTGACGTATCTTGACAGATGACGTAAGTGTCATCGTGACACACGCGTGGGCTTATTAACTTGAGGCGAGATTTGGGTGGTCCTATTTTAAATATTTAATATCAAATATGAATAGATAGAAGTACCTTTAGGCGATTTCCTAACAATGTATTTACACCCTATCCTTTTATAATTGTTCCAGACTTATTTATGGTTGAGATTTTGTACTTTCCATATTAAATAAAAAAAATTAGGAATTTACTAAAATAAAACTTTATTGGTGCATGCGTTTTCGGCGTAAACCACACGACCTTATGTTTATAGATGGGAGAGTTGCACGGTCAAAGTCATATAGATACTAATTAAGTGTATATATCCATTATATGAATAAATATTATAATAGATTGCCCCCAAGGTTTTTATTTTAGGTAGCTATAGAAGTAACAAGCGGCATATCGGTAATCACTATCATCTGTCAAGTGTCAAATTTGTAAAATGCGCGGCTAAAGAAAACATAAAATATAGAATTACAAACGGATGCATAGACAATGAATCGAAACAGAATCTATTTTGAATGGCGATGTCCGCCTTGGCAATCATCCAAAGTCTGCTCTCTATAAATACTAGATAAATACTTGATAAATACCAGTTGTCTTTTAATTAAATATTTTATATTAAAGGAAAATTATATTTGCAATACTAAACGTATTCTAACAGATATATTTTTTTTATTGAGTTTCATTTTTTTATGGAATTGGGGCCAAACTACCAGGAGGCTCACCAGATGTTAAGTGATCTGGACACTCTTAATGCCAGAGGGCTCGCGAGTGCATTGCCGGTCTTTTAAGAATTTGTACGCTTCTTGAAAGACCCTTAGTCGAATTGGTTCTGAAATACTTCAGTGAGTAGCTTCCACATAGTGGTGGTGAGGAGACAAAAACGGCCTTAAAACGCACAGATCTGGAACGACGGACGTCGTGGTGATACGGGTGGAATTCCGTATTCTGCCTCGACGTCCAATGATGAACGTCAGCTGTAGGTATTAATCCGAACCACTCCTCTAAACACTCTCTTCCTCTGTTTTTCATTTCATTCATAAAAACGTTGATTTACTTTTAACGTAAAATTTAATTAAAGCAAACACTGTTAAATTGTCAATTACTGGCTGTGAACGTGTTACTAAATAATGTTATGTATTTTAAAAGCGTGATAGCCAACTACTCCATATAGCTTGTATATAGCTAATAATTTGTACATTATTTAAGCCTGTGCGAAACGCATTGAAGCAATTTGCGTAACATCGTGTAACCCAGTTAAAATATTTTTAGCTTTGAATCGGTGATATTTTGGGATGGATCAAACAATGTTTCATATACGAATCTACAATTAGACATTACCTAACTGTTAGCTTGCTAAAAGCTGAAGAAAATTGATTGAAGTCCGAATAATGTACCTACTAGTTTGAATTTTAACAAGTCATTGAAGAAGAAATTGTGACAAAGCTTCGAGCTTTCAAATCCTGAGTTAGGGTATTGAAACTACCTCCTTTAATACTTATTAAAACGAATGTTTGTCAAGTTAATTGTAGGAATAAAGGGTCCTTAATAATAGCCCGTAAAAGAATATGTACACTATCGACTCTCGATAATTTGATTTTTTCCATCCCTTGAAAAATACTCAATAAATTCCGAATAATGTACCTACTAGTTTGAATTTTAACAAGTCATTGAAGAAGAAATTGTGACAAAGCTTCACTTTCTAATCCTGAGTTACAGTATTGAAACTACCTCCTATAATACTTATTAAAACGAATGTTTGTCAAGTTAATTGTAGGAATAAAGGGTCCTTAATAAAAGCTCGTAAAAGAATATGTACACTGTAGTCGACTCTCGATAATTTGATTTTTTCCAGTCCCTTTAAAAATACTCAATAATTCCGAATAATGTACCTACTAGTTTGAATTTTAACAAGTCATTGAAGAAGAAATTGTGACAAAGCTTCGAGCTTTCTAATCCTGAGTTACAGTATTGAAACTACCTCCTTAATACTTATTAAAACGAATGTTTGTCAAGTTAATTGTAGGAATAAAGGGTCCTTAATAAAAGCTCGTAAAAGAATATGTACACTGAAGTCGACTCTCGATAATTTGATTTTTTCCAGTCCCTTGAAAAATACTCAATAATTCCGAATAATGTACCTACTAGTTTGAATTTTAACAAGTCATTGAAGAAGAAATTGTGACAAAGCTTCGAGCTTTCTAATCCTAGTTACAGTATTGAAACTACCTCCTATAATACTTATTAAAACGAATGTTTGTCAAGTTAATTGTAGGAATAAAGGGTCCTTAATAAAAGCTCGTAAAAGAATATGTACACTGTAGTCGACTCTCGATAATTTGATTTTTTCCAGTCCCTTGAAAAATACTCATATTCCGAATAATGTACCTACTAGTTTGAATTTTAACAAGTCATTGAAGAAGAAATTGTGACAAAGCTTCGAGCTTTCAAATCCTGAGTTAGGGTATTGAAACTACCTCCTTTAATACTTATTAAAACGAAAGTTTGTCAAGTTAATTGTAGGAATAAAGGGTCCTTAATAAAAGCTCGTAAAAGAATATGTACACTGTAGTCGACTCTCGATAATTTGATTTTTTCCAGTCCCTTGAAAAATACTCAATAAATTGATTAAAATCAATGTTAATTGGTCCCTCGGTAATTTGAAGTTGAAGGAAAAGTATCTTGCTCGCGAACATGCGATAATTTGAAGTCCTGGCTTCCCTACTCTCTGTTATTTGAAGTGTTTATCATGCACAGAACTGTCAATAATTGTTTTTTAAAATTCTTTGGAGAATGATAGGTTGCTCACTCAAAAAAAGATTACTGCCTTCTTTTCGAATCTTCCGAAAATGTCTTTGTTAATACATAGTAATAATAAAATAATAAATAGAAATTCAAACTCTTATTTACTTGAGTCCCCCCTCCACCTTGTGGTTATTTAAACGTTTGTTATTTTGAACTTTTGGTAATTTGACATTTATCTATGGTACCTTTAGTATCAAATTATCGGGAGTAGACTGTATACAACTCTGGGCTAAAGTCGCCAAACTGAGTTCAGTGTTGCCAGTGTTGGCCTTGTTTTTTCTATGTGCGCATTTAACATTCGCTCGAACGGTGAAGGAAAACATCGTGGGGAAACCGGCATGCCTTAGTACCAAAAAGTTGACCGCGTGTGTCACAGGAGGCTGATCACCTACTTGCCTATTAGATTGACAAAAGATCATGAAAAAGAAAACGAAACCTGAGGCCCAGACCTAAAAAGGTTGTAGCGCCACGGATTTATTTAATGTCGCCAAACTGGCTACTGCCAAATCAACGCTTTGATACGTTCTCCAATTGTATATGCATAGCTAGTGTAAGCAAAAATAGTTTGTGAAAGAATGTACTACGATGCAAGTAAAATGTTCTACTCGCTAGTTATTTAAAGCCCTTTATAGCTAATCAGTAATTATGCGCGTGAGTGGATCACGCGTGGGGCACGTGCCTTAACAGAACCCTTTCAGATCTCGAGTGGGAAACAGTACTTCTTTGTCTTTAAGTAGCTTTTGCTTGAAATATCAAAGTAGTCATTTTTTTACAGGAGTGTCGATTTTCATATAATTTCTCAAATCAATGTAATATTTTCCATGCTAAAAAATGCTTCTAAAAAAATGGAAAAACATTTTTTTAAGTATAGACTGTATTATAATAACATTACAGGTAGTAAATAATTAATGTAAAAAACCCGAAGAAATCATTTTTTTTTGAACTGATTTTCGAAGGATCCCCTCGACTTCTCTGGAATGCCATCATCGTCATGCTCATCATCAAAATCGCTTCATATACGACGAAGTTATCCGCGAATACACGAAATATATACGGTCGAATCGAAGAACCTACTCCTTTCTAAAGTCAGTTAATAAATCATTTAAGACTTAAGTAATTAAGGTACTAACATTGAAAAATGAAAAACAAGTTGTTTGTGTAATATAAGTATTTCCGAACGGGTCCTTCAAGAAATGAGCGTACCAATTCTTAAAAGGTCGGCAACGCACTTGCGAGCTTTCTGGCATGCAATAATGTATGTGTCCATGGGCATCAGAGGCGCCTCCAGCCAGTTTGCCCCCTGTTCTTAAAAATAAATTTAATTCAGAATCAATATTGTTTTATTATTGTAACAGTGAAATCGCTCAGGTATTTTTACAAATGGTAATACAGGAGTCACTTTCATTAACAATTAATAATTAAGAATAGCACGCGAGCCATTGCGAATATGGTAGTGAGATAATTGTCGATGGTTCCTCTCAAAGGCGACTAGTGATGTGACCAGTATCGTTAATCAAGTATCAGGTGTCGATTATAAATTAATATAATTTTCAACTTTGCCGAAACCATAATGAAATAAGTAATGTAATTACATTAATTTTATAATAAGTTACATTTTTAATTGTTATAATTGCAATTTAATTAAATGAAATAAATGTTAAAGAAGTGTGGTACCTACTTTAGTTATTTTAATAGTTGCTATTATAAAAATAAGTATAAAATAAGAAAAATAATTATTATAAAAAAACGGTCTGGCATATTAAATACATTAGGAAGACGTATTTATTAACAGTTTTATTCTATCTCAGCTATAAGAAATACCTTGTATCGACATGCGATTAGCAGCACTACAACAAGCATTCACAGTATGACTACCATATTAGGCACACTAGGACATATTTGTCCAAGTTTTTATATGTTCCCTTTTTGATCGACTTTCCCCGTTGGCCTAGATATGTCTGAGTCACTGGGTCGTATTAGGCGCTGATCGAATGATAAATTTACTTTCTTTTCTTTACTGGGATGACCAAAAAAGGTTTGTGGATAGCTATGCAACTTCACTTGATAATAAATATCACGTAGATCATTTAAACTGTGGTAATTTGTTAGACGAAAATGTTTTTTTTTTATCTATGAAAGCTGCCAGAATTAATTGGAGAACAAACTTTTTAAGTATATTATTACAGAAAAAAATACACGTTTAGTGTTGAATTATTGCTTGATATTCCATTACGTGCTGATTTCTCAACTTATAATTCGTCGCTAGTATTATTAAACATTGAATGTATTTAATAATTTTGTATTTACACAAGTGCACACAACATTCCGATGTGAAACCATTGACAATTATAGATGAGGGGTTTATAGAGACCTTTACGTCACGACGTAACAGAATTTTAACTCCTTCGGTGAAAGTATACACAGGACTGTGTATTTGTTGCTATGTGTTGTGTCACAAGATAGTTTTGTCAAAAAAATAGTTGATCTTTACATCGAACTTATTGGTTGTAACTTTACAGTATACTAACATTTTAAATTATGTCAAAAATATCTTCTTTACAGTTAGATAATCTAATGCTAGTTGTTTTCTCGTTGTAATTCATTTGTTTATTACAGCATTATGTATGCTGACGCCATTTTTTGACTAAAATATTATAGAACCATTAATGAAACGTGGAATGGGTTATCTACTGCTGGTCCTGGAGGCTTATGATATAACAGTTACAGAGTCAGGGCGCTGATTTCAAGTTTACAACATTAGGTCTACGTGTATACAAAGAATCCATCGAGTCATCCGAAGATTGCCGGTTTGAGTCAGTCACGCCAAAGAAACGCCAGGATTTTTTGAAGTGAAACTTCTTTTGGCGCATGAGGGTAAATTTTTTAAAAAACGTCACGAAGATGTGCAGCATTTTTGTCGAAGAAAAGGGAGTGAGCGATTGAGACCGATTGAGAGATAGTGAGACGGGTGAATTACACTTTTTTTAAAGTAATAATAGACCTTTACTTCGACACTTCGTAAATTACTGAACTTACTTATTCCATAGTTAATATTATTATACCACTAAAACAGATAGAAAAAGTCCATAGAGTATGATACAGAGTCGAGGTCTATCGCTAAGTTAGACTCGGCTCTGACTCTATGTTTATCTATAGTAAACTACTCTGTGAACATCAAATGGCGCGCGTTTGTTTATTTAACGTTTTATTATTTTACGTAATTTACGTGCTTGCTTCTGTTCGTAACTGACTCACATTGTGTTATGACAATGAACGTATATCACTGGTATAAGTCATCTATTAATAAAGCGAAGATAATTCACCGTTTGTTATTTGTTAATTAAAAATTCGGTTGATTTTGACAAAAAAATTTCTTGTTTCAGATTAGGCAATCTAAGATCAATATTATACACGACAGTATATTATTCAAATTATATATAGGAATGTAATTATACTTTTATTTTTGAGAGAAAAATACTAAAAAAGAACAGTGACGCTACAACCTTTTAATTCTCAGATTTCTGTATCTGTTTCGTGATCATTTGTTTTCTAGAAAAGTAGGTTCAGTGTCAATAGGTGTCAGTTCCTGACACATGCGATTTTTTTGTTCTAAGGCCGGTTTCCCGGCCGGTACGAGTGTTAAACGCCCAACCAGAAAGCCAATTTGTGCCCAGCCAGTTCCTACGACCAGGGATGATACCACAAGGCCAATGCTGCCTAGTGAATATTTAAACTATAGCGTTTGAATGCAGTAAAAGGGTGTTTAATTTGTCGTACATACCTGGACCAAATCCAGGGCGTACTAGAGATGAGACAAGGTAAAAGTACCCAAAACCGACGAGTATGCATGGTGAATATCATGAAAAAGACGGAGGTATGTAAGAAAATTAGCAAGTGGAGATCCGTGGTTCCTTTCATCCTTACGGAAAAAAGCGTGAATATATAAATAAAGATTGTTTCGATAATGAATCTTTAATTAAACCGAATCTCCGTATTCTATCCTTCTCAGTATTTCTGATATTTTATTTGTATGAGAAGACACGAAATATATAAGACAATGTTCATCTTATAAAGTGGTTAAACTATATATTCTTCCGAACGGAAATCTTGTATAATAACCGTACCTACTTTCATCGGCAGGGTTAAATTTAACTCCAAGTGTTCGTGAGGCTTGTGTAAACAGACATGAACTTAACTGCAAGGTTAGACTATTATAATCATCCGGTTAACTAATGCTATTATTAATATTTATGAATATTAAAATTTTCATCGCTTTTCCTCACTCAATATAAGATAATAGAAAAATATATACATGAATACTAGGAACGAGGTACCTATACACAATTCTATGTTTTTCATCTTTCTGGCTAGACAGTTATTTGTTTTATATTTTTGTTCAAATGCATTAATGGTGAAAGAATATATGGCATAGGAAGAAGTTCTTTCTTAGAAATCGAAGAAAAATTACGACACACGTGACGTAATGACGCTAACTAAAACTAAAAAAATTACGGTTCATATGTGCTTTGAAATGTTTGCCTTAGATTTGTATGCCTGTCACGCGACAATTTTTATTTAATTGGTTTGGCAAATGACACAGCGCAATGAAAATTCATTAATAAACTAATCGGTCAAGAATTTTCAACGACTTTGTTGAATATCACCTAATGTTTCCTTCGTGAAACATCATAAAACAAAAGTATGGAATGACGTCAAATTGTTTCCGTTAAAATTAGACGAGGTGAGGCAACATTCGCTAATGACACATATATGTAAATAAACCACAATGTAAATAGTAACGTCATCATTCATCACATATTCTGTGGGAAATTTCAAATACACATGACTAAATGCGAAATGTATTTCTTGTTTTAACTATTGCTAAAGAAAACAATTAATGATACTAGAATACGCTTTATATTAAAAAAGTCAAAGTCTATTTCAAAGTATATATACGTAGTACCGAGGTACGACGTTTTAAAGTTATAAATCGCACTAACAATCTTATTTAATATGTGATGGCTAAGTTACTGTATTTATTTAAAACAAAACATTTGTAATATTGATATGGTCACAACAGTGTGTTGTTAGATTAGCTAATAACGTAAAAACTTAAGACAAGACTCCCTGAAGTAGGGACTGAATAAATTGACCGCCTTGGTATTACATAGGTGTGTATTGTCTTTAAGAAAAAAATATAGTTGTTGTTAGTTGTTGACATACTCAAGGCAAGTCAAAAATCATTTATTCATATAGGTAACACAATATACACTTATGAACGGATCTTACAACTTTTTACGGTAGAACTGCGAGACTTGGATTAGGATGCGTACTTAGCGCTACATCTCGATTCTTAATCTAAAGGTTGTCAGTCACGCGATTCTTACCTGGACTAACAACCAATTAATACTTCTAATGTCCTTTATACTTCCATATTATTAGTATTGAGTATCAATTTATGTCAAAAATAGTGTTGCATCATTACAGTTTGACAGTGATCATCATGATACTATAAGAAAAAATTAAAAGGATATAACTTATATGAATACATGACGCGTAGCAAATAGGAACAATATTAGATCGCATAACTGCTACGCCGGTTCTCTTTCTGGGCTCTACAAGTTAGAAAAATAAATGTGACGCCAAAACCGATGATAATATTTGTACTTGCAAATCACACAGACTACACACACACTTTGTACACTTAGGGTGAGATCTATAGTGCGCACTTGGACTTTGCTCAGACTTACCTTACGAAAAACTTTGCTTAGTGTACACTAAGGTTAAACTATGATTTCGTATTTATAGACATTTTAACGGTGAGATTAAGCTAAGCCCAAGCTAAGACAGAAAATGTCAAAATACAAATTGATGTTTCATTTCATGCAATACTTTGTTTATTATCCTTTAAAAAAAGTTAACAATAACAAATATTTAAAAATCTAAAACGGTACACATATATCTTCAATTTATTGTTATTTATGTATTCATTTATTTTATTATTGCAATAACTAGAAATTCACGAGTAACCTTTAGAAAATGTATTAATTATTTAAAGATGACAATAATTTTATTACGTAGAACGGATCGCAATGTTTTGGTTAGGTTATAGTTTGAATTTCGTTGTCACTATAATATGCCAATTGCCAGGGCTGCCAGGTGACATACAAAAATCACACCAGTTATTTTTAAGATTTCTCAAAAATGGGGTTTGAACAATTACATAAATAATATAAATAAACAACAATAAATACCATAATAATGTGTAATTATTTTATTTCATGCATTTCATAGGTATTTATCAAGATCATTTATAATTTCTTTGAATTCAAATTCTATTTTTCCCAAAGTCTATGGAACTCCGATACAAAATGGCAACACCGTTCATTAAAAACCGACAAAAATAAAAAGTCCAGTAAAAGATATGATGGTAAAGCAAATTTTGGGCCATTATTTTTGTTAGGCTTATAGTCAAAGTTTTTGGTAAGTCGTCGATTTCGTGGACTTGAGATTAAGCTAAGCCAACACTAGGGAGAGATTCGTAGTTTGCTCTATAAATACCGACTGTGTCTTAGCTCGATAGTTAAGTCAGAGCAAAGTCTAAGTGCGCACTATAGATCTCACACTTAGACTTCCAAATCATTTTGAATTGATCTTTTTTTTCGTTCGTGATTGTGCGTAAGTATATTTTGTTACAATAAAACTTGTAGTTTTACCAATGCATCAGTGTGCTGAGCGTAGCGAAGCTTTATTGCCCTACCAAAAAGCTCAATTTCACGTCAAAGAGTTTTTCCAAGAATAACTCAAACATATTATTGTACTGCAGTTATGAATGGCTGCTGAAAATTACACATCCGTACACATGTTCTGAAATATAATACCCGTTGTGTAATGTGCGTGTTTCCATATAACAACCATTAATCGCTGAACTGGTGCTTTCATCTATATGAATAGATGTGATCGAATTTGCTGACGCAAACAACATATCTGACGAGTCAAGTATGACGCCCATCAAACAAAGGAAAAAACAGCGTTAGTCCACTTTAATAAGGCTGTTAAAGGTCGAATTTGAATTCCTCCTCTTTGTAGGATTATGAAAATAACCAAGTATCTGACGAGTCAAGTATGACGCCCTTATATAACGTATCGTCGTAACCATGGTAACAAGCAGCGTATAGTCCACTTTTTATAATAAGGCTGTTAAAGGTCGAATATTGAATTCCTACTCTTTGTAGCGATTATGAAAATAACCAACATATCTGACGAGTCAAATAAGACGCCCTTATATAACTTATCGTCGTAACCATGGTACGAGCTATAGTCCACGTTTAGACTTTAGTCTATAGTCCACTTTTTATAATAAGGCTGTTAAAGGTCGAATATTGAATTCCTACTCTTTGTAGCGATTATAAAAAAACTAAGTAAATTTGACTATTACCATTAAATCAACAATTTCCTTTTTAACTCTATAATTAATTTAAAATATGAATTTAAAATAAACAGCCGGATTTAACTATGGAAACATACAATCGAGATAAACTGAATATAGGTCAACTGGTCCAACGATGATTTTTATAAAGCTATGACACGTCATGCTGTACTTTTGAACGGTATCTTTGAACAGAATAATTCATAAGCAATAATCCGATACCAAGTTATATAAACAACTTTAAATTATTATTTATTAGGTTAAAATTACTTGCTTGAATAACGTATAGTGGAATTATATAGAGAGGAAAGGTTTGTATTTTTGGTACGTAACTCGAAAATTCCTGTACCGATTTATTTTACCATTAAAATTATTATACCGGAGTTTATAATTAATATTTATGACCACGTGTGCGAGGGACCGCTGAATGCAGTCTGAAATATTCTTAGTCCGTAAGCAGCAAGTATTTCTTTATACGCAGTGATAGTTTTATCTTAAACGTATTAAGAAATACATTTATATTTCTATATTTATTTGTGTGTGGGAACACACATATGAAATCTAATTCCAATATTCTTAACCTAAGTAATAATAATAATTAAAAATGTTTAAATAGAAAATTAAAATAAATTTTAAAAGTTTGTTGCCTGTGGCAGTGTACCTTAAATGCTGGTCGCATTTCCCAGATTAATAAATATAAGTGAATAAAGCTTTCAGTCTCTGTTTATTTGTAAATGTCGCATCGCCCTTTGAAGTCCTTGAAAAACAATAACGCCAAAGAATAATTGGTAGCGACCACACCTAGTCGGCCGCCCGCCGCCGACCGTGACGAATAGTGTCAAATTAAGACGTACACTACACAATACCTCTTCATTTGCTTTGCATTTGAAATGATAAAGAATACGATGGTTCAGTTAGAAAACGGCCTATTATATCCATATACTCGTATATTTAAAATAAAGTAAAAGTATGGTCTTATTTTCTTCTCTTATTGGCTTTATTGGTTACGTAAGAGCCACAATCTTGTGATTTACCATAACTAGCTTTCGTCACAAAATATAACGAAATTTACCTGAAACAAAAGAAAGTTATTAATTAGTATATATTTTATTACATACAAAATTAACATATATATATGTAAGCAAAATATTTGTCTCCGACACTTGTAAATACTACCTATAAATCACTTTCATTTCTAAACAGTTTGCTTGGATAGGGCCAATTTGTGTTTCTCGTGCCTAATAAATACCTTAGAACTAACACAGATACAGCATAAACATTTTGACATTTGTAAAAGTGCGCAGTGATGGCCTAGTCTCAGTGTGAAACATCCCTGATGTCATAGGTTGCACCAGTGGACTTTCTGTCTCATCGCATTTAACACATGCGCATACGGTAAAGAGGGAAATCGGCATAACCAAAAAGTGCGTGTCAGGCTCCGAAGACAAAAAACAAATGATCACGAAACAGATACAGAAATCTGAGGCACAAACGTAAAAGGTTGTAGAAACACTTGGTTTTTTTTTAAGTGCGTTTAGGCTTTCCCAGTACCAATTGCTAAGGTACAAAGATATGTATGACTCCACCACCTTTCATACTTTTGAAGGTAGGATAGTGTTTACCCCCAAAAGGGAGGATCCTCGACCAGTCTAACCACTGACTGTTTCTAAATCCCCAGTGGCTGGAGGAGAAGTTTATTCTTAGTGGTCGAAATAATTATTTGTTAGCGTTGCAGAATATGACGTCATCGTACAGGCTACAAAATGTAGGTGTCGCTACATATTGGCCTCAACGATATACGTATAGCGTGGCTTCATCAAAGATTGGATAATAAACTTGTATGTGTGCGGACGACTAATTTTAGTTTTTTTTAATGGATATTAATATTAATTAAAGTCTTGAACTATAAATTACGGCGTTTTATATCAAGTGGTACTAGGCTCGAGTATTGTAAGTGCGGATGAGTGCTTGAATTTGTTGCGATAAAATTCTTAGTAGAACAAATACCATAGACTGAATTTTACTTATAATTTATAACAACTGTTTCAGAACAAAATCTTAAATAAATATGCGCTTTATCCTAAGTAAATTATATTTTTTCTATCATTAAATTAACAAAATATTTGCAAGTTACTTTAAGCTATTCATAGATATAAGAGAAGTATTTAAACGAAATTTGATATTCAAAAAGTGTCATATTTAAGATCATTGACCGAACTATTAATTAGCGTAGTAACAGAGTAGTCAAGAATATCTTTAATTCAAACATTATCACATATGGTTGTTCCGCACTGGTGCTCCGGGCTTTGAACTCTTCAAACTAATCGCCAAATTGGATACAATTGCTCCTTTATGTTTTAATTACCTAATATTTGTATGGGCTATATGGTTTGCTTCGTTAACTTTGTTCTAGTACATACTAGCTGCGCCGCGAACTTCGTTTCGCCTTAATGTGTCTTTTTTGTGATTCACCGTGCAATTTTTAAAATGTTTCTCCCATAAAAACCTCTTTAGAGTTTAAAGAACAAATGAAAAAGAATATTCAAATTAAATTTTGCTTGGGAACATATTTTGCAATTCATTTTTATTAATATAGATTAATAGGATTGTTCGAAAAGGGATAATTTCTTCTCAATGTTTTGCATCTTGTGAAGGTGTTAAATTTTGTAATGATACTATAATCGTATAAATATAATATTAACTATAATCCATTCTTTGTTGAGGATGTGAACTTGTTATACATATATGTTCCTGCCTGCGTCTGTTTTATTAATAGTTAGACTAATCGACTCTCCTTAAACAATCATTGTTTTTCAGATCGAACCCAAAACCCGCTGTATGCATTACACACATTTAAACATAAATACAAAAAAGTCAAATTACCTACTCCTAAATCAGCATAGATTTAGAAGTAAGTAATC
This sequence comes from Pieris macdunnoughi, assembly GCA_905332375.1. Classification (NCBI taxonomy): domain Eukaryota; kingdom Metazoa; phylum Arthropoda; class Insecta; order Lepidoptera; family Pieridae; genus Pieris; species Pieris macdunnoughi. The sequence continues at coordinate 514,676 of CAJOBZ010000041.1, forward strand.
ATTTAATTAACCTATAATTTGAAAGAGAGAAAATAAACACATCAATTACCCTGATCTAGATAGAATCTAGAACTTAAATGTTTACTAGACCTAAACCTACACCCGATCCACTTAGTAAATTAGGTCGGCTAATAAATTCAATCTAGGGTAAACAAAATTATAAAGGTATTTTCCTTGCTTACGAAGGAAACTCACTAGAATTGTCAATTACGTGAAGATAATCTATGACATAGTTCGATAAAATTAAAGATATTGCGATATATTCTCATAAAACAACTATTACTTATTTTATTTAAATCACACAAATTGTATTGTATTAATAGTACAAAATGTAATTGTATTAAGAATAAAAAAACTAAAAACTATTGACTCAAAAATCTTTAAATTAATTTATTTTATAGACATTTTGTATAAAAATATTTTCTTTGCCTTTGTCAAAAGTCTGAATATGTATTCAATTTATGAACATTTTGATTTTTTACTTACTTGACTAATTTATGCCAAAATAATTATTATTCAAAATAGACACTAATTTGTCTTACACTCTTAGCTACATAGTAATAATAATAGTTAAAAATGGGTAAATAGAAAACTAAAATAAATTAGCGATAAAGGTTTTGGCGTATTAATGCACAATAAAAAACCGACTTTTTAAAATAAGAACTGTATTTGTTTATGACATGACCGTGGATACAAGTCCTTTAGTCACAATAATAGAGTATAAACTTAATAACTTCCAGGATTGTGTTGCAATGTAAATGTAAGACATTCTCTTTATTGGAGTAATTTTCGTTTATGTATGATAAAATAAACATTTTCATTGTTATATGAGGTAGAATAATGCTTAGAGGACATACATACAAACAAGTTTTTATTTATAAAGGTTTTTTAGTTTTAATAACAATGAGACAGCGTGTGATTTTTTTCCACTCTATTACACTTTTCATCAGCAATTGTCCATGTTTAATAGTCCAGTAAACATGGTCACATTAGTGAATATTAGGGTGACTATGTTAAATATAGTACAAAAATTACTAATTTATGTTTGTAATAAATTGCTACATCTTAATATATATATTTCTTCTGTGCGTGTGTATGTGACTGAACTCCTCTCAAACGACTGGACCGATTTTGATGAAATTTTTTGTGTGTGTTCAAGGGGATCTGGGAATGGTTTAGATTCACAAATCAGCCCGGCAGATGGCACTGCAGTCGGTACTTTCATACTTTGCTTAATATCCTAATCGCTTTAAATATCATGCAGGACAACGTCTGTGGGGTCCACTAGTGTTATATAATTTTCCTTTCGATAAATAGAAAACGCTATGAACATAGGGCTAAAATATTCTATAAATTCATTCAATGGTGAGAAAACAATATTATTCATTTCTTATAATGACTTTTATTTCATATTTCTTTGGTTACTTTTATTTTAAAGTTTATTGCATGTACGGCTATATTTTATTGTGATTATTTTAAGAACGACTACAATGTTATGTTAATCTAAAGTATTATTCTCATGTAAGTGACATTTTTTGTCTTTTTGAGAAATAAAGTGAGAGAGAAAGTATAAATTAGATATACTAATTTTTATGTATTAATTATACGCTATATGCTTCAATCAAAAGCTTTATGTTTAATACATACAGAACCTTTTGCTACAATCAATCCTGTAACTCTTAAATGTGACGCGACAAGATCTACGTGCGTCAAATTAGGTAATCAATTGGTTTTTTATCTACACACATTACCACAGTGAAGAAAAACAAAAAAATTACGGCATCTGGCCTTTGAACTATCAAGGAAACAGATAAAGAATAGATAAAGTATGGCACAAATAGAAAAAAGAGCAATAAGGAGATTCAATAGCTTATTGTGGTTAATTGTACGTTTATTCTTAAATTTATTTTGACCAAGTTGTATCAAAATACATGGTCACCATCATTGCGGCTAACAAAATCTACATGCATTGTTTCTTTGATATAATCATACAATTCATACAAAATACCGTTACATACAAATTGGTTGCATTTCCGTCATTTTGTATGCGTTTACATAAATCAGATAACATCATTGAATCCAATGTCTATTTTCCCGCTTAAAATTATATGTTGTCGTTTATTCATTTATAAACAATATGAACTATCTTAAACAGTTAGTAAAATTGTTTTTTGGTTTTCTATATTATCATTACGTTTTTTGGCCTAAATGACTCGTTGCCAGACCATAAAAAAAAAACATTTCGAGTACTTTTCAGCAATTGTACTCAGACTGAGACGTAAACTAGTAGTAAAGTCACGTGACCGTGACCGATTTAATCGCTTTTATCGATCGCAATTAAACATTTTAATATTTTATGTTTTTCGTTATTAGAATTTTCATTTAATCTTGAATGAATGAAATAATTGAAGAATACGTATTATTATAGTAATTCTTAGATCTCCGCAATAACATTTGACCTACTGTTCGCATAATATAATTAATGTGCTCCTAGATAACCGGCAGTATTTTATCGTAAACTTTATTTATTATAAGTACGTTATGATGTAATGTTTTTCATCGCTCGAAAGATATCGGTTATATGTGTGGTATAAGTTTTGAGTTATCGCGAATGTTATTTGTATATTCATTGAAGGAAACGTCTCGCAGAACTTGTCGAGCCAGTTTCTTGCCACGCACAAATAATTTCAAGAAACTATGTGGGTGTATTTAAAAGATTACCGCAAAAGATGCTTTTGGTAAATTTAGGGCATCAATGATACACATACATTATGAGCCTACTGAATATAGAAATTAATAAACTGTCCGATAGTGTCGTCCAATTCTTAAAAATAGAATAAAGTTCTTGAAACATCGACATCGATATTTATAAATACCACGAATAAAAAACAAATCGTATAAAAAACTTTTTAGTTACAAAAAATATTTTGTTCCATTTAAATCGTTTAATACGGCGTTAGCTAGGCATTTTCTATTGCTTAAGGACAAGAAGGACTTCTGTGCGAAATTTACGAAACAATTATTTAATCTAGAAGCTATGCTATTTTCCGCTTTAAGAAATATAAAACAAAATATATTCTTATAACTTGTACCGCAATCTACGGCCGGAAACATTCACCTTTGTGGCAGTGCCGACCTAATTACTACAACGAATTACAATCTTCATAAAAAACAGCTTTATTCGGGGAATTTTCCTCTATGCGAATGGTTTATGCCAATTTCGTATTTTTAATACATTAATGTTACAACAAAAATAAATAAGATTTTTTCGAGGCTTACTAAAATGAATACCAAGCATTGTTGGGATTTTTTATCTCCTATTCATTAATCGTCTATCTATCTATCTATGTATCTGTCTCTTTCTGTCAATTGTGCTTTAGACGAGTATTTAGACTCTAAAATGGGGCAAATATTTACGTAATATAAGTCAATGTTTCCAAGCACCGATTAGCTAAAAACAACCGCTACATCCTTTTAGTTCTGTACCTTAAATTTCTGTGTGTTTCATGATCATTTGTTTTCTTAATAGACAAGTAGGTCAGATAGTTTCCTCACGATGTTTTCCTTCACCATACGATCGAGTGTTAAGTGCAAATGAAACTCCATTGCTGCAAAGTTGGAACCTACGTCCTCACCATAAACCATGAGTCAGCTATGTATGTGCTTTTGTATTGTGTCTAGTTATTTACAGCAATTAAGAAAGTCTATGATAAATGTCAAAGAATGAATGAATTTCAAAATGATATATTTTTGAAGAAACGAATAAATCAGTGTCTGGGCCTCAGATGTATCTGTTTCATGATCTTTTGTCAATGTAGACAAGTAGGTGATCAGTATCCTGTGCCTGTCACACGCCGTCGACTTTTTCTATGGCAAGCCGGTTTCCTCACGATGTTTTCCTTCACCGTTCGAGCAAATGTTAATCCATTGGTGCATAGCCGGGGATGGAGCCTACGACTTCTAGGATGAGAGTCACACCCAGAAGCCACTAGGCGAACACTGATCGATAAGCTTTGCGCTGAAAATTCAGCGAGCGTTGCCGCGGGCGAGAACGCTTTAAATTCGTCAATGACTGCATCACTGTTACTGGGAAAACATGATAATAGAACAAATTACGTAATGTATATGGACCATCGCCAAATATAACGAGTGCATCGTGATGAATGATCTTGAAATTATTACGTGCATTTGGTTTGGCAAGGAATTTGAGACCGCTGTAACTATTTGTCTGCGTTTCAAGGTTGGGATTAAATTCTCTAGTATCTTTAGAACGATTTGTTAAAAAAAAATTACTAGTTGATAATAATAATGTTTTGTCTCAAGTTTAGGCTTAGGCTTAGAATCAAAAACAAGTCTGACTCGTATGTCAAGAATATATTGGATTTAGACTTAAGAAAGTCATAGTTAGCGCGAACTTTCTCAAAATTACCCCAAGTAGCTCTTATACTCTTGAACCCAAAATCGTGTCTTTGAATCATGGCTGTGCACCAATGACTTTTGTTTCTGTGTTTTTAACAATTGGATTACCACTGTTACTGATATTTTTTTCATTTATTTATTATGTACACAACATCATACAAACATAAATTTTACAAAATAATAAATAAAAATATCACTCTTATTTGTACTTGACTACAAATTTTAGTTTATTAGGTACAGCGCGTAATAACGGGTTATTTAAATTGCTCAGCCCATTGCCGAATATATCAAGCTCTGAAAAAGCTTTGAAATTCGAAAGAGAGGTGCCTGAACAGAAATCAAAGCTAGGAGTGTCTTGGATTTAATAAAATGAAATTAATAAAAAGCAAATTTAAAAAGTTTGGTCCCTGTGGCAGTGTATCTTTAAAGACATGAGAGTTATGTGTTACATATTTATTGACATTTTATTACAACTATTCTTAGGTAAAAGCGGTTAATAAGGTGTTTTTATTAATTTAATACTCTTATACCACCCATGTAAGTTAAGATGGAGTGGATAATAAAAATATTCTTACGATAGGAAGTCTTTGCTACTCTTTGAATGAAATCTTTAAGTTTATATATCAGATCTAATATTATGTAAGAACTGGTACGCCTACGCCTAACCGGTCCTTGACCATGCCACAGTGTATTCGCGACAGTTGAGTATTACTTAAAAGGCTATCTATTAGCCTCAAAGATAAGATTGATAGATAAATTCTTTTTAGTACACAATAAAGAGACATGATGGTTGGTGGACTCAGTTTCCGCACTGTGTGTAGAAAGAGGCATACAGCCATCAATATTTTTTAAGCTAATCCAATAACTGCGCAAATAATATTCTATTATGCATGAAATACAAATCTTATTTGTTTATGAATAAAATAGGGTATAGTATAGACACTTTTCTCCTAGTATAATAATATTTTCTAACGGCCAACATCAACCTTCTGTGTTTGACAACCCAAAATCAAATCATCTATATCAACATGTCCGGACTAGGACATTGGAGACGATTTACTAATATTTTAATTAATTTTAATAATACAAACATTTATCTCAAAGAAGTAAATTCTTAGTAGGATTCGACCATTGAAGATATATAACAACGGTGTTCTAAAGGTAATATCTAAAAATTATGTTTCATTCGGTTTACGCGTTTATAAATCATTCGTACTGATTTATGTGGTACTGTGCCACCCATGTCTACCACCATAAACCATGAGTCAGCTATGTCTGTGCTTTTGTATTGTGTCTAGTTAGTCAGAAAGTCTATGATAAATGTCAAAGAATGAACGTATATTAAAACTACTTTTGAAGTAACTTATAAATCAGTGGCGCTACAACATTTGTAGGCCTCAGATTTCTGTATCTGTTTCATGATCATTTGTCAATCTAAAGTAGTCCGATTCTTAAAAGGCCGGCAACGCAGTGGCATTGAGAGTGTCCATGGGCATAGGTATCATTCAACCTCACATGAGTCTCCTGCCTGTTTGGTCCCTTGTATTAAAGAAAAACTCTTTCATCAGTTCTAAAGCCTTGTAATTATTTCTCGCTGAATGTAATTTAATTTCATAAAGATACAATTGTGATTGACGTAACAAATGATAGAACTTAGATTACGGTAAGAAAGTTGATAACAATTTGATAAATAATCTGAACCGAAGTTATTAATATGATGCTTTGGAAAGTGTTTTACCGACTACTATGGAAGTAGGTTTGTAATAAATAATAATTTTAAGGTCTGGACTTCCGATTTCTGTATCTGTTTCATGATCTTTTGTCAATCTAATAGACAAGTAGGTGATCAGCCTCCTGTGCCTGACACACGCCGTCGACTTTTTGGGTAAGGCAAGGTTTCCTCACGATGTTTCTCCATGATCGTTGTTCAATTATGCACAGCGGGGACAAGTCTGGGATGAATGTCGCACGCTGAAGCCACTAGGCCAACACTGCTCATTTTATTACCTATACAAAAATAGAAGCATTTTCTAGTATTACTGGACTTCGCGTCAATAGAACCAAACAGTTTAAGTATAAGCTTAAAGCTCAAAAAAACAAATGACGGAAATGATTCAGTGTTATAAGTTTTTCAGAACCTTATAAAGAAACTACAACTTCTCTCCTTTCCTACAAAGTTCTTGATGTGATAGGGTTTTGGGTTCGTAGAAATCTCTACTCCCTCACAGCTTAAAATCTTTCTTCTTTTCTAAGCTTTAATCAAATTTGCTTTAACGATTAATAACGAGACAGAACATAGTTGCTAGGAGATTATTAGACTATATGTTGCGGACTATTATCACCGCTGCCGGAAACAACCTTTTTGCTATGTACTAGTACAGTCCATCATCAGCAAGCTCCCTTTCCCCGCTTATTCTCGTTCTTTGTGGGACGTATTGGGGTAGTATAGTGATTTGTAAACGTACTTAAAGAAGGTTATTTTATATCATCAAGTTTTCTGCTAACTGTATAAAACTATTCTGAATAATAACACTGAAAATAAATATAAAAATTATGTTTATTCAATAAATTAATATTTAAACCTATCATCCGAATTATATTTAGAATTCTATACAAATAGTTGTCAGCCTAAACTTTTTGTTGACGAATTTAAGATTAAAACTTTAAAAGACTGTTTTATTTTCAACGCCTTTATAAAAGCTTGATTGATGAGATGAAACATCAAAGACAATTCTTTGAAGTGCTAATACAATTGGTTTAAGAACTCAATTAATGATTCTTAAGACACCGTAAGACAATTAGCCTTTAAGAATAGAGATGTCTTGTATTGTAACGGATGTATTGTTTGCGACAATAACCTTACGACACTTGATGAATGAATGAAAGCTGTTTGGGGCGTCTTATCAAGGACCATGACTATGGGGCATGGGCGAAATCCATTGCTTGAATGGAAAGCCATTGAAGTATGTATTTAAAGATTTTTTAAGATCAAAAATCGTACCTTAATTAAAAAAAAAATGGGATACATAATTATTAGGATTTTGTGAAACTCTATGTTACATACATCTGTAGCGTAACGTTTTTTGTCTTTTATTTATAGACCAGGGGGCAATCGGGCAGAAGGCTCACCTGATGGTGATACCGCCGAAAATGGACACATAATGCCAGAGGACTCGCGAGTGCGTTGCCGGCCTTTTAAGAATTCGTACGCTATTTTCTTGAAGTACCCTAAGTCTTATTGCAACTGATCAAAAATTAGTTTATTAGGCTAGTTTTACCCAATTCTTTTTGGATTCCAAAATCACTCATTGGAATTTTTATTATTTTATTAGATTTGACCTTTATTATTCAAATCAATAATAAAATAATAGCAGAGTCGTCTGCATATAGCAAAGACATTCTAAGAAATTCGTATTTCCTTGTATAAGGGCTTTTGAAAAAACCGTAAATGCAAAATGCGTTTAAAGGTAGCGTACCTGTTCATTTCTAAGAAATGGCGACCGTTGCAATATTCTTTGATTAAACTTGTAACAGTCAAATCAATCTTTGTCAGGACCGGTTTAACTTTTTGCTCAAACGAAAAGTCCTTATAACGGAAATGGTATTTTGGGTAAACCACTAGGTTCGAACAACTTGAAAGTTAACGTAAAATATCTACATATGCTAAACTGTGTATCTCTAGTTGATCCATAGACAAATGGATCAAACGTTTTATCGTTATTCAGTAGGTTCTCCATCGATGTCTTTAACATGTTTTTGTAATGGTGGCGACACTGATTCTAGATAAATTCGACCAGTGGCTTTGCTAACCTATTTATATTCCTATACTAAAGATTATAGAAAAGGTTTTGTGATGTAATAGAGAAAAACATTGATCTTAACTATGCGTGGGCTTTTAATGGATCGTTACAATAACTGACTTTATAATTACACCACCAATTAAAGAAAGCAGCAATTACCCTTATAAAGGTGGTAATTATTATATGTATCATAAATCTTACTATTTTAATACAATATATACTTAATTGCGCATTACATTTGCTCGAACGGTGAAGGAAAACATCGTGAGGAAACCGATATGTCTTAGACCCAAAAAGTCGACGGCGCGTGTCAGGCACAGGAGACTGATCACCTACTTGCCTATAAGATTTAAAAATTATCATGATTCAGAAATCTGAGGCCAAGACCTAAAGAGGTTATAGCGCAACTGATTTATTTTTATATACATACTAATAAAAAATTAAATCAAGTTTCATTGAATGTTATGGAACATTTACGGGATATTTGTGAAAATACCCTATATTTTTTTAAATAATAACGACAAGTATTCACAAATATATCCTATCTGCATACAGACTTCTCATGATTATCTTTGATTTATATTACTATGATTTTTTAATTACAATTTATAATTCAATTGCATTGAGTCAAAGTTGTAGTAGTGTTGCAAGAGGCGCCAAGGGCAAGATATTAATAACTGATTTAAAAAGCGTGAGGTCCATTATCAGAACAAAGGAGTTTAAATTTTAACATACCTCACGGCTGTGTCATTAAATATCAAAAAGCGTATATATCGGATGTGTGTGAAGTACAGTCAACAAGAAAATATTAGTTGTTTGGAAGCGCGCGCTCCGACTATTAAAAACGCGCTCAACTGGTTGCTAAAACAGTGTATCGCAGAGGAATTGAAGGCTTTTAATATGTTTTTTTATAAATTCCGTTATTGGATTAAATAAAACTTTTATATAAGTTTCACTATAGAAATAATCTAAAAACTGTTTGTAAACAAAAAAGAAGGGAACTAAAAATTAAAGAACCTTTAAATATTTCTACCGATATTCTCCTAATGACGGATGACCAAATTTGCAGTTTAAGCAGATTCGAAATTATATTAAGAAGTAATAATCCTTGTAATAACTTTTGACAACGACTGTACAATAACCCCGGTGGTCCCTTCAAAATAATACATAATTTGTAACGATCGCGGTAATTGTACCCGGTTCACTGGTCCTGTCAAAATGTAATCGACTATATAAGCATTATAGTGGTTCAATCAATTTATATGCTAAATAATGGAAGGATGTCCAAATATTAGGAAGTCAATACGGATGTTGCCGAGTCTTTTATAGAACAGGGGGCAGACGGACAGGCAGCTGAATGGACAGCCGCCCATGAACGTTCGTTGCCTGCCTTCTAAGAATTGGTTCGCTCTTTTGAAGGACCCTTAGTTGTATTGGTCAATATTATTACCTAGTTGGTGATTCAAATGCGCTATTTATCAGAGTTTTGACTAAAGATTCTTACTTGAGTAAAAGGATAAGATTTTAATACTATTAAAAAAAATCAGTGGCACAACTTTTTTAGGTCTGGGCCTCAGAATTCTGTATCTGTTTCATAATCATTTGTTAATCTTATAGGCAAATAGGTGATTAGCCAGCCTCCTGTGCCTGACTTTTTGGGTCTAATGCAAGCCGGTTTCCTCACGATGTTTTCCTTCACTGTTCGAGTGAATGTTAAATGCGCACATAGAAAGAAAGTCCATTGCTACACAGCTTGGGATCGAACCTACTACCTCAAGGATGAGAGTCGCATGCTGAAGGCAAGCTAGGCCACTGCTCTTTAATAGTATTACCGAGACTATATATCTTAAATTTGACAGTATGAAGTTGGTAATTAAAATTTACACTAATTTATTAATAGATCCATAGTAATCTGAATTATACACACTTTTGTGACTACGTTTGTCAAAACCTACTCCCTAGGAACTTCGAGAATCCGAATACTCATAATTTATAGTTTAAATTTTTTTTATTTATAAGTTCTACAACGTGTTTGCATAAAATTATACAAGAAAATATGACATCACAAATTTTACACACATATACATCAATTACCATTAAGCTTAATTAAAATTAGGAAAAAATTAAACAACATTATATTATATTACAATACTTTAATGATGTACTAAAACAGAAGATTTATTCAGAAATCTTTAATTTTACGACACTTTTAGAGTCATAAGATATCTGTCTTATGACTGTGTACCTTCATTCAACCTCAGTTCATTTAGGACCTAAACAAAGTCCAGAAACGTCTTCCATTTAAAAGCCAGTACATTTATAAATTTACGTACACAAAAAGCTAATAATGGTCGAGGCGCGTGTCAGTCCGTAGATCACCTGCGACGGGTGTGCCTTTTGAAAAATGGGCACCCGCCGACCCTTTGGGAGTGCGCCGAAAAATGTTTGGGGTTACCATAAATTCTGTTTATATAATTATATTATTTATCTATGTATAATAATATAAGAATTTCCACATTTCAATTAACATAAGTTTGCATTTATGAACTGGTCAATTATCTCAAGAATTTTAATTTGTTAAGAAAACAGCAAAACAAACTATTATAAATTCAAAAACATATTATCTCGGCTCAGCGCCAACAAAGGGCGGGTTCAATGACCTGACCAATCTATTTGTTGCCAGACATATTATGCAACTATCAATATGGTTCTATCAAAAATTACTCCATATAGTGGTTCCATGGTTTTGTGGTTTGTATTCAAAATATAACTCGGAGGTATTCCCGGCAATACCAGTGATGGGCTATTGGCTTCAGCGCGTGACTCTCATCCCTAAGTTTGTAGTTCCGATCCCCGGCTGGCACCATTATGGACTTTCTTTCTATGTGCGCATTTAACATTCGCTCGCATTGTGATGCAAAACATCGTGAGGAAACCGGCTTGCGTTACACCCAAAGAGTGTGTCAGGCACAGGAGGATGATCACCTACTTGCCTATAAGATTAACATATGAACATGAAACAGATACATGTATAGCACCACCGATTTGGTTATTTTATTTATTCCCGGAAAAGAATAAATGTTCCTAGTCGGTAAGCACTAAGCGTATAAGATCACTTTTAAAACTTATTTAGCAAACAATCATATAAATATCTGTCTCACTATATAGGGACGTGAAATTTAGTTGATTTCATTAAATTGTGTAATTCTCTATTTATATACGTCTAGCACGATCAGATTTAATGATTTGTCTAAATATAAATTATATATAGGAATAGGTACATTTTAGACGCGTCTTATAAATCAAAACCATAGGAAACGAGATTGTCCTACTTATTATAAATGACAGGACACTCTACTCGACGAAACTTTATTGTTATTACTACAGGAACACCTTTAAATTTTCTACTTATACTTCAATTGTTGCAGATCTTAGCTGGAAATCTTGCAGTATTGTAATTGTAACAAAAAGTTCTTTATACAATGCATACATTTATTTTGTAGTACACTTTAATGTTGGACAAAATGTAGTTTAAGAAATTATTTAGGAAATACTCTTTCTGAACTGTATTGCTAAAAGCAAAGAAAGACAGAGTATTTCTCAGACCTTGAAATATGAAGGTTCTTAATTTTGATAACTGAAAAAACCTTTTTTGTGAAATAATTGTGATAAGCACTGATTTCACTGTTAATGTTATAAAAGCACATTTATGTTATCGTTCATTTTGGTTTTGGAAAGAACAATTTCGTGAATAGACTAAATACTATTTTTAATTTTAAATTTAAAAAAAAATGTGTTAGTTACAACCTTGAACTAGTGTAATTATAAGTTTAGTACAAATTTAACTGAAAAGCTTTGGCGACTCATTGGTACAAGTGGTTAGTACCCTACTGCGAGTCCATGGGTCCCTTCGACCCGGCTGAGACGATCATCGATTGATGAGTATTTGGTGTTATGCTTAGGTCTTGGTGTTTAAATATGTATTTATATGTCTATCTAGCAATATAATATAAATGTATATCGTTTATACCTAACACAATCTTGAGCTTAGCATGGGCCTAGGTCATAGGAATCAAAATTCTATAATACCGTAACAAATTCAATTAAAATACCACAATAGCGCCATAAACATAAAAAAATCCTAAAACGATACCACGCGATTATAAACTTTACTACTTCTCTGTCAAAAAGTTTGAAAATCGAATTCATATTACACCTTCCAGGTACAAGATGAGGAATTCAAAAAAAAGATGCGGTTTCTTTTGTGTTCAAAAGGTTAAAAATTACACACAATGGGAAAAAACTTTTTTGTTTGGTTCTGATTTTATCATCTTAAAGTAACAATGGGTTACGTCTTAACATTTATTTAGAGTCACATCATATAAAATTATACTTTAATTAAGGGAAATAGGGTATATATTTGCTTTTTATAAAATGGTAGTTGTGTTAGCTTTTAAGTAGTTGTATTTAGTCTTTATCAGTGCAAATTGCTAAGCTAAACGTCTTTAGAAAATTGATGGCTTTCTTATGTTAACGCTTCGATATTGACTTGAAATATTGGTTTTAGATTGATAAGGTCCGATTTATTTTAAGGTTACTTATCAGTTATAGCGCCAAATGCCAGGTTAAAATATCTGTCAACGCTATTGCTAAGGTACAAACACATAATATTTTTTAACTTCGTCTGGTATTTGTATATTAGAAATGTTTTAGATCCCTCCTCTCACATTTCATTTTAATGTTAGCATTAAATCATCATCAGGACAGACATCGACAATTTCATAAAAACAAAAGAATGCGTAAAAAACTGGACGTTTTAAGATAAAACTAAGAATGCGCACTGCAGGTGGCATTGTAAAAACGACACCTATTATTATAATTGTAAAACAATAAATTTTTTGTTACATTTGAGATTTTAATCATTTGCTACCTACTATAAACTTCGATATTTTTCAAAGTGGTTCTAACTTATTTGAATTTCTGACTTCGCGTTTATCTGTAGACACACAAAGAGAATAGACTACTTAGATCTGTGAAAGTTCTATGGAACCACAGATATTATAGGTCACAGATTTATATCACGTTACGTTGACATTCAATACCTTTGTGGGTCTATAGCACTCTAATGCGATGGCCTATGAAATCGATTCACCCCAATGCGAATTTTAAAAATATCATATTCCCTTTTAATTATTGTAATGGATTTTTTTGAGATACTTTTGTACTGTTCTGTTGAAATTATTTAATAATTGGAAACAGCTGTCGAGCTTGTAAAAGACTATTTTATTGTTAGCTCAAGTGAAATTACATTTAGTCAGCGCGTCTTGTTTACCTACTGCATATGGATTTATTTTAAGAGTAATGAAGTAGCCGACAATCGTTGAATGGGATCTGTAATATAGGCATGGCAAAATTTTATACAAAATTGTTCTAAATTAATTGGGGTAAGCGATTAAACGGCTAAGCTTATTAAGAGCTCAACTCGCCGAAGCATTGTCCCCTTTTAATTACAGCAGTAACAGATGGTGTGACGTCATTTATACATTTTGTTTTATCTATGTAAATTGTAGCGCGTAATAAGTGTCATTGTGTTGTCTGTGGCTTTAATTAGCATGTGACATCAGTTTGATGTTTCGCGCCATTAAATGGTAAGATTAAATCTGACACAACTGCTCAATAAAAGTATATATTTTTGGTAATTTTTTTATCTAAAGGTCATGTGTAATTGATGTTCTTCTTAATTACTTAAGATATAGTACTGTTGTTTAATTATTATAGCTTAATTTTAGCTACATAACAATATTTACACTGTACTTTCAATAATATGGGATTTAAGGAAAACTTAGTTCTCGTTCCTGCTGAGAAGAGGCGCCAAGGAGACGGTGCAATCGACGGTTGTCATGGCAACCGCCTTAGCTCCAATATTTGGAAGGGCGGCAATACTTGAGACAGATTCATATATTCATTTTCATTCATATTTTGTACAGCATAGGTGACATATAGGTATGTTTATTGTCTGCAATCACTTCGTTTGTTTTCTCATAGTACATAAATAACCTTAAAGAATAGACAGCCAAAATTTACTTTGTATATATATAAATAAACATTAGGGTTCTGACAAATTGAGAAGATTCTTTTAAAGTTTATAACCAAAGTAGTTAAGGTAAATAACATAAAGAGTAAAAACTAAGTCCATAACTATCCCAAAACATTGCAAAATTGACTTTTTCTGGTTTGAGTAAGTAGGTCGAGGGTGTATCTTCACTCTCATCTCAAGCTATATCAAATACACTCTTTCATCTTTCATCTTTGATTTGCTTAGAAACACAAACAATACTTTACCTACAACAATCTCCCAGTTAATTTAAGACTATTAAATAATATTAAGTCCTTAGGTAAGAAATTGGCGTTTTGTAGGTCATTATAGAATATATTTAATTATCAAAGTATGTACCAACTGGGTAATGCCTTTTGCATCTTATAGGCTTTACTAAATAAACATTCGAACCGAAATCAAGAAGATCTTTGTGAACGATATTTCGCTGTTGCCTGTGGATCTCTCCCACCCCCGTTTTTTCTTTTTTTCCTTTTTTATTTAAAGTGGAACCAGTACAACAAAACTGGTTTTCCAATTGCACGAGTAAAACCTTTGAAAACTTTAATTTTTTTTTCCCCCCCAAAAGGATATTGGGTAAGGGCTCAATCGTCTATTCTTGTTGATATCTTAGTTTAGGTCTTGCAGCCTAATCGATGAGATATTTTTGTATATGCTTCAGATAATTTCTGCTCGTTTTAGAATATGATAATCAACTCAAATGCTGTGTAAATTGTTTATTGTGTAAATTTTTATCAAAATTGTTTCAGCAACTTAGGTAAGAAAGCTAAATCATATGTCTAGCCTGTCGTACACCTATTTCTAATGATTGTCATGATTCTGCTATATTTTATAGTTCTTTTTTATAGTTTTACTCTTTACGTTTAATGCTTGGATTAATTGTATGAATAACGTAGTTTATTAGTTTCATATATTTTTTCTACTAATAGGAATGCCTGCGGTCTGGATACGCTACGAAATTTGTGAAATCAATAATTAAATGCATACAAATATAGTACCACAATATAGAATACTAAGACTGTTAATTATATTAGTTAAAGTTATTTGCCACCATTGTGTAAAATCAACAGTCAAGATTACTTATTAGCCATAATTATTGTACAAGCTAGATTGTGATTCATAAAACGTCGCACCCTCTTTTGTGAACTTTATTGTAAATTTAAATAATAGTCAGTGAAATCTGCTGACGCATCCTTAATCTTCCATAGATATCCACGTTCTATGTGAACCATGGCCACAATTCACAGTGAAAGTAGGGCGTGTTTGTTGAGTGATTTCGGAAGGACGCTATCGAGTATTTGCCATTCATAATGGGCTTTTGCAATGACGGCGAAAGCTTTTACCTTTGAAATCAGTGTTACACGCAAAATCAGGCTAAGCAGGGTTATTCACTATAAATGGTGTAAGTATTTTATTAATAAAACGGTACAAGGAGGCTCACCTGATATTAAAGGTATCACTTAGTATCCCACCGCCCCTGGAAGCTAACTCTACCATAGAGCTCGCAAGTGCTCGCAATTGACCTATCCGCTGTATTGCTTAATTTGTAAGTAATACTTTGTGCCTATTTTAGTATAGTAGTTTTATTCTAGGAGTACATTGTCTTCACATATAATTATTTTAACTAATGTAAACAAAATATTGTAAAACCTATTTTAATAGGAGTTTGGGTTTCTTGCCCATTCTCCTCCACACGATAACCTTTTGGAAGGGACAACAAGGATCATCTTTATTTGACGCTCAAAAGTGCCATTTTAGGTGGTCTAATTGAAATAAATGATTTGACTTGACTTGCGTTACCAGCTTCTTAAGAATCGGTAAGCACTAATCTCTATGTCGAATTGGTTCGGAAATATTTTAGTGTTTCAGTGGACTTAGTTTTGATAAATATGGGTTAGAAGGATGGTTATTTCCCGCAGACTAAACGATATTTTTGCAATAACAATGTAATCCATAAGAATCTGTTTAATAATCTAAAGACATAGAATTTGCTATTTTGACACAATAAAACAGTTCGCAGAATACATTTTAAAGAATAAGGAATACAAAATTCCAAGAAGCTATTTATTATTCTATTGGTTTTAAAGAACGTTTTCTGAATAGAAATAAAAATTATTGATGAAGAATGTAGGCGAGTACCTACACTATTTGAGGACAACACAAAGTTTCTGGCTTCCAAGTTCCAACCGTAGTTTGGATACTAAAATGATTTGTTATCTATTCAAACTAAGTATAATGTTATTGCTATTGACTGTCTCCGTAGGCCTTCCAATAACGGAGACAGTCAAACATCATTGGCACACAACAGTATGAGTTATTATTGCCAGATATAGAATTTTTGTCAAATTTGCTTTGGGTAAATACTTTAGGCTTGGAGAAAATCTAAAACTTATTTATTCTTGTGGGAATTCAGTTCAATAAATATGCATATTATTGAAATGAAATTCCTCGTGCTTCTAAGATGGATATCTTAACATTTAAAGTATATAGTACACAGTCGAAGATAAAGTATACACATAGGTAACTCGAGAACGGCTGGACCGATTTTTATGGATTTTGATTTGTTGTATTTGCCTCCATCCCTATTTTTAATAGCTACTAAAGAAATGATGATAACAATAAAAGGAAAGATATAATATTATAATTACAAATGTGTTTCATTCCGTTTTTAATAAAGGTTTCTAATCGACGAAATATTACAATATTCGGATAATAGCGTGTTTTGGATATTAAAAATGTGTGTCAGTTATGAAAAAGGATTGAATTTATTGGTTGTTAACTATTTATGCGTGCCTTCAGACGCTTCATTATTCTTGTGTTAATTTCATAAAAAAGTATTGTATAATATTTGTTTTGTAATAGTAAGTTTTATAAGTTCAACTAATCTGTATGTAACAGAACTTTCATTGACTATTAGGCGGCAAAAATTTCGCCGGGATCTTGTGTTTAATATTCTAGTAATGAAATTACAATTATAACTTAGAAAAACGCACCGTCATATCAAGAGATGATGTTTTGATGGCTCTTTGCTTTTTTGAATGAGTGTTAAAATGAATGAAGAAAAAAATGTGAATACTTTCACGTAACACTTGTGATTCTATCAACGGATCGTGTTGATGTATGGCGTAAGATACAGAATGTTAATGTTACCTACGAGTTACGGTTAGCGTATATTTAAATGGTGATAATAAGGTAGAAATTAACACCCAAACATACAAGTAATATTTTTTTACAAAACTGGGGGCAAACGGGTAGGATTCTCATCTGATATTAAGTGATAACGCCGCCCATAGACACTTAAACAAGCAAGTGCATTGCCAAAGGACCCTTAGTCGAATTGGTTCGGAAATACATCAGTGGGTAGCTGTTTCCAGATAGTGGTGGTGCGCGGCAAAAACTGCCTTAAATAACGCTCATTTGTGGAACGACGGAAGTCGAGCGAATTTCGTATTCTGCCTCGACGTCCGAACTCAGCGGCAGGTCCGAACAACTCTGAACACTCTCCGTAGTAAATGCGATAGATATAATATGCAGAGAGAACCCAGATAACATCCGACATCGTTTAAGCAAGTCTCGACTCTGAATCTGACTCTTAGTGAATACAATTTGTCTTCAATGGAGAAAATATCAGGCATATTTTTACGTCTTTTTATTCAATCTTAAAACGTTTTAACGGTAGAAACTTTTTTCCCCTTAGTACTGCTATTAATAGAAAATATTTGTGTAAGAAGGCTAAAACTATAACCCAACAAAAAGGAGTTCCTATTTGGTCAAACGTTTTTATTATTCTGTTTATATATTCGAAACAAGTCGGCTTCACTTTTAAACACGGAAGGTACAGACTACATATTTCTTTGATATACAACGTTGTCACTCTATCACAAAGACATTCTTTTAAAAAAAATCACAGTTATAGAACAGGGACAAACGGCATTTCATTGGATATAGGATGAGTTCAACAGCTCATGTACACTCAATGGCAGCAAATGGAAGGAAATGCCAGGTTTGATTGAAGATTTGTTACGCTCTTTTCTGGAGAAACTATAAGAAACATTTTAACTAAAATGGAAAACTGACCGCTAAGCGAACAAATCACTAAATATACATACAAAGGGTTATTTACATCTAACAAATTCTCATATTATGTTAATGATTAGGTAAATAGAGTAATTTAAGTCGAATGGACTAGTAAATTGTCAATAGTTTAGTTTTACATATGAATACTGTGTGCTCGAGCGAAGCGATTTGATTGATTGTATGTTTTTGCGGTCAAAGACCTGAATGAATGAGCTGAAACCGAGATTACAGAAATAGGACACAGTTCAATTCTATTCAACATGGTATTGACTTATAATTGCGTCTAGAATTTCGAGACTGTTCTACAGGTCCTTAGTAGTTTTCAACAAAATATAAAGGATTTTAGTTATGACGTGATTTGAGAAAGTCAAAGATTCGTCTAGCGTTTAGAATAATCTTTCTACATGATATGCACGGTTCACCTTCTACAGACAATTTTAAATATTGCCTTGCGTATATCAAAGTTTTATCTAAATGATCTAGATCGAAATATCGGTTAGTTACGTTTTTAATTAAGTATTTGTTATAGTTAATTCATGTTATCTATTTTGTTAATTACAATATCCGGTGCTAAAGAAAGCACAAGTGCCGTTCATTGTTAACGACCTATAAATTTTACCTGTAAAGATTCATTGTTTCGAACCAGTAACAAAATTAAATGCGTGTCAAAATGTCGGAAGCCGGCTATATTTCTCTTGACGTTAACAAAACGCGGGAGTTCTGACAGTTGTTTTTTTTTTTGTGGCATTTGACAGTTCGTATTCTAAATCTGGTGTAATAAAAATATCTATACTCTATAGTCTTGAAATAAAGCTCTTTGCTTGGAGGTTCGATTGTCACGTATAGTGATTTAGTGAAGAAATGTACTTTTATATAATGTTTACCTTCTGCATAGTTTTGTTGACCACAAGGAGGGGAGCGTGTTATTCTTAGCTTACGTTAGCAGTATGCAAGGGATTGTTATTTACCTGTAACAAAACAAAATAAAGTTATAAAAACATGTTTCAATACATACAATTAACCAATTTAAGATTTTTTAAACCATTCCAAGATTTCTAACTTAATAGTAAGATTTCTAACTCGTTAGTAGTTCGCTTATTAGTATAATAAAAGTGGTTTAAACCTATCCAATATTAGTTGTACATAAAAGTAATATTTCTATAGTTTGATAGGCTATAGAAGAAATAATATTGCTACAGATGAAAGGTTTTCGTTGCGGATACAGATTATCAGAAAACACAAGTGTTTCTGTCCCACCGCTAACAAAACTGCACAGATTTGAAAGAAACTTTTTGGTTGTTATAGTTTGATATATAAATGTTGTTTAAAGTGTTGTATTATCACTGTGGGACATGTGGCAATATTTTGCGTCTGTTACACTGAAATTATCGCAGATTTTTTCATGGAAATAGGTCACGTTGAGTGGACAAATAACTTTCCCAAACTAACAGTGTCTAACGAGATTTCGCAGCCATTCAATAATTGAGTTAGCGTTATAATTACGCGGTGGCAATTAACTATAATTTGATACGTTTGATCGTTAACGCCCGCCGCAATCTTTAGTCTATGGATGCTCTATATTTTATTGATTCATTTTGTTTTGACAAAAAGAATACGTTTTTGTTGCTTTTTCTTCTTTTATTACTTTGATATTATAAATAATATTTTATCTGTAAAAACATTAACGTAGCATCGGTGAAACATATATTTATTTTATGTTTGCTGTTTCGTAAACCAGACATATTACGTAAGATGTTATTTAGGCGTGTGAGTGTAATAAGCTCGAACAAACAGAACTGACCTATTGACCAAGTGTGACACACTCGAGAAATTATCAATATAATTTCCTTTTTGAATAATTTGGTTTGTTCTAACTTTTAATGATTGTCTTTGAATCGAAAAATTATCTAACACCTTTTTGAATGAGCGACTCAGATTTATTTATTTAAGAAATACTTTAAATAAATAAATCAGCACTACAATCTTTTTGGGTCTGACATCTGTTTCATGATGATTTGACAATCTAATGGGCAAGCTGACCTATCCTGTGGCTGACACACGCCTTCGACTTTTTGGGTCAAAGGCAACACGGTTTTCTCACGATGTTTTCCTTCACCGTTCCCGCGAATGTTAAATGCACATAGAAAGTCCATCCGTGCACAGCTGCTGATCGAACCTACGACCTCAAGGATGACAGCCGCACGCTTAAGCCACTAGGCCAACACTGCACTTCTACTACTTAAATACCTAATTAATAATCTATACTTTCTTAATGTAATTATCTACTGTACTGTTGTTTTAGCGTTATAAGTCATTGAACACCCAAATTAAAGTAAGATTCAGAGTCGAGATTTAGCGCGAACAACTCTCTGAACACTATCCGTGGTAAATGCGGCAGAAGATGCAGACTGATCCCACATATCTACGCAACGCCAGGACTCTCACTATTAGTATGTGATCCTACTCTTTAGGCGCAATAGAGAAAAGTAATAGATAGATTCGAATTAGCTTACTATATAATATACGTACAATATATACCTTTTCTACTATTTTTCTTTATACAATATATCCAACAGTTCAATCAATAAAACCCATTAACATTAACCCGCAACCCACATTGCAAAACACCAATATAAACAAATTGACTAGCTATGCCGATGTATGGGGGCGAACCCCTACATCTGTTTATATTAAATATTGCGTGCACGTTTAATGGTTATTTATCCTTAATCCGTTAAATAGAGAGTTTTAAGTTATTATTATAATGTTTAAGTAAATGTAAATTTAGAAGCATTTATAATATAAGTGTATATTATATACGTGAGAGCAGTGTTGGCCTAGTGGCTTCGGCGTGCGACTCTCACACCTAAGGTCGTAGGTTCAATCCCCAGCTGTGCACCAATGGACTTTATTTCTATGTGCATTTAACATTCGCTCGAACGGTGAAGGAAAACATCGTGAAGAAACCGACATGTCTTAGACCCAAAAAGTCAACGGCGTGAGTCAGGCACTGGCGGCTGATCATCTACTTGCCTATTCGATTGAAAAATGATCATGAAACAGATTCAGAAATCTGAGGCCCAGACCTAAAGAGGTTGTAGCGCCACTGATTTATTTACATAAACTTAAATTAATAATTTGTGAATTATAATTTGATTTTGAATTCAGCTTAAATGGCAGGATGATTAATTGTAAATTAGTAGAACAGATTATGTAAGAATTCAGTAATGTGTAGAAATATAGATTTGGTATTCTTTTATACCACATTTACAGGCTGGGATCCTGCCAGAAATGTTGCCATGGTTGCTGCTCAGTGATTTTTTTTATAGAACTGGGGACAAAGTTAAATGATACCACTGCCTATGGACCCTCTCAATGCAAGAGAGCTCGCGAGTGCCTCGCCAGCCTTGAAAGAATACTCTCTTTTCTTCGAGGACCCTAAGTCTTCTTGGTAGCTAATTTAGCCTTTTCCATCCAATGACCGCGAAACTGGAAGTCGTTCGATATATCAACGCCCACTTTTCCGATCCTGGCTGTAGCTTTAAGAAGAGTGTCTTTGAAAAGAGGAGTAGCGTTTGTCGCTGTGTGTCCTTGAGTATGTGTTGAGTTGTGTATACTTGAAGCTGTATCCCATTCGTGTCAATTTAATAAATAAACGGGACAAAACACTAAACGTCGTTCTAAAAGTAATAACTCTTTTATTATCATAGAAAAAGTATTGCAAACCGTTGTTGAATAACCTAAAATCCTAAGCGTAAGGTTTTACTATAATTCAATATTCCGTATTCTAATTCGTTTCTCAAGTCACAATCTCGCTTTGAGCGCTGTCAAATATGTCAAACTTCATAAAAAACAGCGTTTGAAACTACATTTAAACTTGATTGATATTCTAAAACACCGTCTTACGTCTTGTGAAAACGCGTTATATTGACTACATTGCAAACATTCTTATCTCAAAAACCCCGATATAACAACTGAAGTATCTCGCAGACAATCAATAAAGTCTCAATCGATTGCAATAAAAATAAAGATATCCAGTAGTGACGGCAGTTAGGGGAGACATGACAGGGGACAAAGTCAATATGTCAATTGTAAGTTTTCCCTTTTATGTTGCGGCAACTTCAGGGTATTGATTGGGCTTGGGCGATAATATTAAAAAAAAATATTTTGTACCTACGTCATATTTATATCATCATCTAAGCTATAACGATATTTAATTAAAACAGATTTTTCAAGGAACGGAAAGTTGAACACCTGGGCCGCGTGTCGCTATGACCGCTATCATGATGGCCAAAATCCAGGGTAAACGGCGTGATGAGAAGGACAAAATCATGGCTACATAACGTTAAAGAGTGGACGGGTATTGCAAGTGCGGAAGAGTTTCTGCATCTGACACAGGACAAGAGAAATTGAGAGGCAGTAGAAGGACCTGGATATAAACCATCTTTCTCGAGTTTTAAGCTACTGGTAAAGTTGTGTTAATGAATTCCAGTTTATATAGCTTAAAACATCTAATGTATAGTATGAGATTAGGATAGTTGTAACATCCAAAAAAGTGTTCAATTAATACAAGAAAAATAAATTAAAACCAATTACGACTTTTCTAATCTTCACCTCCAACTACCCGCATTGTCCGATAAAACATAAATTATGACCAATTTGCGTTCCCTTTCACTCATTAAGCACGTGAGAAAGATGTAGCATAACCTTAACATTCAAATACAAGCGATAACTATACTTATAACTACGTCATACAGATTTAAATTCCGTAAATTTGTGTATTAAAATAATAGTACCAGCCATTTCGGTATAACTGAAAGGAGTGAGCGAGATAGATGTTGTACTACAATCGTGGGAAAGAATTTGTCATTTAGTATTGTTTATGTTTGACGCCATATTGTTTTTAATTAGGTGTTAGGCTGAAGATTTTGTTTCCGATTGTAGTTTAATGTTGACAGATATAGTATTAGTAAGTGGAACTAAAAAATTACCGTGATTTTAAATGGATACGTAAAGATTCTCCGTTAAGTACGCGTTTCTGGGTGACTAAGCCATAAGTGTTGCCTGAAAGATAGCGTAAACGTTAGATCATTTAATCGTAATTAGGTAACCATAGCAACCGTTTTTTAATTCAGCTTCTGCCGCGCACCACCACTGTGTAGAACGAGCTACCCACTGAAGTTTATCCAAACCAATTCGACTTAGGGTCCTACAAGAACAGAGCGTACCAATTCTTAAAAGGCCGGCAACGCACTCGCGAGCCCTCTGGCATTTGATCACCTAACCATTCTTAAAGGCCGGCAACGCACTCGCAGCCCTCTGGCATTGAGTGTATCACCTAACCGTTTGCCTCCTTTACTATAAAAAAAATTAACTAACTTAATACAACTACCAGAGAACATACCTCTCAAGTACCACAAATTTGCAATTAAACTGTACAAGCGAGTGCCTGCGACTTGTATAAATCTTTAAACCATAACTATCAGTACAAAATTAGTTGACACGTCAAATAATAATAAAAAACAGCGGAAGACGAATTTATCAAAGGCTACAAATGAAATAAATAAATCACCCTCACGTCCGCAATACTTATAATCAGAGACATTGTATAAACAAACACTTCGTAGAAATTTGCATTTATCTTGTGTAAGCAGTGCTTACTCATAAGAATGCGTAACTCAAGAAAAGGATATGCAGAGATTTAAGTATATATAATATATAGTTTGGAAAATCCAAAAGTGCACGCCTCATAGCGGTCATTCACATTTAAAAAAAATTCTAAATCAAAAACTCAAGTTTTTTAAAACAAAATAACAAATAAATTATTATTTTTAAGTCTCACGCTACGAAGAATATTTAAACATACATATTTAGTGTTTTAGTTTTTTACAAAATACGATAAAATTTTCGACCAAAATTTTAACTGTCTATGCCAATATTCTGGATGCGAAATTTTTCGACACAAAATTTCTCTGCCACACAAGATCCATAAACACAGACTGACGGACGTCCAAGAATGATTGATTTTAATGTTATTATTTACTATGTTAAACAAAATAATTGTTCATAAAAAATACCATATGTGCTTGATAGATTATTTAACTCGATTTTAGTGCACTCATATTATCCTGTAAGTGGTATATTAGTGAGAAAAAAGTCATTCAAGTTTCGAAAGACTGGGTTTTTTGACATGTCGAGAGTAGAGCACTGCGAGGCGTGCAATAATACTATTTATTTGTGCAGAGCGGATTCCATTTGATACGTTTTGGCAACAATAATTACGGATAAAATCAGTGGCGCTACAACCCTTTTAGGTCTGGGCCTCAGATTTCTATATTTATCAATCTAATAGGCAAGTATCAGTAGGAGTATCAGCCTCCTATGGCAAGCCGGTTTCCTCAGGATGTTTTCCTTCACCGTACAAGCGAATGCGCACATAGAAAGAAAGCCCACGCACAGCCGGGGATCGAACATACGACACAGATGAGGCCAACACTGCTCTGATAAAAACATATACATTATTGATTATAACCTTATTATGTGCTACGAAAGCACTTAATTATTTTTTATTATAACTTGACTGTTTACTTTATTTTTAAATATTTGTTGTTGTTGTTGAAACTAGTTTTAAATTGTACTTACTAAATAAAATGTATCTGTTTTACCTTAATGGAATAAATGATTATTATTGAAATGTTGTGCAAATTTACTTATTACATTAGTAATAAAATGTTGTAGATATTAATGTCTTCTATCAAACTGTAGTATCACTTTGCTCTATTGTCAATGGTTTCCTCAGCAGGCCTTAATTTACATTATCGAAGGTTTCATACGGATTTGAAATTTTTGAGGTTTTACTCTTTTGGCGCGGTAAAAAAAAAATTAGTGAAGTGTGAAATTTCCGGCCGCCCCCGCACCCAAAACACAAAGAGGGCAGTGGGGCGGCGCGGGGGGGCGAAAGAGAACAACAAAAAACAAAAGAAAAAGAATAAATGTGGCTGACCCCCCTTCCTCCCTTCCCCCATACCCAAAAATTTATTTTTACCAACATTTTTAAATTCCCCCCCAAACTTTATCTTTCCTTTAAAAATAAATGTTTTTTTTTTTTTTTTTTTTAAAATAATTTTTTACCCCCCTTTTTTTTCCTTTTCCCAAATTTTTTTGTAAAATTTTTAAAAATTTTTTTGAAAACCTTGCCCCCCCCCCCCCCCTTTCCCCTCCCCCCTTGGGGTTTTCCCCCCCTTTTTTTTTTTTTTTTTTTTTTTTTTTTTTCCAAAAAAAACCCCCCCCCCCCCCCTTTCTTTTTTTTTTTTTTTTTTTTCCCCCCCCCCCCCCCCCTTTTCCCCCCCCCCCCCCCCCCCTTTTTTTTTAAAAAAAAATTTTTTTGAAAAATATTAAGGGGGGGGGGGGGGGGGGGGGGGGGGGCCACAGAGAAAAAAATTTTTTTTTTTCCCCCCCCCCCCCCCCCACACCCCCCCCCCTCCCCCCCCCCCCCCCCCCTTCTCCTTTTAAAAAAAAAAAAAAAAAAAAAAAAAAAAAAAAAAAGAGGGGGGGGGGTTTTTCCAAAAAAAATAAAAAAAACTCGCGCTTTTCCCCCCCCCCCCCCCCCCCCCCCCGGGGGGGGGCCCCCCCCCCCCCCCCCCCCCCCCCCCCGGTTTGGTGGGGTTGTTTTTTGGGGGGGGGGGGGGGGGGGGGGGGGGGGGGGGTGTTTTTTTTTTTTTTTTTTGGGGGGTTTGTTTTTTTTTCCCCCCCCCCCCCCCCCCCCCCCCCCCCCCCCCCCCCCCCCCCCCCCCCCCCGGGGTGTTTTTTTTTTTTCCCCCCCCCCCCCCCCCCCCCCCCCCCCCCCCCCCCCCCCCCCCCCCCCCCCCCCCCCCCCCCCCCCCCCCCCCCGGGGGGGTTTTCCCCCCCCCCCCCCCCCCCCCCCCCCCCCCCCCCCCCCCCCCCCTTTTTTTTTTTTTTTTTTTTTTTTTTTTTTTTTTTTTTTTTTTTTTTTTTTTTTTTTTTTTTTTTCCCCCCCCCCAACAAACCCCCCCACCCCCCCCAAAAAAACACTTTTTTTTTTTTCTTTTTTTCCCCACCCCCCCCCCCCCCCCCCCCCCCCCCCCCCCCCCCCCCCCCCCCCCCTTTTTTTTTTTTTTTTTTTTTTTTTTTTTTTTTTTTTTTTCCCCCCCCCCCCCCCCCCCCCCCCCCCCCCCCCCCCCCCCCCCCCCCCCCCCCCCCCCCCCCCCCCTCCTTTTTCTCCCCCCCCCCCCCTCTCTTTTTTTTTTTTTCTTTTTTTTTTTTTTTTTTTTTTTTTTTTTTTTTTTTTTTTTTTTTTTTTTTTTTTTTTTTTTTTTTTTTTTTTTTTTTTTTTTTTTTTTTTTTTTTTTTTTTTTTTTTTTTTTTTTTTTTTTTTTTTTTTTTTTTTTTTTTTTTTTTTTTTTTTTTTTTTTTTTTTTTTTTTTTTTTTTTTTTTTTTTCTCTCCCCCTTTTTTTTTTTTTTTTTTTTTTTTTTTTTTTTTTTTTTTTTTTTTTTTTTTTTTTTTTTTTTTTTTTTTTTTTTTTTTTTTTTTTTTTTTTTTTTTTTTTTTTTTTTTTTTTTTTTTTTTTTTTTTTTTTTTTTTTTTTTTTTTTTTTTTTTTTTTTTTTTTTTTTTTTTTTTTTTTTTTTTTTTTTTTTTTTTTTTTTTTTTTTTTTTCTTTGATTATTTAATTGGCACTTAATTTACATGCTATCAAAAAGGTTTAATACAAAGAATTGTACAAAAACTTTTTTTATCATGAAACAGATTCAGAAATCTGAGGCCGAGACCTAAAGAGGTTGTAGCGCCACTGATTTTTCATTTTTTTTCATAGGGATTTGTAACTTTTTTGTCAAATATTCTATAGCTTATCAAGAATATAGTAGGATTCTAACGGTGAAAGATTTTTTTAATCGGTGGTTTTATAAATATACTTTATTACTACTTAGTAATTATAGGTAATTGCTCTTAATTTATGGGTTGATGGAGAAGATCGAACATAAATCGAAGCTTAAAAGGAATTTGTTTTGCTTGACATAAAGATATTAAGAATCGTGGGAATGATAAGGAAATGTTCTAAAATAAATATTGAAAGCTTCAGTGAGTCACGGTTCTGGAATGCGAGTCAAATTCATTCGCGTGACCGGAACGAGGGTGATTTGCAGTTCATTGTATTTTCGGGAATGATTGCATCACCGGTCACCATTCACTTTAATTTAGGGCTTTTCAGAGACTTTCACAATTACAATTTGCTTTTCATTGGTTCTTATACAAATGTGATTTTCATATAAGATACTTTAAGCTGTTTTCAATGGACAGAAGACAGTCTTATTTGTTAAAAAATATCAGTTTGTAAAACGTTATATGAAAAAAAATTGTCCGTCGATTGTTTCTAACCTAACCTAGTTCATCTAGCTAATTTGCTAAGATCGACATTCACTTTTGAATGTTTTGGTTAGTTTAAACCTTTCTATTAGATAAGGAAATTTCACATTAAATTAATATTTAGTGGGTCCTTTATTATAGTCAACTTTACTATGCTTTAACAGTTTAAGTCATGTATTAACTTGTTATATCCATATAATTTGACTAACGTCGGTAAACTCCGAGTCTAATCAGTACCCTCTTCAAACTCACCCCCAAAAATTATGCCATACCCGGAAGTGGGGCTAATAATTTGATTCGCAAAAGATAGCACAATCATGCACCTTTGTACTGAAGTAACGCGAAATAATATTTATTTTACGTTATTGAACATATTTTTTATTATTAACTTTCAAACATTATAATTATTTAATTTCCGGTGACCCCAGAGCTTGCTTTCCTCGCTCAACGAATAAGTATAGCAATACCGCTAGGAAATGCTGCCAGCGTTAAAGATACACTGCCACAGGGACCAACCTTTTTAAATTTGTTATAATTTTCTTTTTATTAATAAATATTTTTATTTTTATTATGTATATTGTAAATAAACATAAAAAATACAATGGCGCTAAAACCTTTTTAGGTCTGGGCCTCAGTTTTCTGTATATGTTTTATGATCATTTTATAATCTAGGTGATCAGCCTTCTGTGCCTGACTCACGCCCTTGACTTTGTTGTTAATAAATAACTCAAACATAATTTTAGTTAACTTCGTCTTTTTTTCTTTTTCCTTACTAACACTTCAAGACATCGCTTGTTAGCGATAAGTTAGCGCCCGTTGCTTTCTTGAAAATGTATTGCAACAAAGTGTTAAATAAATAAAATATAGATCTTAGGATTACCTAATTCAATATACCTTTTAAATTTGTATTTTTGCCTCTATATATTACTATTTCGAAAAATATACAATTATGATTATTTCAGTTAACAATAATACCCGAAAAGCATTAATCTTACGAGTCAAACAAGTCATTCTTCATTACCCCTTTATAACGAAGCTTTATTCAAACAACAGTTGAATACCACTTCCGCACATCCCCTACCTTTTGACATTGATGGCACATTAAAAATAAAAAGTGACAGTTAAAAAACTGATTAGTTGTGTAGGTTAGGTGTGAAGATATTTTCAAATGTGTGGCATATGATATAAGGGAACGCGGTTTTAAGAAATGAACGTGTGTGACGCGTTTAGTTAGTATAAAATATGCCTCTTTACTAACATTAAAATTCACGGTTCATTATGGAAAGTTGTCAGAATCTACCCTGACGAGACAGAGAAATTTCTTTCGTAATCTATAGTTGTTATTTACTACTAATAAAAATCAATATGGCGTGAACAATATTTTAAAACCCAAATTTTTTGAAATCTGATACTTCAAGATAGCTCTGTTGGTGCAATGAATTGTCAAACTTCAAATGTCACTTTGACAGTTAACTTTCGTTATGTCACAGATAACGTTTTAAGTAAATCTAAATCTAAAACAAACCTTTTTTAAAGAACCTCAAATGTCCAACCACCTGTCAAATTATATGTTGATAGCCGCCGTAATCTGCGTCTAAGTTAGCTCTAGAAATTTCACAAAAGTTATCTGTAACCTTCATCAGGCAGTATTAAAAAAAACCTTTGTCATCTTACACTAAGCATGTAAATATATTTGAATTCTTTCGTGACTTACACCACACGACATGTAAGTTGTAACCCTTTCAACGCAGCCGAGTATTAAGTGACAATACTGGGGTATATACCAGTTATTTTACGGTTAATTTCGTCCAAGGGATTATAGAGTAATCCTGCATATGATATTTTGACAATGATTTAGAAAGCCAATCGTCTGTGTGACATTGAGGGTTAATATAAACCAATTAGTTTCTTTTAAAATACTTTTTCCCATACGATCTTCAACCCTGATATAAATACTAAGGGACTTTTTTACTATGAAATTAGGTTTTTGGCTTAACCTGTGATAAATATTCGATACGAGATCATGTATAGGAACGCTAGTGAAAACGACAACAACGTGTAATAAAATTGTTTTGTTTCTGCTGTTAAAGCCGTGAATTTTATAATTGTTATAGACATAAAAAATATATAAAGGATAACCTTTTGGTTAAATCATGATTAATCCAACTATAATCACGTTGTTATTGACGCACTTTGTTATTTAAATCCAATTAGAGCCTTAATGGCAATACAAACAAGAGCAATGAGGCTTAAACGTCCGACTCTTAATCCAGTGCGTTCAAATCGCGGCGCTAATTGACTTTTCTTTCTATTTTTTTTATGTAATAGGAGGCAAACGGGCAAGAGGCTCATCTGATGTTAAGTGACACCGCCCATGGACACTCACACTGCCAAAAGGCTCGCAAGCGCGTTGCCGGCCTTTTAAAGAATTGGTACGCTCTTTTCTTGAAGGACCCTAAGTCGAATTGGTTCGGAAATACATCAGTGGGCAGCTGGTTCCACATAATGGTAAAAACTGCCCTAGAAAACGCTCAGTTGTGGAACGACGGACGTCGAGGTGATACGGATGGTATTTTGTATTTTGCCTTGACGTCCGATAATGAAACTCAACTGCAGGTATTAGTAGTAGTAGTATCTACAGACTGGACATCAGTATATCAGTAATATTTGTCATATACACTTACTTGCTTATTAACGAAATATTGCCACGAAATAGACAGCCGAGGCCTAGATGTGGCGCTACTGGATTTTTAAGTATACAAGTGAATCATGGAAACCTTGTAAAGGAATTGAAATGCGGAACCAGTGAGACCAATTAATGGTTATTAGCTAAATGAATGTGTATTGCGAATAGCGTCGACAGTGACCTTACTGTGGACTTTTAATTTACTGCATTTTTACTCACAGGGCTGTCATTTGGCTGAGAATAATTCTGCTATATTTTCATATGGGATGTCTTTGATCCATTGGAGAATAGGACGGGCTTTGGTATGGGATGCTACTGTGGACACGTTAGACCTGATTCACCTCCCTCGGACAAGCCTGCTGGCGCGGCCGCAGAGCATGCGGAAAATAATTAACGGCTAAAATATGTCTTTCCTCCAAGTTTGATTTTAGAGTAGAGACCCTTGTCCGTGGCGTTCAAGTGCACAGGCACTTAAGATTTAAGTTGGCACCTGGTGGATAGTACCGGTGACCCCAGAGCTGGTGCTTTCTTTGCTCAACGAACGTGTCGCATTACAGCGCGTCAATGCCGCCAGCATAAATCGTAAAAGGACTTTTTAAATTTTTTTAATTTTAAATTTATCATTTTTTAATTATTATTATTATATAGCTGTACCTAAGTACTGTATATTTGTGCGGTGAAAATAAATCCGTATCATTACACTTTTCATCTTAAAGCCAAAAATACTTAAACTGTGTTGATACTTGATAGATAGTTCAATGCGTCAACTAGACAACAGTATAGTTTTTAGTTACCTTTCTTCCAGCACAAACTCCCCCAATTCATAAACGTACTATACGCCTTCGTCCTGTCCTTATGCTTATCGCGTCATGAATTTCATTTGGAAATAAACGCAACAAAACGCTTTACTAATTTCGTTACACGCTGTCTGAATTCACAAGGATTATTTATAATTTGGTGTAAAAAGGTTTTATGCTTTGTTTTTTAAGTGTATTTATTTTGTTGTATTTGTATTCTGTTGCATTAGTAGTAATGTAAGAATAGAAAATAAATAAAGTATATATAGTATATTTATGTAAATAAATGTGTGCCAATCACAATGACAATATAATAAACTGGAATGTTTTGTCACCTTGCAATCAAAGGTGTGCAACGAAGCTTAAATGATGAAATTTTACAATGAATCATTAAAAACCTATAAACTTTATAACAATTTATACGCAATGCTAAGTTTACAATTAACATTCAATGTGCCAACCCTATTTTGCAGACGGAATAGAAATGAATCTCTTAGCTTGATTGAATGACTAATACAGATATAATGATTGCCAGTTGATTGATTCTGATGATAAATCATTGACATTAAATTGGTTTTAAATATAAATTTGACAATGTTAAATATTAGTACAATTTATTAGAACTTCCGATTTCTTTTCCTTTTTAAAAATTTATTAAATTTATTAATTGTTATGATTAATTAATCTATTATAGCTTAAATGTATTTTATTTATATAAGAAAAAAATTTATTAATAGTTACGCTGGAACATTAATTAATCCAATTGAACACAGCGTATCCAGAGCTGAATATATTGTAGTGGGCTGATCTTAAATGATGGTGGGGTGCCTTTCAAAACCCTATTTCTGTTTTCTGATAATTTTTATTTCTTTGTGCAAAGGCCAAAGTGAAAATTTTAATGAAAAAAGATATTACGGCGTGTGTGTTTAGTTGTGTTTTTTTAATTCTATTTGATTTTTTTGAAATTAGCTCAATTGTCACAATCAATGTGATTTTTTAGGCGTGTTGTGGGCTTGATAACTAAATAAATAAATAAATCACAATCACAATTTCTTCGTCATAAATATTGATTACAATAATATTAAAATTATTTGTTTACAATGTTGACGTGATAGGTACAAAGTGCGACAGTGGGAACCTGTTATAGACGCCCGTGCCAAGTGTCGAGGTGTCTTTAAAGTTGATTTGTACAAGAAGGTAAATATTTGATTAATAAATTTAATCAGAGTCAAAAATCGCTTTAAAAAATCTTTCGCCAATATAATTTGTATTACGTGTTAAATAATTCACGCGTCAATATATTTAGTACACATTGAAAATCGGTATTAAGTCAAAGAAAGAGAGCTTGTTTTGTGTTTGTATTTAAAAAGCTTAAAATAGCTTTAAAAAGGTGAAATATTTACAATTTCACGCTCCGACGGCTACCCCACATGCAGACACCACGTGTGACCATCATAGTGTGAACTGTCACTTCTTTACTAATTAGCTGTGTTACTAGTTGACATACTAATATGCTGCTATAAACTATTATGCATGGTTATATTGGGGAACCAAATGTAATTTCTTTACAAAGGGGGAACGCTGCCAGTATCTTCGGAACCTTGCCTTAAGGGACTCCTTTTAATAATATATTTTAGTTATATATTTAAGGTTAGTTATTGCTTTTTGTTACAGTTATTTGTTGTTTAATTTAAAGTCAGTCACTTTTGTGTTAAGATTTTCGTTATTTATATTTTCTATTGTATCTAAATTTTTTATAAATACTATATTAAGTTGCTTGATAATTAAATTGGCTATATTATTTATTTTTGAATGTTCATAACGTACAGTACCTACCATAGTTGGTTTTTAAACAACTAGTAACAATAAACCAAAAAAATAATAATTTCCTGTGCCTCGGTTATCTTCTATTTCGATCTTAATCTTAATTTTAACACATCTTAATAGAGTGTATATTTTTCCTAGCCTTCTTGAATAAGAAAATTGAAAAGAAATATTGCCTTTAAACCAAATAAAAGTTCATTGTTCCCTGGTGAGTACGTTGTTTATATTAAACGCACATATTTTTTCACCGCTTCGTTCGTTGGCGACTTGTTTAGTCTGCAGCTGTGAGGCATGGGGTCAATTCTCATGCCAAACTAAATCGATTTCAATGATTTATACAGTATACGAGTATATTGAACTTATTAGCTTCATTATACGTTTGAACACCTTTTTCTCTATAAGTACTAAAGTGGCAATATTTTAAATTAATATTGTTGATTTAGACGTTTAATGGTAATGTTTACTTGGAAGTTTAAGGTCCTGTGTTCGATTCTCGACAAAACTGTATTCTAAAAAAGAGTTGTATAAACCTCTTGCCTCATATTCTTATTTTAATGTATTTTTTAATACATAAGTATTTTTATTATACCTACATATAAACCATTATATACATCAAACGCAATGCTCGGCCCAGCACAGTGTAGGAGGTCATGCAAAAACCCAAACACAATATTTACTATGACGTCCCCGGTTGACACAATGGCCCATATTACTTTATGACGCACATCTAAAAATAGCCACCCTTTCTTTACTCTGGCAACAAACCTGGAAGAAATGGCTTGACAGAAAATGTAAGAACAGCAGTAATCTTTTACACCACACACCCTTTTACAGAAAATAAAATTATAATTAATTGATATAACTTTTAGTGAACAAAATTTGATTATAGTATAAGTTGAAATATTAACAACACTTTTTCGTTGCACGTTTGTGGGGAGTACGTCTAAATTACTTCTGTTCATGTAACTAGATGGCGCTAGTAGTCTCTTAAAACGCGATATCAAAGCACTAGACATTTTATATAAGTCATGTCCGTCAGCCAATCTTTATCTATTATTATTTCGCCGGGTTCGAACTAATTAATTTTTGCTAGTGAAGTAGTACATCATTGTACTATCACTTGATTAATCATATACTTTACTGTAATATTTTATAAAATATTTAACTAAGTATACGGATTACGGTACATGTCAATTGTCATGTGATGATGTGAGTCTAGTGTAGGGATGTGACATTCTGCATAAAAAATCGATTATTTTTTTAGCATAAATAATCGATTTTTCCTAAAAAATAATCGATTATTTTTTATTGATCGATTTTTTCCTAATTTTTGAATTAATTTCAAAATAAACACCCTAAATATATTATTTTTCATGGTTTTTTTAATTAAAAATAAACAATAGAAATTATAAACACAAATTAACGTTTAAGAATAATCAAAATTGAAATTAACTTAATCTCGTTTTGATAGATTTTAGGTGAAATTTGATAAATGCTGAGTGTATGCCTTTTCAGTAGCACATTGCAGTATTTTTATTGTCTTTTTAATTGCATGTAGTCTTGTGCTGCTGAATAAATTTATTTTACTTTTAAATTATAGTGTGCCATTCAAACTTGAGTTTTTGTAATTAACTGCTTTTATCATCCTTTTGATGTTTTACAAAAAAACATCAATGTATCGAGTATATCAATACATCTTCAAAGAATCCGATTCAATGTATCGCATTGTAAACATCGTTGTGTATCGAATATCCCTAATAGTTCGAGGTCCGGGTTATAAAAGACCAGACATAATGTCGGGAGGTGGCAGATAAAAAATCGATTATGATTGATTTTCAATTATAAAAATAATCGATTATTAATCGATTATTTTAAATATAAAAACGGCGTAAAAAAATCAATTTTTACTTTAAAAAAAATCGATTAAAATCGATTTTTTTAATAATCGATTATTTTGTCTAGGGAATACGGATTTGACATTCTGCATAAAAAATCGATCATTTTTTCACATCCCTACATGTGACTTACTAAAGTACCATGCTAGACATGCATATTGCATAATATGTGAGGTTGTCATTTTAATTTATAGCGAGAGCCTTCAGCCTTAGTAAAATTAATATTTTCTTAGGTATTATTTACAGTTTTAAGAAATAAATAAAAAATATTTACTGAATGGACCTTAAACCTAGGCTACTGAGGTCTGATATGGCCCATTTGTTAAGTTTAATCAATTTCTATAACATATTAAATACTGTAACTTGGAAGAAATTGTATATATCTTAATCGCAAACATACCTATGAACTAACGTAGACGACAACATTCACAGCACATCCTTCGCAATCTCAATAAATAATATTGAAATAGGCTAATGAATGTTGGTCAAACATGGCCAAGGTTTGCCAAATATACCAATATTTGTCGAAGATTGTATAGTTCACGTAAGTATGCTTGGACTTAGAATTAGTAGTGTAATACACCATATGTTATGCTGCTTAATATTATATAAATATATGTTTTATATATAGTAAAGTAACAACTTATTTATTTCTTTAAAGCCTTTATTTATAATAATCTGTATACGCCAAGATGAATATTTCTACATTTTGATTGATAATTTTGTCATGATCGTAGAACAATGTCGGATTTAAAATAAATCCAAAATCTACTTTTTATCATATTTGGATACTAAATTGACTAAATATTACGGCTACATAAAAAAAATCCATGTGTTTTAAATTCAGTCGGTAAAGTGACGGATTTGATAGAAGCATGTGATTTTTCTAGAAAACTTTGACATTTAATATTATTGAAGTGAAACTTCTTTATCGGGGTTGGAAAAAAATTTAGTGTAAAGTGTATGACATATAGTATGTTTTTGACTTTGAAGTTTGACAACGGATTACATTTTAATGAAATTCTGTAATAATCTTAGTAGTAATAAGGTAAAATGAAATAATTGTATTTGTATTCATGTCTATGATAATAAAAGCCTTTTGTTAAACTTTATCTAATTTAACTTTATTTAACCAATTTCTGTAATGTTGCATATAGTAGATCATATAGAAAAATAAGGTCATAAAGAAGTTTCACTTCTTACGTGTGTACACCACACGCACACATTTTTATTTCGTTTCAAAACAAACCCTTTTGTTTGCTTATATGCCAATTTTCATAATAACAGAATATGAATTAAAATAGTTATGACAAAAACTAACATGATTATATTATTTTGAAATGGCTGCCCTGTAATGTTTACTATTTGTCAGATCCGTCACTATTCTACGACTATGACGATTACGATTTGTCCCATCACAACGTCAATATAGAAATAAAGGCCATTCCAAGTGTGGGTCTCTCAAATCTGAGGTGGTAAGTTCAAGCCGAACATCAATGTACTTTCTGTCTAAGTGAATTTAACTCTCTCATACGAGGAGGAATTCGTAAGGAAACTGGCATTCCATAAATCCATAGACCCAAAAAACGGCGTATGTCAACCGATCACCTACTTGCCTATTAGAAAAACGAATAATCACGAAATCACACCTAGAAGAAGATGCATCGCCACTGGATTACATTTAAATAGAAATAAAAATGCTTTAGTTTACCCTCACGGTTTTAAAACCGCAAGCATATCCACTACGCCCGCACTTTCATTTATTCGTACAACAAATCATGTCATATATTGAGCGAGTATTTAACAGAAAATTCTGTAATATAAATTATTAATTTTAAAACGACCCAATTTCAAAAGTTCATAACAGCTTGAATGTTTTATAGTCCACTTTTTACGCATCTTGTTTGCGCAATGCAGTTAACCATTTGTTATCAGTCACTCCTTATCATTTACGTAAGAGTATCACAACATTGTAATCTTTGTTTCATAACTATCTCGTTCTTCATTCACAAGTACCATTTTTTACAAATTATGCGCGCACGCGTTAGGAACTGGCTCATTAATTGCGGTTTGAAACTATACATTTACAAGTGTATTAGTCACATATTAAGTTAATGTTAACTTAGCGAGGATTAACAGTAAGTAATCGTTCATTTTCCAATTAATATTTTCCTTATAAAACGATAATTACTGCAAACTACATATTTTGACATAACTCTGAGGTGAAAAAACTAATACAGCGCACTCTAATAAAAACTATTAGCCACACTTTCAAATAAACAGTGTATTATACACACTAACAGCCATCCACATTCTCATACATTCACACATACCTACTTAAAGTCTTACTTTTGTGTGATTAGATGCAACACAAACACTACCTTTTATTAAAATATTTATACATAACAGGGGCTCCCGTGCGGGGATAAGTGTTAGATCAATTTTGTCACAACCATATTCATGTCATGATTAAAGCTTTATTATTTAAAAGGTTAGTTTTAGTACACTTAAAAGAATATTGTGTACTATTTACTGTGTTGTACAATATATTTAAGCAAAGGTCTTAGTATTAAATTCCCGATGATTTATTAAGATTTTTACGATAAAAACGCATACGGCAAGTTAAGAGCCGCTAATACAATGATGTAGTTATGATAAGGCGATTATTGTAAGCTACTTGTATTAAATTGAATAAAACAATGATAAATAGCTTAGCATAACCAGTTCTATGACATTCCGGCAATGTAGCAACTAACTTACGAAACACTAGTTAAATTCTAACAGTTAACTCTAATAGAATTTGACTGCCTTTTAGTTAATTTTCTCTGCAGTTGTAAAGCATTTAACAATATCGATCGTGGTGCAGATCCAATTCAGATCAAGGTCAGAAATTATTTACACCATTAACCACCTTTTGAAAGCTAAATAGTTCAGGAGAAACAAAACATAATCTATACTAATATAATAAAGAGGAAAGATTTGTATCTTTGTAACGAATTGGCTCAAAAAGTACTGGACCGATTTTAAAAATTCTTTCAATATTTGAATGCTACATTATCTCTGATTAATATAGGCTATTTTAATTGCCTATTTAATTGAATGTTTTTAAAAATTACCCGTTGATGTCAATTATTCTGTTATCATTTTGTTTTCAATCATCAATTCCCGTACCCAAAGGTAGCCAGCGATACACTATCGCTATAAACGTCATTATTGGTTAGGTATATCCTGCATTTATTCCAAAATTAAAAAAAAAGTCCACCCGTGCGAAGCTGGGACGAGCTAGCGGAAAAAAATAAATATTATTTAATACAATTTTTTTTTGTGATAATTTTATTACAAATGAGAGAATCACAGCTGTGCAACAAATTCTTAATCCCTCAGGATTGAGAGGCGCACACTTCAGCCACTGCACTTAAGGAGGAACAGAGATGTTTGTTTATTAATCACAGACCGTGTAAGGACGACTAGGTAGACGACTCATTGGTCTAGTGGTTAGTACCCCTGACTGCGAATCCATGGGTCCCGGGTTCGATCTCCGGCTGAGACATACATCGATGTGATGAGCATTTGGTGTTGTGCTTAGGTCTTGGGTGTTTAAATAAGTATTTATATGTCTATCTATCTATAATATGTATGTATATCCGTTGCCTAGTACCCATAACACAAGCTTCACCAGCTTAGCATGGGACTAGGTCAATTGGTGTGAATTGTCTTTAAAAAAAAAAAAAGGAAAGCTATAGCAATATAATTGTTACATATTATAGCTCTTTTTATTTCAAATAATGTTTAATTTAATCATTGAATAGAAGATAAAGATTAACTCCGATTACGTTAAAGCGTAGTTTATTACACTTTAAGCAAATCGGATTAAATATTTACACTGCAAACGTAGAAAAACAAATCGTAAAAATTACCAAGACTAGTTTTTCATTCAATCAACTCATTAATCATGCATGATCATTTGATTGATGACCGAATGGATTAAACTCGAATGAACCATTGTTATCGTGTCGTTCAGTTCAATTGATATTACGTAAACATGTTCAATCATTTTATAGTTCATTTGACGTATAGTAAAATTCCTAGTCCTTCAAAACGTATAATAAGTAATATGTAAGTTTTACGGCTGATGAATATTTAGCAGAACTATAAAACGCCGAACATGGAAGTGGGGGGGGGCATATGATCCAAGGATCCAAATCACGTTGCCATTGAAGTTCTGGACTGGAATGAAAGGAAACATAATTGCAGAGGCGTGGAGTGAAGTATTAAGAACGCATTCAACATCAAACAAACTAGAGTTCTACGCCGAATGCCTTCTGCCCCCACTCGGGGAACCTTAAGTTAATTATCAAAACTGCCTCAAACTTGTAATATATTTTGTATGTTTGATATTCACATGACTGCTCTTATATACTACCGTGTTTCGTCAGCTAGGTGAGAAGCACGGCCCATTTCTCTTATCGCATTCCCTACCTTGTTAAACGAAATTAATGGGTATCTAATTAATTAGAGTCTTTGAACCGCCTTTGAGGTGTGTCATGTTGATTTATATGTCTGGATTTTCGCAAAACAAAATTTTTTAGTTATTTCGTATTGACACGATACGCAGGTTTATGAACTGAAGCGTGTGTTTGGATTAGGCCAAATTATCTCATTTGAATTTTAAATTGATACTTTAATATTCGTATTTACGATAACATTCCCCATTTCGTTCCATTATTCATAATTACTAAAACAGTTGCTAACTAAACATGTAAGGACCTTGCTATGACGATTTCAAAATAAAAGAGTGCGTTGACAGCTGTCAGTTGTCACCGACGTCGCCCGATTTTGATGTGGCTGTCAATGAGATGGCTAATTACATTCCATTAACGAGTTGGTTCTTGTTAAGGCCGTTTAATTGGGTCTATTAAAATGGAATAATTGCTCTATTAAACTCTCGATGTAATGTCGCTAATAACACTTTTAGCTTTTAGATAAAATATAATAATGTATATATAAAGGTATGTAGCATTTTTTATATGTACCTAGTCATAATAATATAGCGTAGTATGCCATAAGCACATATTCTGAATAGGTTCTATAAAGAAATTCGAATCATATCCCCAAGGAAAGTGGAAGCTTGGCCGTACCAAAGAAACCTGGCGGCGTACAGTTGCAGATGCGGAAAACAAACCGAACATGATGGTGGCTCATACTGGTAGTCCTCTGCCCCATACAGGGGTCATAAAGTTACTATAAACACGCCAGGAATCTGTATAAATTCTTTTTTTCACCAATTGAATTTGTATCTACTAAAACAAAGATTACATCACACAAACAGCAATCTGATCAAGTGAATGACCCGATTCAGATAAAATCCATGTAATTTGTTCTTCACGATTGTTGTAACCAAGGCCTTACAAGTTTCTCTGTGATGACTAACCTAAATTTGAGATAAGTTTTTGTTCGAACTATCTTGAGTGCGTTCATCTCATTCTCTATTAAATATTATATGGATTTCGACATTTTATCTGATAAGTGATTGTTTATGTTAGCTCTAAGTACTCCGTACTAAGTAGAAATAATATATAAGAAAAGTTTAATAAGTTTCCTTATAATATGTTCAATCGTAATCTAAGGTATTGGTAAAGGTATATATTAAACCCTATGATTCCCTATATCAGTAAATAATTTAGCATTAAATTTGATAGTTTCATAATTATGAGATATTTGTGTGTTTATTTTTTAACAGCTTTAAAAAATGTCCCGACATTTTATTTTTCACTATAACCATTTCTTCGGTACCTATTCAAGATTTAAATATTACTATTAAAATGGAGAAATTTTGGTGAACAATAATAAAAAAATCTTTAAAGTTTACGCGTGATAAAAAAAAATAGAACAGGGGGCAAAGTCTCTCATGTTAAGTCATACCGCCGCCTACATTGCCAGAAGGTAAGGCATTGCCGGCCCTTTAAGAATTGGTTTGCTACATATAAATAAATAATACATATAATACATAATAATAATTAAAATATATATCTATTTACATGAATTATTATTGATACATATAATATATTAAGAATTATGATGCCTGGATGATATTTTTAGGCCGACCTACTTTTTTCAATAATCGAGACTGCAAGTCTCTAGTCCAGATTCTAAAATTGTTAGTATTAGTCAGAACAATATATTTACGCATTGTTGCGCTCGTTCTTCAGCCTGTGTAATGATTTTAAAATAACAATGAAATCGTATAGTAATTGAGACGAAATCTACAAATCTAGTGGTACACTTACACTACCCTCATTTCATATCACACAACACAGCCGAATCAGGTATTACTTAGTTGTTTTTTTTAATATTTTTATTGATTTTTTCATTTCGTAAATGTTTGAATCTTTTGATTATGTTTTTCATATTTGGCTATATCTTTAGTATAATTGTTTATTGTTATATAAAATTATTATATATTTTTTTTTATGTTAGCTGTATGAATACAAAAATAATATTTACTTTTTATGACTAAGCTATTACTAGATATAAATAAATTCATATTTGTTGTGTTTTTTTTTAAATAATTTTATTGTTTTGTACAAATTAAACCTCTAGTCTAGTTAATAATTTAAATTATCCTAGTCCTTATATCATATAAATAAATAAAATACTGTTTGAAACAACAAATATTCAGCCAAATTACAGGTCAAATAAACAAAATAGTGGCCATGCTAAATGTTTTTACTTCTAGGAATAGTTAGCTATGATTAATACATAGTATTAATTAGTAATTAAACCCAGATTATCAAGCTTAAACATAGAAAAAAACGAATTAGTGATGGCTACAAAAATGTTCATTTGGCTTACGCTGTTCACCTTTCTGGGTAAAAATTATGGGTAGATAATAAAGAAAACTTATAGGTAATTAGATAAGACTAGACTTTCTCTATGAAGCCCTACTGGGTAGTTATCTGATCCTACATTATGGAATATTTACCTGTTATGATAACCTACCAGTTGAATTAGTAATATAACACGAAAATCTTACCTGAGCATTGTGACACGCAAGCAAACACGAAGAATGCTATACATATAGATAATCTTCTTAGCTCCATGACTTCTACTGAACACTTTACAGATTAAAAAAACTTTATCACTAGCAACACTGGTCACTAAAGGCACATTCCTTATCTTCAGGCACTTAGGAATCTGAAAAAGATAGAATATTACAAGATTTGTCTATGATTTGAACATTCGAATATAGAATGTCAAGTAAGACGTTCCCACTTTGTACATAACTGTCATTCTCATATTGAAATTTCTGTGCATTTTACGTTCGTTTTTAAGGTCTAGATAAATTGATTACATCATTTACATTTAGAGTTAAGTACGACTTACATATATCTTATCTGTACGGGAATCCGTAGTTCAAGTCTGGATCCGTACGTCAATTACTGGACCTCACACTTAGCGCTAAATCTCGATTCTTATCCTTATTCTTTATTTTTAAACGTTAGATAACTTATATAATATAATTAACATAAAAATAAATTACTGTAATTGTAAAAACTGTATACTTGATTGTAAATAAAATGTGAATGTTAATATAAATAATATTGTTAAATATAGGCTCCTTAAGCTACGTATAATAATGTAACTATCATGGTAAAGTTTCGCAAATGTGATTTTTTGGCAACAACACCCAAATATATATATATATGGTAATGGATGGTACGGCACAAAAATACACCTCAAAATTCAAAATAACTATAACTTAACTAAAAATGAATCTCAGAAGCAAAGTCAAAAAAAATGAAGCCGGTAGTGTTACATCTTATCAGAATTTAAAATAAACTAATAGAAGATATTTTGCAACGCTGCACCGCGTGCCTTATCTTGTACTGCCACGGTAGCGTTGTTGACCCCGGCATATCTATTTTATTGGTCTAAAATAGGAGCGCTAGATAAATATGTCGTACACGACTTATATCTATATTAAAAAGAATTTGTCTTCGAAAAAATAATTGAAAAGTTTTCGTGTGGACTAAAGCGTGCGCGTAAATCCCAGGAACAATTGATTTTGCTTTATGCCCAATTAACACTTGCTTACGTGTTTACGATTTAATGCCAGACGCATCTCAATATAGGGCCAAGACTAAGAAAATATTTTAAGGTTGTAGCATCACTATATTCGTGGGACTTTTAGTCACCAGCATAAACGATGGCCAGTATTATTAGAAACAGTATTTTGGAAAAAATCCTTCTTTTTTTGAAAATACGTTTTCTTTTTCTTCCACTACGCAAATTCTGGCTTGGCTACGTGCCCATTGATGGCAATTTTGTAAGGAATTTTAAAGAAAATAGTTTATTTTTAATTTTGCTATAGTGCCTCTTGAAAATTAACAAAATTTTGGAGGAAATTTAAATTGTAATAAACCCGTTAATTTATAGTAATTATAAAACAAATATTGAAACATCTACACATCTTTGATATCCAGCTTTATATTACAAAATTACTATAAGTTTGTTATGATTTTAATCACCGGTCAAGAAGATTAATAGCTTCTCCCAGCATACCATCGACAATCTGGTCATCTCAAGCATAGATTAAAAATACATCCAATCAGGAAGTGCTTAGGGTTGTCAGTGTAAAAATAGACGAATTTATTGATACAGTCCTTCCTCTGCTTGTCTTTGATGTTTAAATAAACTTAACTGTTAAGACGTCGAGAGTTTATATAAGAATGTAAGCACGGGTTCTTCGTAATACAAAGTTATAATTTAAACGACGAAAATTATAAGGTAATTCAATTTAAATAGTTAAAAAGAAACGCAATAAAGTAATTTAAGTAGTAAAGTATTTCATATGAGAGAAGAGATATACCAAAAGCTCAAATTATTTAATGGTCATACTGAAAATTCTCTTTTCCGCTAGTTCAGCTTCTGCTCAAGTAGTTTTTATACAATTTAAGCGCACTTTACAATAATAATTTAAGTTTAATAAATTTAATAAATATTATATTTAAGTTAAATATTATAATTAAATAAATCCACAACATTACACACCACAACATTCCTTAACCGTTTTGTCAATTTATTAAAACAGTTGCGTTGACAGTTGACAGTTGCGGCAGGGGGTTATAATCTTAATATATATATTTCTTCTGTGCGTGTGACTGAACTCCTCTCAAACGACTGGACCGATTTTGATGAAATTTTTTGTGTGTG
Source organism: Pieris macdunnoughi (assembly GCA_905332375.1). Classification (NCBI taxonomy): domain Eukaryota; kingdom Metazoa; phylum Arthropoda; class Insecta; order Lepidoptera; family Pieridae; genus Pieris; species Pieris macdunnoughi. The sequence continues at coordinate 558,887 of CAJOBZ010000041.1, forward strand.
TTCAAGGGGATCTGGGAAGTTTAGTTCACAAATCAGCCCGGCAGATGGCCCCTGCAGTCGGTACTTTCATACTTTGCTTAATATCCTAATCGCTTTAAATATCATGCAGGACAACGTCTGTGGGGTCCACTAGTATACATATAAAGTAGGTTAAGGTATAAGCAGTGCCTTTGCCCTTTGGCTTCAAAATGCTACACTCATTCCTGACGTCGTAAGTCCGAACCCCGGCTGTGCAGCAATTATCTTTCTATATGCTCATTTAACACTTGCTCGCACGGTGAAGTATAAAATCCTTAGACCCAAAAAGTCGACGGCGTGTGTCAGGCACAGGAGGCCACTTGGCTATTAGAAAAAAACAAATATTCACGAAACAGATACAGCAACCTCAGGTCCACTGCACCACTGGTATTTTCATTAAAGCGTAAATTTATCAGAAAGTAAATGAGTTTATTAACTGAAATTACTGGTTTATAAATAAAAGCGATAAGATCTAACTAGAGAAGGATCAAGAAGGAATAAAGCAAAAAAAATAAATACGAAACATAACCGTAACACGCTTTAGCAATTAGGTGTTAAGAAATGTAATTTAAAGTTAAATGATTGATCATCTTCCGCTTAACTTAACAGGTATATTAAAACGCATCTCAACAATTAATTTTAACAAGGTATAATATATCGTTGAAGCTCGTGAGCTCATAAAATTGTAATAATAAACACGGGTTATCAGTAATTATTAAAATGAATAAGCAGAAATTATGATAATGTTTTAAACGGTTTTTATTGATTCGCCGACAAAAGGTTACGTTCTCGTGTCGGATAAATATTTGTTCCATTTGTGCCGTTTTAAAGTTGGATTTCTAACCAAAATGTTAAATCGTTTCAGTAAATCCTTATTTCATGTTAAAAACTAATGAACATATTTGTATTACCTCACGGAACACACTTCTAAACCAGGAAACACAAGGTGTGTTAAGTATAATTCACAAAAACCATAATGTAATCTGAAATCTAAGAATTATTGTTAATGATGTTGCAAAAATCTTGCCAAACACGAAATTGCTGGCAAAACTGCGGGCTGAAGCTAGTTCAAAGTGTAAAGTTTTCAAATGTAAATACAATGTAAATTCTTTATAACGTCATTCGTTTATAACGAAAAACGCTCTATAAGGTAAAAATAAGTTATATTTGATTTGGTTTATCCCAATACCCATACATTAATTCTTCCCTCCCTATAACGAATTATCTCTATAACGAATAAAATGCTCGGTCCCTTGAAATTCGTTATAAAGAGATTACACTGTAACCCAAAAACATTTAAACAGTGCATTAACGGTCCTTTACTCTGTAAAGTGTAAATAATCAAGAAAATCGACCAAAACTAAAATATTTCGAAACCGTTCCGATCGTTAATAATAACGGTTTCAATAACGGATACTTTACTGATAATTAGGTTCTTGAGAATAACGCTAATTTGCGTTATGGATACTGATAATCATATGAATCCTTCCCTTATATATACGAGGTATATGAATATTTCTTTGTACGAGTAATATTACAGTAAGTAGATACAGTTTTTATAGATAGACAAGAGGCTGAAGTGCCGGTACTATACTTCGAATTCGTATATTCGAAATATTTTTTTCAATATAAGATACAATTATGTCCTTGGAAAGTAACTTTTGCATAGGCTCATGAGTGCGTCATAAAAATCGCTTCGTAAGTCTGTTCTATAAGAAAACAAGTATCAAAATCAAATCTTAATAAAACCACATTGCGCTGTTAAAATACCATTTTATAGCGTTCTACTTAAACTGTTTTCCCATAAAGTATGAATTATAAGACCGCTACTCTAAGCACCATAATTATGGAAACATTACCAGCAATTTTTGTTTTATTTATTGCTATTGAAGAAAGAGGTTTTAAGATGGTTTGACCCTGAAACTTAAAACAACACACGCGCTGTGTTAGATGCTGTATTCAATGTCATATTATATCGTTAAGGGTCAATAATTTGACATGGGCTTGGCTTTCCAATGCCATTGGCAAACAAGAGAAACTTATTTATTACACAACGCGATTTATTATATAAAATCTTTGCTCGCAGAATGATAGTAAATGATTGTCAAACTAGATAAACTATAAGTTTTTGTATAGATTACATATCTGTAAACATTCAAGCAATTAATCAAAAAAAGGGTGCGTGTACTTATGTACGTGCGTAAGAAGTTATACTTCTTTGGCATTATTAAAAATAGTTTTTGATTCAATGCAAATAATTAATTACAATTAAATAATCAAAGACTGGAAAAGGAGTCATTATAGTCAAAAAAGTTCAGTTTACATTTGAAAAATTAAATAAATAAATATTTATTATTATTCTCTTACATTAAGTGTAACATAAATTCCATTATTATTCGAATGTTGTTTTTAAATTATGTCCAATGCCGTAGCATCTTCCGTGGGCAACTTCATACTGTTAATTTTGTGTCACGGTGCGCGCGCATCGTAAAATTTCACTCTCATCAATTTTTCATAACGCGCCTAAAGAAGTATAACTTCAAACTATCCAACTTCAACTATAACATTGAGCCACGAAGGCGCGAATAACGTTACCTACAGAATACCCACCTCTTGGTCAACCAGGCCGCTGAGTACTACAGTATACCTACACTTATAATATCTACTTACAAGCGCCTGTGAACTATAGTTTAAACTCTAGTTGGAACTTGGAACTATATCGGTTCTACACATTTAGGCGCTAATTATTAGAAATAAAATAAACACAAATTGAATTGTTCACAGTTCATCACATTAAAATGAAATCTATTAAATGAATGTGTATATATAAAGTACAATTTATAATAAGTTACCATCAGTTATAAAAGCAGAACAAAATTATGCCCGATTTAAAAAGCTTCTAAAAACTTACACATTAATTACATACAAATAAGTGATCAAAATATAATATGTATATTTATATATATATATATATCGACAAGAATGCGATAACACTTGAAATGTATAATGTTTAAGAACTTTAAACTAACACCACTCACGGTGTTAAAGAATTGTATTTGATATTGACCAAAATCTGCCTATAGGTGATTTTAATTTGTAAAAATGTTTTATAAACCTTGTACATACCCTAAATATATAAATATAGGAATAAACTGAAAATAAAATAGTCTTATGAAAAATAATAAAATAATCAATATAAACTTGTTATATCAGACTATGCCATCAATGCCACATCTAGAAAAAAATTAAATTCTAGAAAAAATTAAATTCTAACATCCGAGTTTCGCTTGGTTGACTGACCAAGTTTTTTATGTCTACCCACATTTTTGGTGCTGTTCTGTTTTCTTATTTTATATATGTACCTACATCTGTGCGCTCTAATTTTTAATCTTAGTTTTAAATATGTGTTTCACAGTAAGTGAATTTTCAATTCTTATGAGAAATAAAGTTATTCTTAAACCAAATATTTATGATCCACGCAACGCCGTAGGTTGTAAAAAGTAATGTCACTGTAATGAACATAAATCATGATTTAATTCAAACGCGTCGGTCCCTTTGTTAAGATTATAGGGAAGACGAAATTACGTAGTTGGTCCCAAAGTTCTGTCACTAGCACATTATTTCTACATTTCGAGCAGGATTTTATAAAAAAATTATTGCATTCTATTTTGGAATGTTTGATTATTGTTTTAAAACAAAAAACAATAACTTTCCGTAATTTTTCACGATGGAGTGGACATTGAAAGTAAACCGAATAGTTGTTATTGCGTTGCACCGCTGTGGACACTCGCCGAGTACCATTTTCAAGTTGCTCAAAAATTTGAATATAACGCTTAGGTTTGTGTACGGTACTATTGATAGGTACCTTGAAGTCTCCAGTGTTGAGGACAAGAAAAGAACTGGCTGGCCACGCTCCGCAAGAACACCAGCAGTAATCAAAGCTATCAAGGCGCGGATAGTAAGAAATCCTGTCCGAAAACAGAAGTTGATGGATTTGCAGATGGGTGTCAGTAGGAAAACAGTAAAAAAGGTTTTAAATGAAGATCTTGGTCTACGAGCATACAAAAAAAGAGTGGGCACTTACTTAATGCTCGTCTAAAAGCAATAAGGCTTAAGAGATCGCGGGTGTTGTTTAAGCGGTACGCGAAAAACCGACACCGTGATATCCTCTTTACGGACGAAAAATTTTTCGATATTGAAGAGAAGTACAATAAACAGAATTATACAGTGTACGCTAAGAGTTCTGAAGAAGCTGAAAATAAAGTTCCAAGGGTGCAACATGGACATCATCCATCATCAGTAATGGTTTGGTTGGGAGTGTCCTATTACGGGCTAACTGAGGTTAATTTTTTTCGAAAAGGGGGTCAAAACCAGTGCTACAGTGTACCAAGAGACGGTTTTGTATCGCCTTGTCAAAGACATGTCCAGCACCCTATTTGCGGGACATCACTTCGTGTTCCAGCAGGACTCTGCGTCTGCATACAAAGCCAAGACCACTAAAGCCTGGTTTGAGCGTCAAAACATCGTCTTAATTAGACATGAGGATTGGCCTTCCTCCAGTCCGGACCTTAATCCTTTGGACCAGAAATTATGACAGGGCTTAGAGAGGAAGGTCTGTGATAAACCTCATGAAAATTTGGAGAATCTGAAGTCATCTTTAAAAAAACCAGTGACTGAAATCGACACGAATATGGTGCGTGCTGCGATAGACGACTGGCCGCGACGCTTAAGGGCCTGTATTAAAAATGAGGGAGGTTATTTCGAATATTTTTATGCTTTTTTTATTCCTTAATTAATGTACTAAGAATTGATGTATCACTCATTACAAACTGATCAGTACTTTTGTTTTTATCATTATTTCCATTTATGACAGAACTTTGGGACCGACTACGTAGATGGTATTGTACAAAATAAGGGTCTGAAGAGGAAGAGCTTTCATGAAACGATACGATAGTTTTGAAAAGTATACGTATATACATAGGTTAATAAACCTTTCTCCTGATAATTCAAGATAATACTTCTGTCTAATAGAAAGCGAATGTGAAATTGTTTAGTTCAGTATTTGTTTTTGTATTGTGACCATCTTTGTTACACTAACAGGACTTTCTTAGCTATTAGGTACTTAATTAAGAAATGTTTTAATATATTGTTTAAATTTACTTTCTTTATATCTGATTAGAGCATAATTTGCCTGGTGCCTTATCTCAACCCTGAGGTCGTACAAACATACTGTATTGACACCTATAATCTGTGCCTATGAATCACTACGATGACGTCATACCCTGTAACACGCTAACGTTATTTCGGCTACAACTTATTAACTTGGGGGGGTTTTTGGAGGGGGATTAACTTAAAGGACCAGAATCTGAGACCGAGACATGGGTGAAATTGAATTATTATTATTAGCATTTGATGACTGAGTATTAGAGGAACTTTATAGAACAGGTAATCGTGTATAAAGAATACATTACGTATCGTATTACGTAAATTACGATTGTACTAACTTCTTAATATGATGCGGCCCCTAGCGACACAATATAACCTTGGTCATTGTACTACAAACTTATTTGTGTAAGATATTCACAGTACTTAGTTTCTGTCCGACTAACATAGTTTTATTTCCTTTAAACTGTACTGTGGTTTTATCGTATATGCTGTTGTGCTTTGCAATATAATGACGAAGCGATTATGATATTTTAAACAAGAATTGACGTACGTAATCGTTGCTCTACGGAGCGCGTGGACAGCAGGTAAAAAGATTATTTTAGTTAGCTACCTCATAATTAGCATGACGTAATTAATATTAAGTACAGCATATAAGCGACAAAAGGATTTCTATACGGGATTTTTGATAATAGGTTTATTATTTATTGCTAGAATAATTATCTTTAAAATAAAGACGTCCTTCTCGAAGTAATATTGATTAATAAAGTATGTTATGAAATATTGCTCAGAGGTCACTGGGGCGACTTTCACGATACTAACTCTTTGATATGATAAATTAGTCGTTATCTTTAATTGCTTGTTGACCAGCAGTGATTTCATTATGATCAGTAAATACTAAACGGTTCTAATATTAGAAATGCGAAATAGATTCTTCCCTGCGTAGTTTTATTTATTTAAAATTTCTCAGGCCCTGTCAGTTATATATATGTACAAAATAATTAACCTTAAATTGATTAACATAAAATTGCAATATTATATATATATATGTTATCTGCCTAACTCTATATATTCGATAGTTCTTGTGCCTATCTCATACCTAATCTAAAATCTAAAAATCTAAAAAGATATCTAAAAAAATCGCTGTTTTGCTGGTAACGTTTTTAGTAATATTATTTTGCTTACCAATAGGCCAAAAAGTAGTATGTTTATATTCAATATTTTATAAATAATTGTCATTTATTTAACAAAAGATAGCTTGTAACATATATTGTAGATATATCATTATGTATGATGTGGTGAACTTCAATAAATAAATAAAATAAATTAACTCTAATGTAATAATAAAATAAAATAAAAAAACAAAAACTATAATTCAAAATAACTAAACACTAAAAACATGTACATGGTTATTACAATGTTAAACTAATATACATATTATTCTCATAAATAAGGACTTACGTGAGTACAGTTCATAGCGTTCGTTTGATACGGTAGAGCTGGAAACCATATATATTTTACTTCTATGAGTTAGAAAATCTTAATGCATTTACTTATAACGAATAAACATATTTTTTATAATAAATAATGCTTGTACTGATAGTGAGTTACAATGTTTACCTTGTAACCATGACATAGCATACCATTGGCTACTTATAAACCAAGAGGGCGATAGGAAGATTCTAGAGGATCAAGTATTTGCAAGTAGAGTTTTGCAACTAGGTACATATACATGTATACAAGTGTGGCGTAAGGACAGGTTAAGCCCTGTACTGTGTAAAAGCGTTATTACTGAAATTCTAATTAGTGAAAATATTAACTATGCACTATCTATTTTCTTGTGCCAGGTGGACATACGAAATTTCGATGACCGGGGAAAGATAGAAATTTTAAAAAAAAAAGTGTAATACCTATCACCGGTGGGTGGTATATATGTACAATAGAAAATTTTATTTTAGTACTTACAGTTCATGGAATAAAACAATACATTATATCTATTTTCTATAGAGGAAAATCGTCGTGAATACTTGGCAGTGTAAATAACACACGTTGTATCGTTGCAAAATTATCAGCGAGATATCGATTGCGTCAATGTTAACTGTTTGATAAGGTTCCCTTGACATAAGTCATAAGAAAATCACAGGATTGCAACGCGATAGGGACAACCCATCATGCCAGCAGTGAAGAAAGCGAACTTTTTAAATTACACATTAATTGTTATATTCCGCTGTTTAATATATTTCGGTTTTATTTAATTATAATTGTGTATATATCACAGATATCTAATATATACAGATTATCTAATCGTGTGTAATGTTTTTTTTAAGTTAAGTTAAGTAAACCGTACACACCATAGATATCGTATGTACGGTTTGTACGAGAGTTTTTTTTGTGTATGTTCTTTTGTTTCCGTTTATAATTATTCCGTAATTATTTATATATATATAATTTATATTTATTCAGATTATTTATATCAGATAAACCGTGGTGGATAATATTAGATAACTTAGAAAGAGAATGTCATAAGATAGTAATTTTATGTCAGATACAACAAATTTTTAGGCTAATTTAATGGATTCGATACGCTTTCAAAAGCAGCAAAATAAATAACAAGTAAGCTCAAAATACTAAATCGCTTTTCCTTTCCATAAAAAGAAAACACTGGTTCAAAGTAGGCCGTATCAATTACTATGAAAAAAGGTTTAACACAAAGAGTTTTATTACATTTAATTGTTTCAAGTGACCTTAAGGTGCATAAATTCAAGCGCAATTATCATTTTTAGTTTTTTTAAACTTAAAGGAACAGGTAGACGTGACGTATTAATTTTAATTGAAGGCCACTAGGTACTAATCTGAAATTTGTGTGTTCCTTTTAACGCTTTGAACTTTAACTACGTAACTACTTATTAGTAATTAATATACTTTAATTAGGAATTAATATACTTTAATTAGTAATTAATATACTTTAATTAGTAATTAATATACTTTTTGCGAAGATTTAGGCCTTAAAAGTATGATAATTTGTTATGTATAAGTAATTTTATTTTTTTTTTCTTTTTAATATAGGTATAGAGCCTTAACGGTATGACCCAAACGTGTGTGTTTTGTTAATTCATAATGCATTTTATGATGAACACTACTAAAAAAGAATTGTTGAATATTACTAACAAATAAAATTGTATAGGATAGCCCTCACAGAAATTCTCATTTTGAAAAATATCGACGAATATGCAAAGCTTCACACTCTTTTGTCTCTGCGAACCTAGTTAAATAAGTTTTCACTAAGATGGATCGTTTCTAAATGTTGACACTTTTTTTAGGAAGTACCCGATGATTCAAGTGATTCAACTATATTGCGTCATGCTTAAAGTGAGTAACAGAATTACTTTCAGAGTTCGCAAATAACTTCCGTCACGTAGAAACTTAATAATTCACAAACTGTATTTTAAAGTTCAATAAAATTAAATTGCCTATTATTCGAATACATTATCATCGATTAAGTTCGGTAAAAAAACTCTGATTAATAAAACATGTCAACAAATTCATTGTCTGTGGCTTTTCGTTTTTGGCGCGCTGTCATTGACATCCTTCAGTTTTTTGCCGCATTCGTTCATGAACGAGATGAGCTGGTTATGATAATTAGTTTCGGAAGTGAATGAGGTTAGCTTTCTTTGGAGTTGTATGTCATGAGGGACAATAATACCACCTGCACATCTTTTACCGATCTTCTGATGAAAAGCTGAATGAAGGAATTAAACAAAATGCTTTGTATATGATTTCTTCTTTAGTATTTCTTGCATTTGATTGAAAAAAAAAACAGATTATATAAAAATTTGCACCAAATAGATATTGTTAGATCGTATTATTATTACAACACATAAAGCATGCATCTGTTTGTCGTCAGTATTGATTAAATATTTTTATCTGTTACAAAACTATTGTTTACGTTATTTTATAAACTCGTGTGTTATTATCATTATCGCTATAAATACCGACAAAAGTGAACAAGGTTAAAAATGTTTTTTTCAATAACTTAATACAAAAAGTAGATTTAAAACGCTAAATAGAAGGTGACAAAAACAGTAACTAGAACAAGAAAGGTAAAAACGTCGATTGTCGATATCATTTACTGGAACCAAATTCAATTGACATCGCGCCGCCAAACGCAAAAAGTAATACTTTGTGATGCGACGGAATTCGTTTCCTTTGCCCATTTGGAACGTGAATAAAAAACAAATTGTCATAATATTCAAATTCGTTCCTAATTCTTTCATCGGAAAGATACCTTTCGCATTATCATTCAAATCATTCAATCATTCAAATTATGATCACGTACCGCGAACCCTTTTCAAAAACTCAAGGTCCCGGCCCCTTCGATTTTGACACCTTTTATTTTTTCGAAGAGTAATTGTTTTGTGCCCCTCATGTTTGCTAAATGTCTTTTTGTATTAGATTTCAAGGTTAGAAAGCTGAAACCGCTGATCTCCCACGGTTGTCAGCTGCTTAGTTTTTTGACAAGTGTGGTCGGCTAGCGCGCCTAATCCCGTTCATTCTAATTTTGAATTGGATGCTCAATTAATTCATGTAGTTCATTTGGTTTCGTTCCATTTAGATACATTAAAATCTTGTTCAAACGTAAAGATATTCTTAATAAAATGATTGTTTAGCTATTTAACAGTTTATCAGAAAAGGAAAATTTTATAGTTCACAGTTCTTTAAACATATATTTTGAATAGATAATATTTTATGAATAGAGATCGTCTATAATCATATGTTAAAGTAGCGAAGGTGAATTAATATTGTCAGTATCAGAACCAGTTACCTGTTTAGATAATCCTTTTATCAAAAGTCGATAAGATACGGAATTTTTGACATATATTTGTTATTCACGCACGTAGACATATTCCCAGGCTGTATGTTAATTGTCAACAAATTCTATCCCTGAAGGATGTACTCTGTTATCTGCTTTATTAGGATTAATTCCCGCGCATTATTTGACAGTAGCAAAACTCCAAAATATATTCTCGACAGTTCAGACTCCAGTGTAATTTTTTATTAGACACCAAACTCTAACATCAAAGTCAACATATTAAAAATATTGTATATAAGTGGGGCATAATGAAGCGATTCCAGTGACTAACATAAAATGTTTTATCGTCACAAAATTAGTGTATTTTTCGTAATACTAAGGAAAAACAAATGAAAAATATAATATTTACGCGCCAATACACACAGATAATAACGAATGTCAAGGTTATGCAAATTGTACAATAACAATTTGCAAGCGCATTAGATTTGCATTTTATTTGCATTTCTTATGTAATATGACGCCACGATGAATAGTTCGTTGATGAAAAATTCGTTGTTTCTAGAGCTAGTGTTTGATTTGAGTGTATCCTTCGACATATTTTTTTATATAACAGGGGGAATACTCGCAGGAGGCGGAGGATGTTAAGTGATACCGCCGCACATTGCCAGAAGGCACGCAAGTGCGTTGCCGGCCTTTTAAGAATTGGTACGATCTTGAAGGACCGTAAGCCGAATTGGTTCGGAAATACTTTAGGGGGCAGCTGGTTCCACATAGTGATGGTTCGCGGCTACTAACTTAAATACGCTTAGTTGTGGAACGACGGACGTCAAGGTGATACGGGACTAAACATTCTCAAAGGATATAATAATTTATTTATTTAAGTTATGAGGGCCTAAGCCTTCGTATTATAGTAACAACACACAAATATACACAAGATATAAGATAATTGAAATGTGTATAACGTTTCAAGCACTTGAATTATTCTGAGCGCGATGCCAATGGCAGCAATTATTTATAGGAATATGCGTTATTTCTAATAAACATGTGAAGCACAGTTATAAGGATGTAAATCATTCTTAATGTACAGTTGAAAGGCTATTACTTGTCTAATACATTTTCGTAAATTAATAAACAGAAATACCTTGTTTACAATTTTCTTAACCTACATAGTAATAATAAAAGTAATTAAAAATTAATAAAAATAAAATTAAAACTAATTTAAAAAGATTGGTCCCTGTGGCAGTGTACCTTTAACTCTGGCAGCAATTCCTCGACGTATTGCGACACTTATTTTTCAAGTTTTTTTAAATTTACGTATAAATAAAATAGATACTTCTAATAAATCAAGTAGTAGGCAGTGACTGATAGTAGCAGATAGGTGTGATATTAATTACTTTTGGTTGCCTAATGTTAGAAAGGAGCTACTACTTTGGCTATGAAATAAAAAAAATCTCATACACCACATAATTTTGGCCCAATAAGATCGCAGAATAATCCAGAATACCACATAATAACCCAAAAAAGAAATCTAAAACTCTTAAGTCCTCACGCTATTTTTTTAAGACTTTATTTTTAAAAGTGACCTAAAAGACGGACATTTATACCGACAAACACTTTACTCTATTATATATTCGAAATGTAATTCATATGAGGCAACGACGCATAATATCTATAAATTACTCTAATACCTATCAATATTGGTAGCAATACACGTTCTATATTCATGGCATCAGAGTTTTATTACAATAATCTCGTCCCACATCCAATATAATGAAATTATTTCAAGGTTGAGAGCTGGTAATCTTTTGGTGTTACGAGACAGATCTTTTATTATACAGAACGTATAGGTATACAATTAGGATAGCGAGGGACAGACCGAAATGCCGATATTTGGAGAATACCCGAGTTTAAAATAAAGGTAATAATATTAATTAAAAGTGTTAAATATAAAAACTAGACTACGCTACAGTTGTACGCCTATTTTATGTATATTATATAACACGTATAATCGTGATCTTGCTTTATCAGTTTAAAAAATTTGCATTTAAAATCATATCACAATAAGTGATTTACTGAAAGTTCAACGACTTCTGCGCAACTCTGAAATATTTATATAGCCTTCAATTCCTTCGGTTTTCATAAGATATACAAAAACGTAGCTAGTGCTATCTTTTAATAGATAAGCTAGTTGGTGTTCTTGATATTCAGTGTGAAATATATACTTAGTATTATTTAATTTTGTCGGATATGTAAAACTTACAACTTCATGGAAATTTATTCATAAATTACCATATAAAATACATTTTTTTAAAATGCAAAGGTATAGTGTATACTGTACTATTTCCCTACAAATTTATAGGGATATTTCATTAATGAACCTAAATTTGAATTGTATTTAATATGAAGAAGCGTATACATACTGATTTTTGCTAAATTCCATTTAAATAAAGTTAATTCCTTTCGCAATTTATCTCAAATGATCTCCGAATAAAAGGAAAACAGCGATAAAATTGTGGGTTCATAAATATATACTTATATCTTAAAAGCGTCGTAAAACCGACTCGACTGCTCAGCCTAAAATAATTTCTTACCAAATCCTATACGCAAAATTCAAATAAAACAAAATTAATCCAGAACACAAAATGCACAGAAAATAAAACACTAACACTTATTTAAAAAATGGGACACGGCTTGAATATGGGGCGTATTATAAATAACTTCTTTCGAAATTGACGTACCGGTCGGGACGACAGTACCACTTCGACGGATCCGAAAACTCGACTGGTGATCGCCTGCGTTTATTTTCCAACGCAAGTCGCAATGCTTACATCTCTAGCTTTAGCGTCGGACACGAGGTTTGCGTGTGTGAGTGTAGTGAAGGACGCACGATATCGATAAGGTTCGTGAAAACGCATGAAAACTAAATGAAGACACTTCGTATTATATCTGTTGTATCGAGCTTCTAGTTAGGAAACTGATTAACATATAAACATACTTTAACACTTCAGTTTGTATGTAGAGTTTGTAAGTATGTTTATAGAGATATTTTATTTTGTTGAAGATTTCTGTCCTGTATATAAATCCTTCATGATTAGTAAAATTTATCATCAAAACTAGACTGTAATTACCAGATGGAAGAAGTATTTAAAAATATGAAATCCTTTGGATAAGCGTTTAGTTATACTATTTATTAATTTTAATTATCGTAGGATTACAATACTTTTTATTAAATATATATAATTTGATACATTATTCATCTTCTTTAGTCACGCTCTTCGATTCTGAAAGTCGTGTTAGTGGCGTACACAACTTCCTCCACTCTCTTGCTTTCGGCAAGCCTCTGCGCCTGGGTGATCATAAGACCTCTAAGGGCCTTTACTTGATCGGTTCAGTGAGTAGGGGATCGGCCTCGAGGTGTGGTCCCTCCACTCTGCCAGTCACGTAATAAGTTTTTTTTTAATATAGAATGGGGGCAAACGGGCAGGAATTTTTTATGAAGTCTTTTCTGAATCTTTGTCTGTCTGTCTGTCCGAAAACACTCAGAATCCGTTAAGAAACATAATTTATAACAAACAAACTTTATTCATAGAAAACATGTGACTTATTTTTTAACTTATTTTTTATGGAATTATATGGATTTATTAGAAATTGGTTTAAGAAATAAAAACATACAGGAACTTTGAGATAAATATTCAACACATTTTATTCCTATGTATATTACTCATACTGACACATAACACATATATTATGACTGACTAAGGGTATGTTCCTATATACACTACGAGAACTGTATAGTGCTCCCACTGTTAAAAAAATTGTTCGACTATGGACGCCAGTATAGAGCCGCAGCGTCCTAGGGAAGTATATGACGTCACAAATCCCCGCCATACTTCTACTGCGAGCACTGGCGTTTGGTCGAGGTACAGGGTACTGCGCAGTGCTTTGATCACGTGATCAATCAAAACCACTTGAATGCCTAACGGCTGATATAACTTACAGTTTAATAACAAACATTTAAAATTCTAACTTACTTTCTTTGTAGTATTAATTCAATTGACAGTTAATATTAATATATATTTTTTTAATGCGATAATACCCAATAATAGTTTTTTCTTGTTGAATTGAAAAACTTTGATGCACTCATTTGAAAATTGTGTCGAAAAACGAAGCTGACTAGTATACTGGACTGCGTTCCGTTTTAAATTGTAACCAGTATAGCTGGCTATAGAGAAACGGTTTCACAGTATACTAAATTGACGGTACTCTGTACAGTGGTCGCAGTGTATATCGGAACATACCCTTTAGCGCATAAACTTCGCGCGTAGTAAATGTAAGCCAGTGAAAACTGATGACAGTTTCACACACACCAAAATGTATATTCAAATCAAAAAAATTGTCGACTTTTGGACATCACTTGAGATGAATCCCATAACGCGTACGTATAAATTCGCTCTCACACATACACAATGTAACTAGAGCTTAAAAGCTACAATGACAGCCATTCCAATTTACATCCTACTACCCTTAAAATAAGGTCCTAATTAGATTCTTGTAATTTAAAACTAGGTGGCTATGACTTCACCATAGACTTTAGAACTATAGTCTTAATATACTTTTTGCTTATCATGACTGGTTACTTATGTTATATATTGCAATAGTTAAAATTTACAAAAAAAAATGTTTTATTTCTATTTAAATGTCCAGATTTCGAAAGTTTTCCTGTAAATAGGAGTTTTTGAGAGTGCTTTATACACATTTGGTACATGGATAATCCAAGTACTATTTAAAAATTTGTAATTGCTGTATTTTTTATCAAATAAGTCTTCTGGTTGCCTGTTGTTGTACTTTTACTATTATAATATACAATTGAGCAGTGTTGGCCTAGTGGCTACAGCGTGCGACTCTCATCCCTGAGGTCGTAGTTTCGATCCCCGGCTGTGCACCAATGGACCTTTTTCTATGTGCGCATTTAACATTCGCTCGAACGGTGAAGGAAAACATCATGAGGGACACCGACATATCTTAGACCCAAAAATTCGACGGCGTGTGTCAGGCACAGGAGGCTGCAAAAGAATCATGAAACAGATTCAGGAATGGGCCTCGGCCTAGACCTAAAGAGATTGTAGCGCCACTGTTTTATATATTTTTTATTAATATACAATTAATTTATAATGTAATTGTAATAGTATATTTTCTCATGTAAGTGAATTATGTATGATGTTCTTAATGAGAAATAAATATCTTAAACCGTAAACCGTCACTGAAATGCAGAAAAAGTATTAGGTGTAAATCGAAAAAGCTTATGAGAAATTTTACTTTTCCATTTTGAGACATTTAAAAAATCAAATATGCGTAATTATTATTCACCTTTAATAAGGGGGCGTCCATAAATTACTTGAGGTGTTTAAGGGGGGGAGGGGGTCGAGTCAAATCTCATTTAATCTTACGTTGGAGAGAGGGGGGCTCTCGGCATATAAAATGCATTTTTTTCTGATTGAAAAAAAAATTTGGAAAACGGTTGACCCTAAAGGCCATCTCTGCAACTTCCCACTAACTCCATACCTAAGCGCTCAACATTTTACTTATTTTGTTTTTGAGCTCTTAGAGCTCAAAAGTACGAATTCTGTGTTATTTTGAGTTCTCCGAGCTCAAAAGTCTGATAGAAGTTTGATAAAACACAATTTTTTGAATTTTCAAACCGCAATAACTTTTGAATAAACGAACCGATTTACGCGGTTGGTGGCATTCGACGCGGTTTTTTAAACCTCATAACGGATTTTTAAGTTTAAACCGATCGAACGAAGAATTACGAAGTAATTCCAAAAAAACTCTTTTTTCGAAAAATTGTCGTTTTCGATAACTCTTGAACGAATCAACCGATTTTGACAGGACTGGTGGCAATCGACGTGGATTTTCAAACTTAAAAACGGATTAGTTTTTGGAATCGGTCGGTAAAGTTGTTTAGAATTTATTCCAGAAAAAACGATTTATTAAATTTTATTTTTGAGATTTGATAGGGAGCAGATGATTTTACTGAAAATCATATGGACATGTTGGTTAATAATAAACAAATAAAAATAAAAAAGCTTTTTATTTCGTGCTGACAATTTTTAAAATAAATATTATTTTTTGTTATATAATATCTAATGTCTAATTAGTTTGCAAAAATCCCTCCAAGGATCTCCTGGTATTCAGCACGAGCCAGCCAATTTGATGATGTAATCCGTCCATCTTGTGAGCGGTCTTCCTCTACCTTCTTCCCAATATCGTAGTTCACATAAATCTTACTATTAAAATATATTTTCAATAATATCAAGAACAATGCTCTATTAAAAACAAAGCAAGTTATTCATGTAGATCCGAAATATCGATACTTGTTAATTCGTAGATCGTGATCGATAAAGCTGTCACTTGTGTGAAAAGCTCGCACTGCGGGGATCTTAGGCTAAGAAAAATAATAATCTTTATCCAGAGCCGCTAAGAGCTATTGGGATACATAAAATTATCTTCTTTCTCTTCAATCCTTCAGGCGAATACGTCCAGAAATGTATTAATATAATTAATAGATACAATAAATTAACAACGAGATTCGACTATTTGAAGCGGACAAGATTTTTGTATTTTCTTTATAAAATAATCTCTTTTTTTATTATACGTGAAATTTAGATTCGAGACTTTATTATTACAACAGTGCGGGCAGTGCATTATCAAAAGCTTAGAGATAAACAAATATGGCCGACACGGCTCTCTATTGGACTGCTATGACTCAGTCACGATCATGTTTCCTCGTTCGAAATTTGAATAATGTATAGTTTTCGCTCTATGACACTGCATCTAGTTTTCTAACGACGGCCATAGATTTCTTATTATTATTCTAGGTTTTATGTTTCAATTAATCGATAAATATATTATTTAATTCGTAATACTGGGAAGACACTATGTATATGGAACATATGAATCACATACCTGTACATAGGTTAATAATATAACATCGTTGCAAATAGGTGACCTAACTGTGGTTGTGGTTAATGACACTTCTTTCTTAACACGCTTATTCCTAAGTGCTATTTATGAGTCATAAAAATAAAAGCAATTTGCAATTTCAATTGAAATCTATGGTTTAATGGTACGTGACATAATTGGACCGCGTAATTTTAATCTGTCCTGTATATATAAGTTATCTTAGTAAACAAAATCATTTAATAAATTTCTCATATGATTCATACTGGAATTTATGTTTTGTTTACGTTGATTTGATTTTGTAGGTTCAATCAAGTTGCTGCGGCGCGGACGTTGCGATGACGTTCTAATTGGCGCGCTTCATACATTCAAAGCCTTATGCACTTATCACAGCATGTTAGTTGCCTGACTTTGTGTAGTGAAGTTTGCATATGGCCAACATAATTGCAATGTTTTACAGTACTACTTAAAAAATATCGCTTATATTACGTTAAAATAACTTATTATCAATTTACTTCAATTTCCTTAGATAGAGGGTATAATTATACTACTATACTTGATAAGGGGCCGTTCAAGTATTACGTAAGCAGATTTACTGCAATTTCTCCTCCCCCCCTCTCCTCTTGTCAGCAAAAGTAAGCAAAGCTCTCAAAAATAATAGTATATAAACGTATTAATTAGTAGTAGGAACCCTCGAAAATGCCTTTCGTTTTCAAGCATAGACAATGTATGGGTTATATGTGTAAAAAAGTAATACTGTTGACCTAATCACCAAATAACAAAATCAGTGTCCATATGCGGTCGTATCAATTAACATCAGATGAGCCTCCTGCCCGTTTGCCTCCTATTACATTTCAAAAAAATCAGCTATTATAAAAAAAATATATTAATCTTTAAAATACAGCTTTAATGATACAAAAGTAAGTTAATTATCTCAAATGTAAACTTTTAACTATTGTTATAATTAACTAGAGGTCAAAAATGTGTATAAAAATCTATGTTCAGAAATGTAATTTGTAAATGCGAATAGAATATGACATAAGACCTCAATAATAAATATAGAAATGATGGTGCAGTTTCTAAGTAAATGCAATATGACACGCACAAGTAAGTAATAACTTAGTGCAGAAATACTCATATTTATATATAGTTTATTAGCGTTACTGCGTAATATATGTACTTAATTTTTAAACGACTTCGAGAAAACTAAATAGGAGGTTAGTTAGTTAGTTAGTTATCGTTGAGTGAGGAAAGCATAATACTGCGAGGAAATGCCCGCGGTACACTGCCACAGGGAACAAACTTTTTAGTTTTAATTTTCTTTTTATTAATTTCTATTATTACTTTGTAGGATAAGAAAATTGTAAATACTATATTTGATTATTATGTTTAGGTTTTTTTGAACATATAATTGATCAATAGGAGGTTATCAACGTATAATTTTTAAAGTAAGAACCAAATTGGTGTACATATTGTTCGTAATATATAAAAAAACAAAGTGTGTGTGTGTCAGCTACGACGCACGATTGGAGTTTACTCCTTACGAACGATAAAATGGCGATAATAATAATAATAATAATAATAATAATAATCTTTATTTTCTTCTCTCACATACATAAGGTTTTTATGATTAAAGTAAGATTATAACATTAGGAAGTGTATGTGAGAGACTGGTCTCTGTAACAGGAGACCTGAGTGACAGATAACCAGCCTCTCCACCACCGGTCCGGAACGCGTACAATCATGTCATTGTCAAAGGTTACAATAGAAGAAAATAAGTATAAAGTGC
Source organism: Pieris macdunnoughi (assembly GCA_905332375.1). Lineage (NCBI taxonomy): Eukaryota > Metazoa > Arthropoda > Insecta > Lepidoptera > Pieridae > Pieris > Pieris macdunnoughi. Next base: position 577,627 of record CAJOBZ010000041.1, read on the forward strand.
TAAAGAAAACATTGTAAACGAGTTTTAAAAATAAATTTGGTGTGTGTTTGTGTGTGTGTGTATGTGTGTGTGTATGTGTGTGTCTCTTCTCTCTAAGTGTGTGTATGCGTGCGTGGGTGTGTGTATATGTGTGGGGGAGTGGGTGAGTTACAGAATGACAGTTATTAGATCCTCTGTTTCATCATAACTCAACGTCTTCAGCCAAGTAGTAACCTTTTTTTACATTTGTATTTGGGTAGTGGGTAAATGTTAATTTTTTCGTTTAATTTATTATACAAATAACAGCCTAGGAAACCAAAGAACCTTTGCGAGAAAGAAGTTGTCCATTTTGTAATACAACAGCAAACTTTATGTTTTATCCGCTTGTTAATATTTAAATCGGGGTCGTAACTAGTTTTATGATGTTGTTTTAGAACTGTGTTCAGAATAAATAATTGACGAATTGTTAATACATCGGCTAGGGCATAAAGCTCTTTGGTGGGAAAAAGAAGCGGTAAGGAGTGGCTTACTTTTAATACTGCTCGTTGGGCTCTTTCAAGTTTTAGGAGATTGGTTTTGAAAGTACCTCCCCAAACAGTGATACAATATCCTGAAATTGATTGACATAAAGACTGATAAACTACGTTAATATTTTTTTGTCTGCTATAGACCTTAAAGTTTTGAAGATATAAATGAGTTTACGGGTTCTGCAAGAGAGAAGATCCACGTGAGAATTAAAACTCAAGTTACTGTCGATAACTACACCCAAATACTTAATACTATGGGCAAGGGAAATGCTTTTGCAATGGCAGAGTTGATTTGAAGAGCAAGTATGGGCTATGATAGAAAAATTATTATGAATGTGTGAGGGAATGTTTTTAATAGAGAAGGGCATAAATTTTGTTTTATCAACATTTAGCGTAAGGCCGTTGCCTCTCAACCATTCATTAACAAGGCCAAAACCAGACTGAGCAGAATTATAGACCTCATTCCAATTGTTGCCAGAGAATACAAGAGGCCGTGTCATCTGCAAAAGATATTATCTTACCATTTGGCAACTGGAGGTTACATAACTCATTAATGAATGCTAGAAACAACGTTGGGCCAAGTACGCTTCCCTGAGGGACACCGTAAGTTATTGGCAAGTCACTACTTACAAGGTCACCGACCTTCACCCTTTGAAATCTATTTTTAAGGTAACTTTGGGAAAAGACTCAATTGAGAACCACGGATACCCAGAGATTCAAGTTTGTTTAAGAGAAGTGGGACAGAGACTGTGTCAAATGCCTTAGCAAGGTCCAAAAAATATTGCTATAACTTTTTGCTTTCGGTCAAGTTTGGCTACAATGTGATCAGTAAGTTCGTGAACGGCGTCATTTGTAGAACTACCGGAACGAAAACCAAATTGCGAGCTAGAAATGAGATTCTTGGTCTCAAGATAGTGAACAAGGCGTTTGTTTATGAGTTTCTCTATTACTTTTGCAATCGTGGGTAGTTTAGATATTGGTCTATAATTATTGACACATTCTCTGTCACCACTCTTGAAAATTGGAACAATGTCAGCCAGCTTAAGCTGATCCGGAAAAACGCCTGTGCGAAAAGATCAAATTTACAATGTATGTCAATGGTGGGACTATTATTTGATGATACCGTTTTAATATAGCGCCTGAAATATTATGCCGTCCAGTACATTTGTCTTTTTTAAGTTGAGAATACAGTTGCGAACTTCACTTTCATCGGTACTATCCAAAACTAAGGATGCTAGTGGCTTGGCCATTGAGGATTTACAACCCCTACCATAGGAATAAGCCCTTTCAGCAAGATCCTTACCCACAGAAACAAAGAATTTATTAATATAATTGATAGATTTAGAGGGGTTATCAGGAGAAATAAGTTGCTCAGCAGGTCTACTAAGTTTTGATATATGCGTTAATTTTCTAATGGTGTCCCAGAGTGCTTTATTATTTGTGTTCGCCGCTGCTTTCAACTCTTTCTCCTCATACTCCCTTTTAGTTTTTTAAGGAGCCAGTTGCAAAAATTTCTGTACCTTTTGTAGGTTATTTTCTTAATTTCATTGTTCGGGTCTTTTTTATATCTTTTATGAAGTTTATCTCGATTTTGTACACATCTTAGAAGACCAGCAGTCATCCAAGGCTTCTTTAGCCTCTTGCGATTAGGTACGGTGTGAGTTTGAGTATTAGAATTTATTTTAGCATTAATCTCCGAGATAAGAAAAGAAGTAGCAACATTTGCATCTGAAACCTGATAGATCGGTTCAAAGCAAAGGTTTTTCATATCATTATCTAGGCCTACATAATCAATTTTACTATGAATGAAGTCCTTGTTTTGTTCGTGAGATTGCTGGTCTTCCAGTATGAGAACTACGCTGTCATGATCAGTTACAGATGATTCAACTACATAGCAAGCGGAAGAAAAGTACTTTTCATAAAAACATGATCAAGGCACGTCTTGTTGTGAGTGGATATTGTATGTGCGGGCAACAGACCATGAGAAGCTAGTAGATTTAAATAAAATTGAGAATTCACATCCTTAGTGTTTGGCATAATATCGATATTGATATCACCAATAATTATGACTGAAGATAATTTTAGATCGGTAAGAATTTCGTTTAGCGACTCTATAAATTGGGAGACGTCTTTATATCCTGGCGGTCTGTAAATGGCAATGACGGCAGTATTGTCATTTATTTTTATTACAAGACAATTAGATCCGAGTACTTTCGGTTCAAATATTTTTACGTTCAGACAATTTTTGAAGTAAACTATAACGCCTTCATTTTGAGTCATTTTGAGTCATAATGTTCTGTGGCTGTCGACCATATTTTCATACTAAAGGTGGTAAGAATATAATATGTTTTTATAATATAAATGTTTGTAGTAGTAATAAAACGTACCTACATCATCTATGCCTAAATAGGATTTTCTTTCTGTGACCAAAGTTACCTTTATAGTAAGAGAAGAATAAGAATGAACAATCTTTTTAGTTTTAATTTCACTGACCATTACTATTGACAAAACTCTATGGCACGCTAGACAATCTACTTTTATTTTTTACACCTGTCAACACTGACAATGTTGTAACGTGGCTGTCAAAACGTGAATTTAAATTAGAAAAGTCTGTGTAATGTATTCCATCTCATTTTTCTTTTACACGTTCAATCCATTTGTCTCTTTCTACATAACGCCTCAACTTTTCGTGTTACACATAACGCCTCAACTTTTCGTGTTACACTTGATTTATCCATTTGTCTCTTTCTACATAACGCCTCAACTTTTCGTGTTACACTTGATTTTACTCCTCATAAAATTTCCGTACCGGGCCTTATAACTCAAATCGTTTCTTAAGGAGTAAACTCCAAAAAAGTCTATTTTTCCAATGGAAAACTTGAGCATTTTGTCTTTGGACACAAACGAAAACAGTCCAGACGTACACAACGTTCACTTTCGAATAGTATTCGTATAGTAAAAAAAATTATGGTATCGGTCTGGTGATGCTACGTATGTTATCATCATCACCATCAATGACTGTACAGCCCCTTGTGGACCTTAGCCTCCTCAAGTATATTTTGCCATTGGAATCTATTTCGTGTCTCTTGCGTCCAACCTTGAACTTCTAGTTTCGAGGTCCTGGGTAACTTCATCCCACCAAAGAAGCCTCGGTCAACCGGGTTAGTTAGAAAAGACCTCGTTCTCTCGTTTGCCATTCGGTGCACATGTCACAGCCACTTAAGCTTGTTGCATGTTATGAATTGGACGATGTTGGCGTCAACAATTTGCTGCTAATATTAGCCATACTATTATCCGTATTTGTAAACAAAAGTTTGTGAAATGGGTACACAAAATCACAGTTCATTTAAATGAATACGTACTTAGTCATGAATTGGTAATTCTATCGCTACAAATCCTGTACGGCTTTTAAATTATTTGCGCAGAATGGTTCATGTGCACATGTTATACAAATATGTGATTTTTCGGCCGATATTTTTGAAACCGATACTGTGTATGTTGTACTGAACATAAACATTGTTTTCTTGGTAATAGAATTCGGGACACATTAAGTTGTTGTGCTATTATTTTTTTATTATAAACAAAGTTAATGATATTTGAGAATAGCGTTAATACCCGTTTTCTAGAACGTCAATCAAACTTAAATCTAGATTCAATAGCCATCAAACCATTACGTTTGACAGCGCTCAAGACCAGATTGTGAATTAAGTAGTTTTTGTTGTTGTAGGTATTTTCAAAACCGACAGTACGGAATACCACTTTTAATTTGTATAAAATTTGTCCTAGAATGAGATTGGATAATACAGGGGAATATGTAGTATATTTAGATACCCTAGAAGAGGAAATGGTAATACAAAAAGGGAAGGAAAAAATTTAATTCAGCTAGTTATACACTTATACCTAACTAAACTAGTTGTATGAAAAGCGAAACCTAATTTCCTACATTTTTATTGCTGTAATGTTATCGGGGTGACCTTAGCTATTAACGAGGAGCCATAAAACGATTTTTAGAAACAAAAAAATAAAAACAGTCACACCTTTCAAAGAACTTTATTTCCTTCCTTTTTTACGTTTTAAGTCACCCAAGAGGAAGGGGCCTGGGGCAATGGCATGGGCGTGACCGTGAATTTGTGGGGCTCTGGGCTATTACGGGGAAGCCCCCGTAAAAAACACACACGCGAAAAAATACACCGACTGAAAATAAGCGACGGGGAATTACCCGTTTCGTTCGATAGTCGCTCATCGCAAATGAGTTGATTGATCTCAGGGATTCCAACAAGCTACTCCTTATATTGTTTAATAAAAATTGTTACAGTGGACACGCTTAGTTTCATTGTGATTGGTCCGGAAATTGATCGATTCATAGTTAGAGTTTGACTTTTAGTAATATCTAATATACCCCCTCAAGCCAGAGGATTCCCAGGATCTGTCCGACACCGGTTAACAAAAGTTGCGTGGCTTTTGCAAATTTCCCCGTTTTGCATCCATAGAGCAAACATCTATGAGAAAAGAAATTAGATTAATTATCACTCCACGTGTGAGTTTTTTAGCAATAAGGGGCGCAGTTGTGCGAAGGTGGCTTTGGCTATCCGGAAGGAGATATAATTATTAATTCCACCGGACTCTGACACGACACTAGACACAAGAAAATATCTAATAGCTGAGTATCAGAGCATTTTGTTTTCTTCCTTCAGTGCGCATTTCCTGGGGTTCCCTAGCTGCTTCGCTCTCCAGGCCGTTCAGTTTGGCTTGCATATCTTCGTGTCTGTGACTAAGTAAACATTAGTCATCTGCGTAATCAAGCTGGTCGGTTAACCCCCAATCAATACCACGTCGCTTACCATCGCACACCTCATGTATTACACCGTCTAAAGCGATTAGAAACAGCAGGGGTGAGACAACAACAGGACCGGTGCTGGGAAGAGCCAATCGGCCACCCGATCCGACGTTGAAGTGGAGATAGATCGAACACACTCTTCGAGCACATCCACATCCCCAAACAGTCAAAAGATTGGACTCCCCAAGTTAAAAGTAAACGTGTCCAAACAAACAATCCTGGCGACGCTCAGTTGTGGTTGAGGCACAAGCCATTGTTTTGACGTGGTCCAAAGTAATTTTCTCGGCTCAAGAAAGAACGCGATGGCAAGGCATTTTGGACACCCTCTGCCACCTAGGGGATATACTAAAATAATTCAATACAACTCCATTTCAATTTCATGGCTCCACCACATTGTGCAATAAGTGTTACTGATGATCCAATTAACATTGACATTTGAACCTGCTAAACATGTATGTTTTAACTCATTACTTCAATGAGCAATAAATGGTATACAAGTGAGACTTATGTATCTTTAACATACATTTGTTTGTTATTTAAGCGTAAGAGAAACAGAAGAATACTTATTACATGTATCTGTAAATCATTTTCCCTAATTTTCAATCTTCGCAATTGATTACAAAACGAAAAGTATGTACATCACATAATTATTTATTAATCTCGTCATAGAGTAGATATGAGTAATAAAAGAAAATGTCACACTCTTTAAACATTGTGGGTTTATTTTCTTCCTTGAAAATATTACCGTGATGATTTATCTACCATTATAAATAATTAAATGGATGACTCGACTACAGCTAAAGATTAGGCGTCTGTGATTTGTATTAATTACCTGTGGTTTTCATTGTTCGTTTAAATAAAATCAATGTAAGGAAAACCAAAATGTCTGTTTTTGCGGTTTTATAAACGAAAATAATTTAGTCACCATAAGATTTAATCAAAAAGTCCCGTGTTTATGTGACTAAGTATTATCTATAAATATAACATGAATTGCTGTTCGTTTGTCTCGCTAAAAGTCGAGCATGGCTGGACCGATTTGGCTAATTATGATCTTGAAATGTTTGCGGAAGCTTTGGAATGTTTAAACGGTTAATGCGAAACCCCCACCATTCAAACCATCATATAAATAGTAAATAAAGAAATATACTAAAAATAGCAATTCAATTCAAGCATTTTCCAATAAAAACCGTTTCTAGCTGGATATTATTCGATGTCTTTTGTCTTTTTAGAAATAAAAATTTTATTCCTAAAAAGTCACGGTTAGTGTTCGTGGTACTGGTATAACGTGGGTATACGGAGCATCTTCAGCGCTATAATATTGAATCACTGGATAGTACAATGTCCTGCAATCCTAAATAATTTTTATTCATACGTATTAAGGCTTCAAGGTTCACACTTGATCCGCTATGGAAGCCTTCGAAAGTGATTCACTTTTTAAACATGACAAGAATTATAATTATCATTTCATATACATGCAATAACAGGTACTTTTTAAGCTATTTTAATCCTAATCAAAATCCATAATCAACATCACATTATTAATTTATATTCAAAAATATTTATTAAGTAATTGCGCTGAGAAAGACACGCAAATGCCATTAAAGTTTCCTTTAAATACACTTTTAATAATCGCCAGAGAGAGAGTCTAACAAAAGGAGGTAGTAAAAAATTAAAAATTATCTATGACTAAACTTACCATATTGGTCTATGATTTATGGTATCGCCATAACAGTCTGTTTATGCTATTGTGGTGTAGCCTAGAAAATGTTCATTATAAATTCTAAGAATTCGGTGAAAGTGACCTAGGTCGACTTTTTCTACTGAAATATATTAATTTCATTTATATAAAACTAACGCTTGACAGCGGCTTCGCTTGCATCAAAATGATTTAAAAATACCTACTATTTGATACCGTTGAAGTGTTTCTGCTATGATTAATAATTACTCCTGTAGATGAAGAATGTTGCTGCTCTTCCTCCGACCTAAACAGAGGATCTTCGACCAGTAACTGACTGGCCCGAAGACCTGTGTCTACGATTGAAAAGTTGTATATTATATCCCAATAACTTTGTAAGCGCGTTTCAGGGTATGACGTCATCGTATAATTAGTAGCCAAAGATCGGTATTGCTACACCCCTTTAAGACATAAGGTGTCACTAGTGGTGTCCTTAAAAAATATCTTCTGTGTATGCTTTTAGTAGAAGAACTAGCATAACAGTGGAGAAAGAAATTTAGATTATTTCTTTATAGTGCTTACTTACTCCGAAATACCTTAAATATATTAATAACAAATATATTTTACTCTCGGGGCTATTAAGGCCAGTGATTTTAACAGACTTCAAATCTCCATTTGAATCAATCCAGTCAATTCATCGAAGTTTTTATATATTATGTTCCCCAAATACAGCTAGTTGCTTAGAGCTACTTGGAAAACTGGAAAGCTTTGTCCTAGCGAAATCGTCTTTTTCGTGTATTTATTATCTAAAAGCACAATTTGGTAAATTCGGACCTGATAAACCTTTGAATATATGATTTCCATTTTAGATTGCCCTCGTACGTACTTGCAATACATATTTTTTGTGCATTTTTAAGTTAGTTTAAGCTTTTTCAAAATTTCAAATTGTAAATTTCTTTTAATTCTCTCATTTTAGAAACAAACATACATTTCATTACTGTAGAAGTTTATTGTTTAGTGAGAATGTAGACAGCCTAGTTGACTAGACCTTGAGCCTAGATTTCACATTGCCAAATTATTATTTTAATGAAAACCAAAAATAATATGCCGCTTTGATCAGTGTCGGAAACTCGGTTTCCTGTGATGTCATCGCAATACCATATAATTTGTCGGATAGGATGACCCTACTTTAAAAATTTGCGGATTAATTCATTAAACACTAGAATCTGGTGATTATTTCTGGATATATGTGGACAAACACATAAATTTTTTACCATCTGGGAGCCTCAAAGGATGTTTCAATAATCATGAACATTATAAATTAATCCTCGATATTTTAATGATATCATTCGTAGTTTACATTAGCAATTAGTAGAAACAAACTGTCACTCTTGTCAATATGTTATATTAATATTTTGAAAAGCAACTGTGTTAAATTTGTTTAAATAAATTATTAGGTTACTATTTGCAAATTGAACTCAATTTGACTTATTCAGACATATTTTGTTTGCGTGAAACAAATTCCGAAATATCAGTGTCAAAACTGTCATACATCAGTGTCAATAACTTTTAGTTGTTGACAGAAGTTTCGAACATCAATGTATCAAATTTAAAATTGTTTAGTGTTTACGTCGCGGTCGGTGATCAGAGTTTGGACTTTGATCTTTTTTTATTCAAAAAGGTTTTATACTATCAACATAATTTATACTAATTAGATACTTCCATTTTGTTGATTTCATGTCCACATAGCCTAAAACAAGAAAATGGTGTTCCAATTAGCAAGATCTTTCGTGTTATGCAGACCGGCAAAAATAGCGCCAGGTAACAACAATTCTTGCTTAATCAATCACTAGGGGTACCTGTATTGATCTAATGGTGTAAATAAGCTTAATAAAACATACATATGTGTCTTAAAAGCTTCTATAGAAGCTGTATAGCTGTTTAGCTTATTGTAAGACGCTTCTTCTTCACCGGTAATAGCATAGGTTCTGAATAACAAAAAGCAAAAAATAACATTTTCGTAACAATAAATAGTATAATTTGTCAATTTTAGTGTAACTTTTCATTATAACACCAGAAATTTCTCATTTCCAGGTGCTTTATCAAGATTATATTCAACAGAAGTTCCACAGTTTGAGACATTAGCTGTGTCAGTGCCTAAAAAGAATGTTTTCCATGTTGAAATGAACAGGCCTAAACAACTTAATACATTTTCTATGACTATGTGGAAGTATGTATAATATTGTTAACCATGATTTACAATTACATTTACACACCTCAGGACTATTAAGTATCTAAATTCATATATTTTCATCTAAATAAGAGTCATGCTAGTAAGATATACTTTATAGTAAAATAAAGCCCGGGGCTCACAATTTCTTTGCCACATTTTCAGCATTTTTATACATTGTTTATCAAAGAGAGAAAATTACTACAGGGCTACACTAACAGGGCTGTATACCTGTATACCTATAATAGTTACTAGTTAATGACGTTTTTACTGCATTTTATTAGATAAATTATTACTGGCATCTAATAAAAAAAAAACAACATCTTAAGAATGAGTTCCAACCATATTTTATTCTAAGTATACCCCCTGAGCATTTTTGCAATAGGCTTGGATGTATTTAGTGTAAAGAAGTTGTATGTAAAGTGGTATTTTTTTATTAGTTCTTTGCTATTTTAAACTTTATATATCTTATCATGTGACTGTCTTTAGTTATACATTTTAATTAATTAATTATTACAGGGAACTAAATTATTGTTTTTCTTCTTTGAGTGATAATTCTGAATGCAGAGTAATTGTTATATCTGGAAGAGGAAAACATTTTACTGGTGGTGAGCAAAATTTTTCTGTTAAGCAATGTAAAATCTCTTTAGGCATTAATTCAAAAGCAAAGTGTCCCTAGATTTGATAAGCATGTATAATTGTATGATTTTTTTAAAGATTTCATTCTGATTTTTTAATCAACAATAAATTGACGTCCTATTCAGGTATTGATTTTAAGAGTTTTCTTGAAGAAGGAACTAAATTAGATGATATAGAAGATGTTGGCAGACGAGCGCGAGCATTTGAGAAATTTATTACCCAATGTCAGGTAACTATTATTACATCAACATAGAATAAATCCCTAAAGAAACCTGTTATAAGAATATAAATATTTAACAAAATCGTTTATACACATTCAAACATTGGTTTATACAGAGCAGTGTTGGCCTAGTGGCTTCAGCGTGCGACTCTCAAGGTCGTAGGTTCGATCCCCGGCTGCGCACCATTGGACTTTCTTTCTATGTGCGCATTTAACATGTAACATTTTGCTCGAATGGTGAAGGAAAACATCGTGAGGAAACCGACATGTCTTAGACCCAAAAAGTCGACGGCGTGTGTCAGGCACTGGAGGCTGATCTTGCCTATTAGATTCAAAAATTATCATGAAACAGTTTCAGAAATCTGAGGCCAAGACCTAAAGAGGTTGTAGCGCCACTGATTTATTATTATTTATTTTTACAAACATTGGTTTACCCAATGTTAAAAACTCACTTCATCTATGTTCACGCTATCTACCATGAGTTTAGCGTATAACTCTGTGCCAAACATTGTTTTAGAAAAGTTACGATCGCTGGAGATCTGCAAAACTAGGATGTTTTTTTGTATGTATTTCAGGATAGCGTTTAAATCTTTGTCAAACTCATGGTACAGCTCAGACTGCGATGGTATGAGTCGTAGGATACAAAAAAGCATTTGCCTAGATCTAGCTTACTCTATTTATTTTATCATATCATAATTTCACCAACATCATCTTGATGGTTGGAGGTCTTGCACAGTCCGTTTCACAAGGCATTTTCTTTTGCGAACTAGCGAACTGTGGAATCGACTCCCGGAGGGGGTCTTCCCTCAGAGATACGACCCCCAAATGTTTAAAAATCGAGTGTACTCCTCCCTCAAAGGCCGGCAACGCACCCACTAAAAAAGAGTGTCTATGGGCTGCGAAGACTGCCCCTTTTGGTCGTCCCGCAAGCTCGTTTGCGCCTCTATTATATTTAAAAAAAAAAATTTTTAGGCTTAACATAATTCGACAGTAATCATCTTTATATTTCTAATAAATTTAGTAAATATTATATATTTTATACTACAAATACTAAATATTTAAACTGGAAAATATATTTTATAGGATGGTATATCAGCCCTCGAAAACTGTGTGAAGCCAATTTTATCGGTTGTGCACAGTGCTTGCGTCGGCGCAGGAGTGGACCTGATCACAGCAGCTGATATGAGGTAAGAGAAATCAAATTTCTAGCAGCTTTATTGATTTTTAAATGACATTAACTGCTATTTACGATGTATGTCTACCACATCTTATTTATTTCGCCTGGCTCTATCAAGGTTATGCGCCTCATTACTAAGCCACTAACGCCTGAACCCAATAATCAATCCACAATCTTAGATTCAAAACAATTTGAGAACCAAACCCTACGAAGACAATCCATTTTTGGCGACGGATAAAATGCTCTTTGTCGTTCAATTTTACCGAGTTGATAATCAATGTAAACCAAATGAAGTAAATCAAACCGTACAAATAACATTAAAATATACATGTTTAAAACATAACAAACAGTTGTTTTAATTATTTAAAAAACTGGTGTAAGTTAAAATCTGTTAAAATAATTAACTGTTGGAATCGAGCTTTCGTCAACTGTCATTTTCATACAAAGGTCTATCCACAGACACCGATACGACCTCCCATGGATAGCTTTTATCGATGGCTATTACAATCCGTCGATTGGTTATTGGCACATATGTTACAACGTTTGGATTAAGATTACTATCAGATGGTGGATTATGGATTGAGATAGGTTATTGGGTTCGGGCGTAAAGCGACCATAAAGGGAATTATTTTTTTAAATTTGAATGGTATTTAATTTGAACATTGAAAATTATAAATTAGGCTATTTTATTAACGAAGATGAAGAACATACTGTAACTGGTGTTATTGGACACTTAAAAATCACTTAAGAGGAAGACCACTGTTCATGTGTTGTTTTTTTTTTAATTTTATGTTCTGGTAACAAGACCTTTAAGCCTTTTTTATGTTTAATTGCGTGTCACTTGTTATTCAAATATTTCACTCGTGTATTTAAATCAACAAGTGAAATATTCTTTAATGTATATATAAAATTCACTATAACACTTTTTGTTTTTGAGTAAATCACACTGGCCCAAACTAATCTCTGGAAAATGAACCTTTGGTTTCTGTTTGTTCCACTTACCACTGCTTTGCACCTAACACTTAATATCAAATAAATTTAACTGACTTTGACAGATATTGTACTGAAGACTCATGGTTTCAAGTGAAAGAAGTGGATATTGGTCTAGCGGCTGATGTTGGCACTTTGCAACGATTGCCTAAGGTATTTTTTTTTTTAATTTTTAACAAGCTTATTGAGCCTTCTAATAGTTAAACGTAACTCACTGCAAAGTGTAGAAACTACTAGACTTGCGAGATGCGGACCCCTCCCCCCTCGCCTTTCAATATTTCCAATATTCATATATTGGAAATATTGAAAAAGTGGTCCAGTCCTCCGGCGAGTTCCCTAACAAAAGAAAACTAAACAAGTATGCAGAGCATGTAAACATAATCAGGTCCCGCACCACAAGTGTCGGGGAGTATTGTATAATATTGTAATAATACGGTACGCGCTCGTATTCTTAAAAGTCAAACTTAAGTCTATCTTCAGCTATTTTTCTATGTAAAGTTTGACATTAGACAGCGCTAAGTGGCCGTTCAAGTATTACGTAAGAAGATTTACTGCAATTTATTTTATGAATAAAATAAATTATCATATTCCTAAACCTTACGTTAACTACTCACAAAACTGTAATTAAATAAAGTTATACGAGTTTTGAAGGTCTTGACTATTTATTAAATCATAATTATTCAAAAAGTAATAATTATTTGTATCGCCTCAATTTCATTCATATTTTTATAGGTAAATAATCTGCCTGAGACATTATGTTTTTGTTTCTAAAACATATCTATTACCTCACTTTTTCTTCAACTGTAAATAGAGAAAAAAAAAAGGGTGCGTGTACTTATGTACGCGCGTAAGGAGTTATATGTACTTCTTTGGCATTATTAAAAATAGTTTTTGATTGCATGCAAATAATTAATTACAATTAAATAATCAAAGACTGGAAAAGGAGTCATTATAGTCAATAAAGTTCAGTTTACATTTGAAAAATTAAATAAATAAATATTTATTTTTATTCTCTTACATTAAGTGTAACATAAATTCTATTATTATTCGAATGTTGATTTTAAATTATGTCCAGTGCCGTAGCATCTTCCGTGGGCCACTTCTATTAATTTTGTGTCACGGTGCGCGCGCATCGTAAAATTTCACTCTCATCAATTTTTCATAACGCGCCTAAAGAAGTATAACTTCAAAAATCTTTCATCACTATACTACATATATCTAATTATTTTATTATAAATGTTTCAGGTAGTTGGCAACACTTCCACAGTACGTGAACTTATATACACAGCAAGGAAAGTGATGTCCAAAGAGGCGCTTGAATTGGGACTCGTCAGTAGAATATACCCCAATCAAGAGATGTGAGTAATTACTTACAACATTTTCTAAATAATATTATTTGATAACATAATGGCGCTACAATGAGTCTTAGTCAAACCCTATAGACCTGACAAATGTCTTAAATTTTAGTAGACACGTTTTCCTTACGATATTTGCCTTGTTAGCATGTAAGTGTTAAATATAAAATAAATAAATAAGTGGCGCTACAACCTCTTGGTCTTGCTTCAGTTTTCCAAAGAATGTTACATGACATTTAATCGTTATTAATATATTAAGTGCCTACAAACGCCGTCGAATTTGTGGTTATTAAAAAATATTTTCTTTTATATTCAAAGCTCGCTCGGTTAGGTCATACTTAAGTCGCACCTGAAGCACTTTAAAGTAAGTAGTTTAAAATTAATATAGTAAGTTAAAGGGGAAATATTCTTGAGTTTAAAAGTTCAGGACGAATTGAACAATACATTTTTTTCTTTAACTCGCTCTTTTCTTCAGAACGCCTTGCAGATTATTTTTTTTTTTATTATGGATTATAAGTAAACTAAAAGTACAAAAACTACTAAGAGGATTAACCTTGGTGCCTTACAGGCTCACAGTCGAAATTACTTTAAATTACTAATGTTAAAAAAATAGCAATCAATACAGAAAACGAAAAGAAAACTTACAACAATCTGAGGGAAGTTTTATATTAATCTTTGTTATACTTTATCTCTAAAGTCATATGCAAATTATTATGACAAATTATAGAAAATATTTTTAACCTATATCTTATAAAGAGTAAAATTTAAATTTTTGTTTATAAAATAAACTAAAAGGACCGATTCAAGCTTTCACCCTATACTACCCCAAATAAATACTTTTTATCTATAACATCCGAAACGTAAAAGTAATGGAGGCCGAACTTTAGATTTTTTTTTATAACAAATAATCTTAACATTTATTTAAATTTCAGAGCAATCAAAGAAGTATTAGAAATTGCTGATTCCATCGCCAAGAAGAGTCCCATCGCTGTACAGAACTCAAAGATCAACCTGGTCTACTCACAGAGCAGACCTAATAAGGATGGATTATATCATATCGTAAGTACTTATTTACACTTTATTGCACAATAATTTAGAAACAATATATCGCTTGCCCTGGGGAACTAAAGTAAAAGCAAAATATATATTTTTTAAATTACAGTTAGTACATAACATAAGGAAGTCAAAAATGACAAAACATTAAAACAGTCACAATTGTGCTACAAACTTACTAAAAAGAAAGTAAGAGAAAAAAAAAGTAAATGATAAAAACATCATTACTAAAAATGTATAATACGTATTTATTAGAGTTTAAATGCAGTATATTGGACCAGTGCCATTTAAAGCCCCGTGATTCGCCAGCCGGGACATATATTTATTAATTTAAGAGGTGATTTCATGCCTACCAATTATTGTTGTGCCGAGATCAAACCCAGGCCCATTCTTTAGGATGAACCCAATTTGCTTTAACCACCAAACCAAAAATAATTGTCCAAAATTAGCTATATGTATAATTATGATATAATCAAGAAATTCAAATAATAAAAATATATATTCATTAGGTATATATTTTAAAACAATTAATTTGATAGTTAATATTGACTCGGAACATATAGTTTAATTTGTGTAAATAAAATAATGAAGTTGCACCACATTTAAATACTACTAGCTGACCTGGCAAACGTTGTTTTGCCATGTATATTATTTATAAGAAAAATAGGGGTTAATCGTAGAGGGGTGAAAATTAGGGGTTGTATGTATTTTTTAATGCTGCATCATAAAAAAATAAAAATTATCTAAAAATTAAAAAAATAATAATTTAGCGGTGGACTACCCTTAATATTTAGGGGGATGATAAATAGATGTTGTCCGATTCTCAGACATACCCAATATGCACACAAAATTTCATGAGAATCGGTCAAGCCGTTTCGGAGGAGTTTACTCTACTATACTAACTACAAACACCGCGACACGAGAATTTTATATATTAGATAATGTAAATAAAGTATGTATTAATAAACACTATATTTTTTTTACATCACAAATATGCAATAATAAGTTAATATCTTTGTGGTTTACGAGCGGTTTCTTCCAGACAAAGATTTGCTACAAAATATACTATGAATTCAAAGATATGACGTTATATTTATGAGTTTTCAAGCAATTTATAAGACGCGAGTTTATTAATGGTCCCGCTAGATGGCGCTTATTTAAAACAGTGGATGACCTAGCTTTTAAATTCGAACTAAATCGAACCTTTTCAAGTACTTACTTGAAATGATGTTTTTTATGTATATTATATACTTATATAAAAAACATCATTGTATTTCCAGAACCTAATCAACCAAGCGAGTTTACAAAGTGAAGACCCGAAGAGAGGCGCTATGGCTGCTGTTACCAAATCTGTTCCGGAATATGAAAATTTGTAATGTTTATGGGGAATGGTTCATGGGGAAAATTTAAATTATTGTTGCTCTTGATGGGGAAATGTTCTTTACTTACATAAGTATATAAATTTAATAAATCAATGTTTTATATTTTTAAGTATTCACATTTAATAATTGTTTTTAATGTCAATTAATAAAAATAAATCCTATATGAAAAAATCCTGCCATTAGAATATAAACATATATATTTTAGCTGTTAAGTACAATTGTTTTATACTTATACATTTTATAAACCAAGTTCAACAGGAACAATAGAATAAATATATAATTTTATTTTGTGTTTTCTTAAAACAAAGTATTAAACTAAGCATCTAATTAATGGAGTTTTGATACGCGTATTGCAATAATTGTTATCTAGAACATAGAATTTAAATCTATTGTATCGTATTTAAAGATGTCGGATAAAAAATTGCATAATCGACGCTACAAAGTCAAAAATTGTTCAATCGAGTCCTCTGACGTCATACACAACCTACGTCACTATTTTAACAAAGAAAATCAGGTAACCTACATTAAAGAGGCTTGCATTTCATGACCTGCCCGAATATAGAGCGTCTATTTATAGAACCAAGTGCTAGGGCCCTGCCTCATGCAACTGACCCGAAATTGGGCCACACTGCAATGATTTGACCTATTTATTTTTCAATGGTGCGCTGTATGAACGGAGGGGCCCGTTGCAAACCGTTTCATTCAGTAACCCTCGAAGCCTCGGATGCGATCTGACCTACTTTACGTTCGCGTTCTATACCGGTGTAAAATACGTTTCCGGGATCTTTGAGATAAAATTTTGCAATAATTTATCACGAAAACAATTGTCGAGAAACCTTTACTGTGAAAAGATAATTGGTTTTAACATAACTCTCATAATCCTCGTGTAGTGTCGAATTATTCAAATAATTTTAAAAAACCGCGGTTCAGTGAACTTAGGTCAAGTAACTACGTCATTGGCTAAACTCTAGAATACTGCGCTGTGATTGGTAGATATTGCAGGCGTGTTGGAAACAACCAATAGCTTCGCGTCCCTTGAGATATTGCACGATTCCCGCGCCACCTGTCGCACAAGCACGCTGAATTCATTGAAAACCCGCCCGGACTGTCATCGACGCACGCGTATTGAGGCCCAACAAAGGGCCGAAATATTACTCGTTCACAAGTAAATCTGATGTATTTATGTCATAAAAATGGTGAAATCTGTGAAGTGGCGAGTAGAAATTAGGATATTCGACGTGTCGAATCATGACCGAGGCATCTGAGAAGTGAGTTTTGCTTGTAATATTCAATTTATCGTGTTCTATGTCGCGCCCTGCGGAGTAGGCAGGGCCCTTGCCCGGCCATTTTTGGCCCTTAAACCTATCCATTGATAATTATTTCCCCTATAGAACCTCTGTATTGCTATAACAAAGCTATCTAACCCGAGAAAACACCTACAACAATATAAAATTAATTTGAAACATAGAAGACCGCCGCCCTTATATGACCCTGTACAGCTATAATCAATGAGTGTTATTTCATTCATTGTAAAGTACATGAAGCTTTCGGGGTCATCCTAAGCCAGCTCGAATGAAGCTGTTTCTGAATGAACTGTTCTTTATGCGATTTGCAATTTAAGTGTATGAATACATATAAATTTATTTTTTCCGCGAAATTATAGCACACAGTGTCAAGATAAAGTGTAGGAGCTTACGAATTGTGACGTTTACATATTTTCTATATAGGATCTTATTAAAATTAGATCTATCTCACACAAATACTTTACTTAATTACGACAATAGTTTTTTTTTTATTAACACACTTTAATAATATAATCATGAACAAGCAATAATAAAAAATCGTGTTTATTTCAATTCTTGTCATCATTAATTATCTGGTTATCATTATATATAAGTAAACTTCTATAATGATAAATTATTATTCTTGACTACAGTCAACTAGATAATTATTTAATACAGTAGACAGGAAGTGTCAAATTGCCTCAGCACTTGACCGTTTGTGAACTATGAACCAGCAGCTAACTAAGCAGATTGGTAATGTTTAAAAATGCTCAAATATATTGAGTTTTTTTTTGAGCTAGAAATAAACCAAGTACAAAACATCCAAATATTTAATTAAAGCATTAATCAATATATAACTTGTATTGTATTGTTCTTAAAATTATAAAATAAATAAGGCCATAATAACTAAAAGCAGTATATTGATTCAAATTTTAACACTCATGTCAGAAGTCGAAAGAAGAGTTGCAAACAGCTGGAAAAAAGAAAAACTGGAGCCTAAAAGAAGTAATGAAAGACCCTACACAATTCAACGAAAAGCAAATTATTTAACATTTATCATTAAAAATATGTATTAATGTTAGGGTATATAGATTCATTAAATGGTACTACACATACCTATACCCTGGTCAACCTTCTGGTTTTCATTTCTAGTGTAACAGCAATTGTGTTAGGTTACTAGACATAAAACTAAAGTGGACCTAATAAATAGTTTAATATACACTTTAAAATCCGTTTACCTTGTTCTATTTCCAAAAATGGACCATCAATTTGTCCATGAGTTGTGTGTATCTTATGTAATTAAAAAGCAATACTAGACAACAGAAGAATACAGGTATAAAAAAAGCCATATAGAAGACCTACATTATCTAAACTTGCTTTTTTGAATGAAACAAACAGAAGCTTAGTTAAAAACATTTACTAAATAATCATAAGATAAACTTTTTAATTTCTTTATAATAAAGAAATCTTGATAAGATATAACAAAAGAATATACAGTGGTTTAAGTTTGTTATATTAGTATGAATGGCACAAGTTGATTGATTTTTTTGAGACAGGAGGCAATCGAGTAGGTTATTAGAATTATGTGATAACCGCTGTCCATTGACCTGCAAGGTGGTGCTTTGGTGGTCCTAGTAATTTTGTTGACTTATATCTTAAAAGCTTTGTAGTTATGTTAACCTTAAGTTGCATTACTCATTGTTTATCTTGCATTACATATTCCGGGGATTATGTTTCAATAATTCCTTTTATTTACAAAAAGCCAGTCTTCTATACCTACTATATTGAAATAATTTCGTTTGGAACCGAATGCTGTGCTGGTTTTACGTCGTCAGTGATAACAACTTAGCCACTAAAGGTCTATTATAATAGACATAAATTATATGCGAATAATAGAATATAGCAAGCGTTCAAAACTTCTGCCAATAAATGTCATATGCTAAACAAAGTACGAAATATTATCATCGCGTTACACCTAATTCTTTCATAAGGTTGCAACAATAACTACATAGTTTAGACAATTATCTGTTAATGTACTGATAATTTTCAATCGTCGGTAATTTGTTCAGCTTACACCACGAATTCCCTATAGTTCCAAGCTATTAAAGATTATTTTTGTTCATTCCTCAATGAGCTCTCATACCTGTAGAAAGACAAGTTAATATGAAAACTGACTCTCCTTTTAATGGGACGGGTGGCACCGTTTTGATATTACGTCGAATATACGTCAAGTACAGATTTTTTTCTCTATCATTCTGAGTGCTGAGAATTCGCGGCATGATGTTCATAATTTACTCCTATTCGGGAGTAAGGTTTAAAGTATACACTTTACTACATACACGCGTTTAATAACATGTGCACGAGAAATATCAGTTGTTTAATTTCAAAATAATAAACCAGTTTTTAATAATCAAGTTTAGCATGGTTAATTGGCATTAAAACATTTGATCATTTCAGAATACCAATGATGATAAAAGAGTGTTGATGATGGTACTATACGTTTCAGTGTTTGTGTGGTGCGTGTTCGTGCGCAAGTAATGTGTCGCGACGAGGGCACTGGCGGATGGGTGGCGCTCAGTGGCGGCGGCCTCGCCGATGTCATGGTGGGCCGCCGCTCGGGACACTTCGTTACTGGTAAAATACATTTTAATGTGACAGCAATAAATTCCTAATGTCGGCCTTTGAACATATGTGCCCATAATTCGTATCGTAAGCGCTCGATCGTGAAACACCAGAGGTCGAGGTGACGCGCATTACCTCAATTTTTCTTTTTCTGATATTGGTTGCCTGGAAGAGATCGCTCGAAAGCGATAAGGCCGCCAGTTGCAGTATTTACTTAATTATTTTAATTGTACTGTATTTCTGTATTACTGCATCGAAGTATTAATAAATAAATATTTTTTTACATTTAAAACACATTGTAAAGCTATATTATTTATAGGCTGACTAAAAATAACCTTAATCAAAATAATGGGCGACAGTTAAAAGTGGGTTCTATATTCAAAATATGCTATGAGTCGCATATTTTATAATAAATGAAAATAATCTTAAAGAAATATACTAATATTATATTGAATGACAGGCATACCCGATGCGGCCTGCGAGAGCAGCAGCGACGCACCGACGCCAATGTTGCCCTACGAGTATTACATTCACGGGAAACGAATCAGCGACAATACGGTGAGATTTCTATGTTACCAATTATTATCAACAAAGCGTAATTCAATATTTATTTCCAGTCGAGTCTAAGATTGAAATCCTTTAGACCTAAAGACTGTGAGCAATCATTCCCTATGCTGCATCCCAATACCAAACTCCTATAGAAGAGAATTCATTTTTGGCGAAGGATAAAATGCTGATACTTGGATGTTCCAGTTTTAAAGTATTCACACAATTTGATATCTAATCCTAAGCCAAAAAAGTAATAAAACCGTACAAATAACATTAAAATCATTTACATGTGAAAGTTCAAAACATAACAAACAGTTATACAAATTAAATTTTTAAGGTAGAAAGTGTATGAGTGTAAGTTAAAGTGGATCTGTTAAAATAATAACTGTTGAAATAAGAGCTTCATCAACTGGTAATTATTAATAATAAAAACTATATCTAGGCTAACTTGTATCGTACTAGAGTAGGCTATTACTAAAAAATCCGTCGACAGGTTATTGGCCCAAATTCTTGTTACCAACATTGGATTACAGATTGCAGCTAACAAAGATGGTGGATTACGGATTGAGCCAGGTTAATGGGTTCGGTCGTATATCAACAGAGCGTTAATTCAGATATTTTTTGCCAGTCGTGAGCACCAGTATGTTGATCCATCTAACCATTATAAGTATTGTGAGGACCAATTCACTTAGGTCTTTCAAGACCAAGAGCGCACTACTTGCCTAAAAGGAAGGCAACCACAGGCTGATACTGGAATCGATGGGCGGCAGATATATATCAACAAATAGATTCCTAAATCCTGGGCTCACAAGACTGGTCGCCTAATAATAATGAAGCCTCATTTATTCTTTGAAAGTTCATCCAAAATACACACACTCTTACACAAACCGTTAAATATTGTTAATAATGCAGACCTTAACGTCCGCTTACGGCGTGGGCCGTACATCAAATTAAGGTTCCATATGTCTCTATTACTTAACTCAAAATGTATAAAAAAATGTCCCTGTTTGTAATTATAGTTATAAAAATGTTGTCTACTATAAGGGTTACTTAAGCGTAGCTGACCACTGAATAGTACTAGAGTAAGTTTATCATGAAAGAAGTATGACAGGCGTTGCACCGCATGTCGTATGTTGCCATTTATGACCAAAAAATTACAACTTTGTACATTTAGCAGATGAAAAGTTTACAAATACTATCTTCTTTATATATCTGTATACTACGATGAATAATATTTCTGTTATGTAAAAAGTATAACGATATTTACTTATATTGCCAGTGTAAGACCATTCTACAGGGATAAGCTGAGAAACAAAAGCACCAGCCAGATTTGTATTAGTGTTTTATTGCATAATTGAGCGTGTTACAATTTTTCTCAGTACACGCCGCTGTTATACCTCCGCTTGTAATCTTGGAACAGTTGCCTATGACACACCTGCAATTAATTTACGAACCAATTAAAAAATAATTAACTAAGTCTTTCAAGAAAAGAGCGTAATAATTTTTAAAGGCCAGCTACCAGTTTCCCACGCTATGTCTTTGTTCAATTGTGTCCAGGGCGAATTTATATCATAAAAGTCCCATCAATACGCAAATATTAGAACTCAAAGGTACCTGTTATGGCGCAGCTCTTTTCAGAACATTCACCGTTTAGTGGTTTAAGACACCTGGATTCAAGTCCCACTTCATAGAACCGTTCCAACTATTAATAATGGCTCGACCTCATCGAAATCTTTTACAACTTGGGCATCGTACATCAATCATTAACGTGTACATAAGCCATGACAAATTCACAAAAATCTAGCACAACAAATGCTCCTTTATAGCATCGACGAAAGCAACTATTGCCGACCTCTAAGGGTTAGTTCCAAGGTAATTGACCAGTGCATTGCTACACGGAAGTACCTTTTATGGCCTCTGACGTACGTCTTTGACCCAGCGGTCTGTCGGTCAATATATTATATACAAATTTATGTATTATCTGCGCTCCGAGGAATCGAATTTTATTTGCGAAACCCCTTAGCCACTAAGCTCTATGCATAGCTAACTGTATTTTTTTTGTAATTGTGTAAGTTTACATGTGTAATTTTATTTGTTAAATTAATTATGCACTTTTGTACTTAACCCTAAGTATTTTTCCTTACTAGGGTTGCCTGGTAATCGCTTGTCAGCGATAAGACCGCCCATTGCGTCCTTAAGTTATGTTATCTGAATGTATATAAATGTACCAAATATGTAACACAAGAAAGTGTTAAAAAATACATTAATAAAACTGTAATAGTATATTCCTTATAAAGTTATACACATACACATTTAATATAATTCAAAATCAACAAATAACGCGAATTAGTATTAAAATATATTTTTAAAATTTCCAGGTGGTCCTCGAATGCACGATACAGAAAGACTTCCAGTACCACAAAGTGATGCCAACATTCCACCACTGGCTCACTGAGGAGAAACGTTTCGGCCTCACCTTTCAAACGGCGGCCGATGCGAGGGCCTTCGACAAAGGCGTACGAACCGCACTAGAAGAATTGTTAGACGGTAAGATGCTAAGATTTCAGAGTCAAAGTCAAATCATTTATTTCCATTAGACCACCTAAAATGGCACTTTTCAACGTCATACAAAATACAAAGAAGATTCTAGTTGCCCCTTCCAAAAGGTAGTTTCGTGTGAAGAAGAATGGGCAAGAAACTCCACACTTACTCTTTTAAAATTGTTTTACAATATTTTGTTTACATTAGTTAAATAATTATATGTGAAGAGCGTAGAATATTATACATTAAAGAGTAAAATAAATAATATAAAAAAACACAATAAAACCGTGTGTGAGATAAAATAAAATAACGTTTAACTAAATCAAAGACTTAACAGAAGAGTACTCCTCAATATGCTAAGTATGACTGTCGTATGTCAAATCACGTTTACTCACGACTTTAGAATCTCAAGAAGAACTCTCCTTGAAAGATGTGACCTTAAAAATCAGTCATCACTTCCTTTTTCGGAATTAATTCAGTATCTGCGCAATAAAGCTATGAAACTCACTTCTCATCAATGTACTTTAACGCTATCTTCTCTCAAATCACTTTTTAAGAATTCCTTTCTGAAATTATCGTGATTTGTATGTTTAACACTTGTTTTAATATTTTAATTAGTAGTACATAGTCATTATTCAGTTGATTTAATATTCCATACCAGTGTTTTATATAATTCACTAAGAAGGGATGGTGAGGGCTACCCTGTTGTCCTCCTAATTATTTAAGTTTTATTATCATTGGTTTTTCATAGATAAAAAATATTCGTTACAAAAATACAAATCTTCTCTCTTTACAATGCGTACAACGAAGTGAAAATAAATATATGTATGCGAATATGAAATGATGAATGTCAAAACTAATAAACTAATATTTACAGATATTTAATTTAATTCATATCGTTAAACTATAATATGCAAGTTAATGGAATGTACTTTTTAACTAAAAACTAATTTTAAGTTTATTTTGGTCCTTTGAAATTACTCCTTATTTTATACCAGAGTATCGTAGGTAGCTTGTATAGATTAAAAATGTTTAATAAGCTTAGACGTGAACTAATTTATCTAATGTGCTTTCTTTTGCTTCCCTTCTACCGTATACTGGATTCCTACACGGTGAGTTATACATACATTCATAAATTTGAATTACATAGTGGTAAATTGTCGCCAGATATGGTTCAGACGATGAAAGTATATTTACAGAAGAATTTTTATGTGTTTTTATGTGTTGAGTTTTAAATTTCAATAAAATTGTATCTGCTAATTTAAATACAAATATTTATGTTTCCTTTTCAGGTCTGGGCGGCTCGTGGCCATCACACTATTCTTACAAACCACGAAATCTAGAACGAAAAGATGATGACGAAGAAAATAATATATTTGAGGTAGGTCTTTTTAAAAATATCAAAGATTTTTTCTTTTTATGTTGATATTTTTTATTTATAAAAACTCTAAATTTCCTTTTTATATTTTTCCAGTGTCTGAATCTTCCAACGGACTCGCGTTCCAGCTCTGAAAACTCTACAGCCAGTCGTGTTCGACGAAATGACGATCTACAAACGCCTATTCTATCAGCTATTACTCTTCCAAGACACCCTTTATCAGGTAACATGCGAGATTAGCTGTAGCCAATAGTTAAACGATTCGTGACCACCTAGTGACTCTTTATACCTAAAAGTTACCATTATGTGGTGTAAAGTACTGGAAAGTCGAAAATAATATTAACAATAACGTGTAATTCAATCCTCATCGTAACGTTTTAGTAGAGGAATCAATTGGACACACTCGTCTCCAGACCAAAGGGCGCGAGGTGGAAGCACTGTACATGCTCGCTTTCGGCTAGTATCATAATGTCTGCGAGTATGAACAGCCGGCTTAAGATTTTTTAAATATAATCGAAAGTGTATGAAGTTTTCTTAAATCTTTCTTTTATTACATGTCTAGTATCATTTTATATTACAGTACATTATTTTATAAAGCATTAAGAACTAACAAAATTAATAGTTATTTTTCCTTGTAGCTTTCATAGACAAGTCACATTAAAAATAAATGTGTACACTGCTTAGTGGATTATGAATGTTTCATGTTTTGATGAATAAAATCAGAATTATTTTTATTTTTTATTATTTTCAGAATCTCTGAAACAATACGAGTCTCAATTCGCTGACAAAGTCGTTGATGACGACTCGGAGAGATGCCCCTACGTACAACTTTCTGCCGTGAGTATTATTGACAAAATACAACCAAGATATATTGTTAATTGTAAACAAAATTAATTACATAATTAAAAAGCAAATTTCATACAACTGTATGTTGTTGTTTTTAATAGTATAACTTATTCTCCCTATTAGGTTCACGAGTATATGTATCCGCAAGTGGGATCTGGTGGTATTATTAGTTCAGAGAAGTCTTCGCCTAACACCAAGCCGGTATTGATGAAGAGAGATTCTGGTAATGAATATATCTACTCAAATTATCCCTAGTATGTAACTCAAATAATATGAAAAAGTAACATATTAAAAATTCAACAATATAATTATGTCTATATAAAGAAGATAAAAGAATGAGAAATTGCGCTGTTATTCAAATAACAATTACGTACCCTAATTTTACTTAGTATGCCAACTGTTCATATTTGACGAAAAAACCACATTGACTTCAGAAAAACACAAAAAATGCGTTATTGTTGGTATTATATATTTTTAATTATAGCAATGTACAAAATTAGATTGATTACAAATAAATAAATATTAATAACCTTATTACAATAGTTTCTATATATTTTGAAATGAATGCAAATAACTGATTTATTTTAGAAATGTGTTATAGTAAAATGTGTTCTTTTTTCAGGATCTATAAAGAAATGCTCTTACAGCGGACCTCCACCTTTGCCTGATAAGAAACCTGCCGAGACGTTTCAAGCTAGACTTAAGTGCAGGTAAATTGATAGATATTGCCTGGCCTTTATTAATAATAATTATGGGAATAACTCTGGTTACTACATGGAGCACACATTTCTGATTTTATTAATCCTCTGTATTGAGTGACCTTGTTTCTATGATGCAAATACATACAAGACAGTATGTATAGATTTAAAAGACTACTACTTTACTATTTATTTTAATTATTATCATGTACTAGCTGCCCCCGCGAACTTTGTTTCACCTTAATATGATTTACATACCATTTTTTTCCTCCATAAAAACCTTTCTCAGGTCAGCCGTCTTAGAAATTATTTCTCAATCTTTTGATATGAAGTTAATGTTAAATTGTGTACATAAGATTAACTAAGTACAATTTATTATGTTGATCAGTGCGGTAATTTTATTTATATGCGTAGTTTCGTCAACAGATGGCACCACATGCTGTTTAAATTCGTAAAATTTATTTATTTATTTTTATTCGATAACTTATCCGACATTTAATTACTTATTCTGCTATTTGGAGCGGAGAAGAATTCACAAAAAAAATAGATAACTAACATCGTTCCAACCGATCTTGAGTTATAAGTAGTGTAACTAAAACGTCTTTTATTTATATATTTAGATTAATTAATAATAATAGATTCACCATAAAATGTCATACATACATTTGCCTATATATAGTTAGACTTTTTTTTAATTCCTTACCTTTTAAAAAATGTATATAATTCAAGTACCTATTTGAAAAGTAATAATTTCTTTTGTCTTCAAAACAATTTTCTTATTTTTTTTTAATTTTAAAATCATACCTTTAAAACCATATTCCTTTAAAACCATATTTATATAGATGTAACTTATATTATTAGAATGTTTCAATTATTAATACAATTTTTTTATGTACAAAAACATTTATTGAGTATATATAAATTTCAGACACTGTCACGAGTGGTATCTTGAGAGCGCGAATAGAAACGGAGCGTGTGAATACGCCCCCGATTGCTTCAAAACTTGCGTCGATCGCGTCAGCTGCATACAATGTGCTCAGGTAAGACTAGGTTTATTTAAAAGTATTTTTTTATTTCAAATAAATATGTATTGTTTATTTTGAAACATGGACTGTTCTCTAAGTTGGAAGAGACCAGAATCACCTCGCTACGATTTAGTATCAAAGAAATTAGTGTACACAAATACGACATTTAGTACACATTCATAAGCTTTGGAGAATCATATTTAAATACATATTATCTAATTCCCTCAGCGCGTTATGAAAAATTTATGAGAGTGAAATTTTACGATGCGCGCGCACCGTGACACAAAATTATCAGTATGGCCGCCGAGCGTGCGCGAGCGAGATGGGAATAAGACAATCTACAAGTAAAAAGAAATAGAATATGCGTGAAGTTAGCAGCTATGCCAAGAATTTTGAATGACCATAATGACATTTGTAGTACCTTTTAAACAAATAAAGGAGTTTTAATTATTTTTTCAAAGAAATTTTGCAATGCTTTTTCACAAAGACCTATTGTTACTTAGTTAAAAGGTTATGAAACATACCTAGTTATTAAATTGAATTAATAATATAATAAAATAATAATAATTATTATTAATATTAATTAATAATTGAATAATATACTTAATATTAAATATTGTTAAATTATTAACGCTAAATATTTATTATTAATTATTTAATATTTAAAAAAAATAAAGAAAACCAAAGAAGTATAACTTCTTACGCGCGTACATAAGTACACGCACCATTTTTTAAATATGTTTGAAAATGACAATCAACAAATTAATAACAGCACCGACAGACATACATAATACAAATCTACTTTAAAACTACTTTTCAGTGCATGCTGTACCACTGTATGTCGGATTCAGAAGGTGACTTCGCGATGCATCCCTGCGCCTGCACTGGACCAGACGAAAACTGCGCTAAGAGGTTAACATTTTATAATAGTTCATAAATTACTATCAAAGGCATTTACGCGTATTTCTATTTTTGTGAACATTCTTAAGTTGTGCGTAACCAACAGCTACTAAAGCATGGTTTTACATGCTTAGTAAGATACTTGTTTTTGTTATAGACAGAAGTCTCACAGTATTGTATGTAATAATAATAAATATTATTTATTTTATAAATGCTTATTTGATTTAAAATTCGAGAGTTAATGCCTGAAAAAGACCAATAAAATCTTAATTGAATAATTGTATTTTTCAATTGATCAACAGTTGAAACGTACAATTAATGTAATACAGTAAAAATAATATTGTCCTTAGACCAATGTTAGGATAAAAAGCAACTGAGTATATTTTCAGATGGATCGGAATTACTCTTCTAAGCCTTGTGGTACCTTGTCTATGGTGTTATTTGCCGCTGCGTTGCGTACACAAAGCGGCCAGGTCTGCACGAATAGCTGGAGGGGCCCATGCCCCAATGAGGAAATAGCATATGATCATATATCGTAACAAGTGAAATGTGAAGTTAATAAGTGCAGTGTAAAATCAAGAAGTGTTCTAGCATTGGTCGAGTGAAATGATCTATAACTACAATCATCTAAGTTGCTAGTGAAACTAGTGTTTGTTTTAAAGCAATAGTTTAACAGTGTTTAAACCGAGATCTCAGTTGGCCGGTTCTGGCCTAGTCCAAACTTGGCCAAGCTGAGCCAAAAATAGCGGTTCATGTTTTATATATATTATATATATTTGGTGGGCAATGACCGAGTGCGATGGGACTTCAGTGCAAAAGACTTAAAAGCTGTTTTAGACTCGAAAGGAAAGGAAGAAAATTTTATACCACTCAATCGATGTGTGTGACAAGTTGTAATGGGTCTTTCTGCTTGTCTTCGTAAAATAACGTTTATGCCAGAGGTTAATGTGAATTAGACTTACCAAGGAAATGTGAAATATATGTATTGATTTCTGAAATCAACTTAGTTTTAAAACAATGAAATATTGAGTGACAAAA
Source organism: Pieris macdunnoughi (assembly GCA_905332375.1). Classification (NCBI taxonomy): domain Eukaryota; kingdom Metazoa; phylum Arthropoda; class Insecta; order Lepidoptera; family Pieridae; genus Pieris; species Pieris macdunnoughi. Next base: position 606,571 of record CAJOBZ010000041.1, read on the forward strand.
ATCACTTGCAACGATTATATTGTTTATTTACATACAATCAATATTTACAAAAATGTTTTGAACAAAGATATGTATAAAACATATTTAAAATCATGTTTTGAAATTGTTCCTAATTTTCAGAATTGAATTAAATAGGGATGTAATATTTCCGTTACTTATACGGTAAATGATATTTTTCGTATTTTTACCTATCCGCATAAAGTATTTACAAGTACCTGCAATTATCGTAAAAGAAAATGTCTATACATAAGAGGTATTCATATACTTTATTCAATAGTATTTTACTTTTAGACGAATACTTTAGTGTCATAATTTATATTATAGCCGTTTCCATGACAAAAATTTGATATTTTTGAGTACTTTTTACTCAAACAAATTCATACTCGATTTTTTTTCTTATTAAATGTTGAATTTGAATTATAAGTAATGCTTGATATAGTGGTGACAAAAAATAATGTTGCCAGTAAAGCTTTCATAAGATTAATAATATTTCTGTTTGCATATAGAAGTGATTTATTACTTTCCAAGAAAGAATTTTGATTAAGGGTCTTCCACAGTGCAGTTACTTTTTTATTAGACATGCAGAATTATTTCTATTACATGTGTTGCTTTGTTAATGCATTTTAAATGGCTTTAAATTTAATCTGGTTGTAAGTTCAGCATATTTTTGAAGATTGTTTTAACTATATGTTGGTTATATAGATGTTATCTTTTGCTTGTTCTATTTATAATACTGGCCATTTGACATTGGCCAATATTGACCAATACTTGGTTTAGTGATACAATTTCGATCAAATGTGTCGGCAAGTGTTATATTGTATGATATATAAAGTCATGCTATCTTCTTCTAATTGATTACTTTAAAATGAGATACCATGATTTTTCTTAGTAATGTAATAAATGTTGAAATGTTGACGTAATTCAACATATCTTCGTAACCTGTCTTGTGTTACAAACATCACATTTTATTGTTAGTATTTTTTACTAATAGTAGGCCGTTAGTTAATAAAATCTGCTATATTTTTGTCTTGATTCGGAGAAACACGTACAAAACTTTTTATTTATAGAAATACGGGTAGAATCGTTACCTAGCATTTTATCTTTTTGCTTAAAATATTTTTGAATATTAAAACGTAATGTCACTGGCAAGAAATTTAGATATAATATTTTAATGTTATAACAATTAAATGTTAAGGATTATTAATCATTATTATTATATAATCTTTAATCTGATCTAGTCTTCAATTTGAAGTGTAATCAGTATTTTTTAAATTCCTTTAAAATTCAGTTAATATCGACCAATGATTTTTCTAATGGTACAAAATAAGTTCAGGTTAGGTTGGATCTTTATGCTTGTCTACATAAAATAATAAAAAAATGTATTTAAAGTGTAAAAATAAAAATATGAAAACCAATGTGTTTTGCGAGGGTGGGCTCACTCGTGAATTACCTCGGATTTCGTATTTCGATTCGCCGCCATAATTGTATTATGACAGCGATGACAGGACCGAATCTTGTTGCCATATGAAAGTGAATATTGTCTATGGTCGCCAGCTTATATTTCCAACCGTTACGCACCTAAACTTTTTTCGTCCATTTTCATTTAATTATTCGTAAGTAATATAAATTCGTAAATAATCTAACTTATGTAAGGAAAATGTATTTTAAATGTTTTTTAATTAACAATACATATTATATACTACATCAGTTTCGAATCTTAAAAAATTTAGATATATAAAGAGACTTTAATAAGTAGAATAAGTATAAATTATGTGTGTTTAGTGTCTATATGAATAAATGTCAGATTATTAAAGTAAACCAAAGTTTGTCTGATGTGTGGACCCTTACAGGGTTATTAATGTATGCTGTCATACAAAATATTGAATAAATAATCATTCAAATAACGGCTTTTATTATAAAAATCTCTTAAAGATGTACTAAATTGTTATTATTATTTATCAGGTACTGCATTATGAAATAAACAAGATATTGAGAATAAACTTTGATGAAACTATTTTGTCTCGGATAAAATATTGAAAGGCAGATAAATTAGAATAAAACTTTATTTTATAAATATTATCCTGTGTCGTAAGTAATAAAATAAACTAATTTTCAAATCAACTCCAAAGTTAACAAACATGTACATATTCATTTTAACGATTTACCTTATTTAAAATTGACTTAAAATGTATTTTTAAATGAATCGATCATTATTTATTATCTAGGCACAATTTAAAATAAATTATTTACAATTAAATTTATATTTCAGGGCGAGACCTTTAATTCTTGGATTTTATAATCTTTATAATCATTAAAATTTAAAGGGAGTTACCGTTTAATTTATCTCTTTTTTTTTAAATAATTTTATGGCCATGGGTAGATTAATTCATCTCATTAAAAAGTAAAAGTAAATAGAACCTAATAAAATGGCGGTAGCACTATGGCGCGCTGCGTTTGACGTATCGAGTCTTTCAAAAATGTGCGCTTTTGTTTATTGAATGCCTCTTCTTTTTGTGGTTCCTCTAAAGTCGGCGTTATATCTGTTTCTTCATAAGATGGTAATGTTCTACCAACTGTACAAATAAAAAAATATCAATTTACGTTTTTGTGTGAATACTAATAAATAGACTCACTATCGGCAGACTATCACACCTTAGAATTTATGTTATGAAGCTAGCAAATTACTTTTGGTTATAATATTACCACAGAGTTGTGTCGCTGCAGATTTTTTTTTTAATAATATACATTAACTATTTTAATACGTACATCCAGGCTCAGTCGCAAAATGTAGAGTTGCTGAGGGCTTACTCCAACCAAATCTAAAAAACAAAACATGACTTAGTATTGCGGTTGTCTAAGATTTTTTTTATTTGTAGCTTTAGTAAAGTAGGCACCTTAATATGAGGTAGATCTATATTTCTTTTAAATAGAAACAATGCGGGCTGCCAGTCGAATTAATAAATTAAAGATTAAACTTGCAAAGGGCAACCCCCTATCAACTTTTTAAACAGTATTTAATATTGATGAATACCTGTTTCTTGAAGTAACTATCGCTTCGTAGACTGTGGATGGAGTTAAACCACGCACCATATACGAAGCACTATGAATCGGACCTAAAAATTAATAAACTAAACAACTCAAACAAAATTAAAAACTTATTAAACTATTTGTATATTTTCTTAAAAGACATTATATCATACTACAAGCTTAGTACACATCCTTTTTTTTAAATATTTTGATTTTAAAACTATTTACAAATCCATTTTACCATCACTTGAATCGCCCGGAACAACGATTTTGCTCCACAGATTAGCGGGAGCGTTAGTTGTGAACGCATCGGGCTCTGTTGTCGATAGTCGTCCGTAGTATGGCCGCAGCCATAAGTTATATTCTGAAAGTACCGTCACATTAAAACATTCAACATGTCAAAATTAAAAATTAGTAAATTACAGACATATAAGAGTATTACTGCCTCCCAACTTTAGGATTTACCTGCATTACACACACACACACACACACAACATTTCATAAACAATATATCTATTATATATTTTGCGAATGTGAAGAATCTATAACAATATTCATGACCACGGATCTTCAACTGCTACCTTGCCACTTTAGATCACCATGCATTAGGTTATGGGAACTTATATGTGATAAAGTCAGATTAATGGAACAGGCAGAATAGCTATACAAACATAATATTAACTAAGTAAATAAAACAACAAACTTACCAATAATGGAAGAGTATGAATCGACCTCCCAAAAGAGAGTATATGTAACGGGGGTTGGTTTGTTTAACGAAGAATCCACTTTGAAAGATGCCACATTCGGGACACCTAAAGAAATATTTTAACATTTAAATAACTTTTAAATGTTAGTCCGATTTTCCTAAAATTAGCATTCGTATCATTAAGCCAAGCTTCTAGAAATAATGAGCGGTAAGCGTGTTAAATTGAAGACAATACTATAGTCCGTTTCGTTTGATTGTGATTGGTCAAACTGAAAGACGGTGTTGCTTGGTCGGCATTTTTCCATTATAAGCCCCGCACGTTGACATTGCGATGGAACCTTGTCACAATAACAGCTGCGTGACATCATCCATCGCAGAAAAGTACAGACAACAAATAAGTTAATAATAATATTAATTTATTTGCCTGAATGTTTCACGAGCACGGCTGTTAATTACTTTCTTTCTCATTTTAATAGGATTAGTATGATAACAAAACTAAACAACAAAAATAAAACAGGATAACGAAAATAAAAAGCAATAAAAAACACGTGGTAGATATACTTAATACGCGTAAGCGCTGACTGACATTGCGCACGGTACTGAGCCTAACAGTTCGACTACGTCACTAAGATGGCCGCCAGTCGCAATATCAACGTGCGGGACTTATACTTCCTTTTAGGTGAAATTATGAATTTAGACAAGGTTTTTTTGTTACGGTCAATTCTTTTGTTAAGCATGCTTCCTTCCGAAGCCCTTTTGCAGATTTTTACTTATTATTTGCCATAGCTTAGTAGGTACATGTTAGATCTAGTCAGTCAGTAAGTCTAGTTGAGATTATTAATAAATTATTCCTCACCCGTGAGCTTGAAAGATACATCGGCCATGCCTAGTTTGTTTTCCGCGCGGAAAGTGAAGTTTCCGAGATCCGACTTTCGCACGGTTCGGAATATCAGCTGATGTAAATTGTCTTGTACCATCATTACCACTCTGAAAAAAAATAAGTCAAAGTAAAGGCGTGAATTGCTAATTAATATATCGTATAATTTGAATAACGAAACTTAAATGCTAAGATTTTGAGTCGAACCTTAGAGCTAAGTTGGACTCCCGTATATGAAAAACGGATTATAAGTCATTACCTACCCTTAACCTTAATGCTGACATTATTAAACTATATATCGCATACCTACATTGAAACTATTTTTAAATATGAAATAAAGTACACAGCAAAAATATCAAACCTGTTACGATACATAATATAAAAAGCTTAGGGTTGTGTATATATAAATAAAATAAGCTTAGAAATGCATTGCATGCATGCATTAATTGTGGGTCGACAGTGAAATGATGGGTGAAAAATACATTCACAAAATACGAAGGAAATGAACAGACCATATTGCAAGGTGTAATTATATAAAATGTGGTTCGCCGCGGCCACCCACTCAGGGTCCTCAGGGGACTCAGGACAAAGAAACCTGGCAAGACCACAAAAGCGATGGGCTGACGACATCATAAAGGTTTCTGGGGAGAAAAGGATGGAGGAAGCAAAGAACAGTTATATTAATTATTAATACAATTTATAATACCTATCATCCAATTTAACAGTCCTTCCATCTCTGAACCAGGTGGTTTTAGCTGGGGGAACTGCGAATTCCAGTTTCGCTGTCAAAACCGCCCGAAGACCAACTGCTGTGTGGACGAAACTGCGATCCGTTGTCACTACTGGTGCGTCTGTGACACAAATTATATTTAATCCCGCTTTAAAAACGTAGGCAGGTTCGACTATGTTAGAGATATGCCATACGAAATAATATACATGCATAATGTAATATGTATATACTATATACATATATTAATTTTATACACCTGAAAAGTTTGTTTTTAGATACAAGATAATCTCCGTCACAACTCGTTCAAATTGTGTGTTAGATATTGCATTTAAATAAAAGATTCTACAAGTTAAGAAAGAAAAATGTGAGAGAGGAAAGATATCCTTTTGAGAGACTCCCGTTGCGTTTTTACTAATAAATTGTCTAACATTGCGATCTAGCCTAACATACCCACTAATATCATCATCTCAATGGTTATACAGCCCCTTGTGCGCCTTAGCCTCCCAAGTACACTTCGCCATCGCAATATATCTAGTGCTTCCAATGGCGAACCTATTGTTTCGAGTCCTTGACAACCCATCCCAGCCAACGCAGCCTCGGTCTGCCGGGTTAATATTACGGTCCTGCCACCGGGTTGTGAGTCCAGTAACGAACTTGGGGTCTGTGTACCTTTGTGCAAGTCCAGCCATTGGGCCTTTGCACTTTATGCCAATTGGACGATCCTGGCGTTGTATAGATGTTAGAAAGTCCTTCAGTACAATGCATCGTGGGATAATACGCCTACCATAGCCGTCGCAGGTTGACCTGGTGGGGAAAGGTTCTGTGGAAGAATCCTCCGGGTCCCAGGTTCTAGAACCCCACGGGGCCACCAGCAATCACCCGGCGCAGAGACACGGTAACAGCGTAGCCTTGTCAGCATCCACCATCGCGATCAGCCGTTATACTAAAAGGTACTTTACGGAAACGAATGATCTAGAATGGACTTATGGAACAGCAAGGCCCTTCACATCGGCCAAGACAATCCTGTTCTAAGAGCTGGGAGCGGGCCATTTCTTGCAGGGATCTTCACCATCCCTGTTTAACATTGTAGCGAGTACGCCAAACACAGTTCGTCGCAAATAAGACGTCAAAGTTTGTTCGCAAAAATCTTCCCTTGAAAATAAGAACTCGTTTGCTTGCTTAAGGGGCCACCGCCGGAGCCCTTGGTCGCAGCAGAGCTAATCATACTCGTAAACCAGTCTGCCTACTAAAACGGTGTTTAGCCGGAAAGTGTCAGATACTTATTTAATAGAGCTCTATTAATGGGACCATGCGGTTCACCCTGCAACTCAGCAACAACAATGATTTAACGTACCGCAATCCGCGGCAAAGACGTTTCTGTGAATCTGTTTATTTATGATTTGATCTCCGAAAAGGTGCTAGCTATGAAGTTTTTGATTAATGGAATCAGTGTAATCAAAAAATGACTCTTAACATGATTTAGAGCAGATGCGAAACTCTCTCCCTGAGGTCAAAAGTGAGTTACAGAATCGCACTGTTGTCCATCAATGGGCTATTTCTTTCTCTGCTTCACACTTTTAACATTCGCTCGAACGTTGTGAAGGAAATAATCGTGAGTAAACCTTGCCTTAGTCTTAACTAATAACAACTCGTACGGCTAAACAGGAGGCTCTTGATCACCTACTCCTTATTCGCCTATTTGATTGACAGCTAATGAACGGTGTTGAGCACAGAATGACATCCGGACTATCTGCAGCCATGAGTTCACCTAGCAACAACAAAGGTTGTAGCGCCACTGTGTTATTTTTATTATTTAGTATCTGTTATATACCATAAATGTCTCGGATTACGCATGGTAATGATGCATCTATAGACGTCTTTGAATATAGAAATGAACTCCTACGAGGCGTAATGCCTGGTTCTTACATTTTTACTCCAGTCAACAATAGGTTGGGGAGTACCAGTGGTTTCGCATCCGATGTCGACGTAATCACCCTTACGGACCTCTACGAAACCTTCCTCTGGGATAGTCTTGATTGATGGTGAGTCTAACAAAAATATATTTATATTAAATTACTGCATTAAACTTGACAAGATTTTACATGGGAGGGGTAGAATATATGGACCTAAATTACGCAGTATTTTCTCATTTATTTGTTTCATCTTCATCTCATTCTCATCGCTTTACAAAAATCAAAATAATTTTTAATTATGAAACAAATTTAAAAAAATTTGGTCCCTGTAGCAGAGTACCTTTAATTCTGGTGAATCCCCTCGCTGTATTGCGATACTTATTCTTTGAGCGAGGAAAGCACCAGCTCTAGCAGTATTAGATTTAATGAAACAAAAGATAAAACATTCGGAGACGACGTCAGAATGTGAAGTTTAAATAACGATAACAAGCAACTTCTTTGTGATTGCCCTAGAGACGTTATTGAAAACTTAGTAAATAATATAATAAAAAACGAATAAAATATTACTAATTAAATAAATAAAATAGCAAAATGTTAATAAAACCTCATTCAATGAACTTGTCTATTTTAAAATGCAATCGATTATGTCTACGTGTAACATTAAATTAATTCAAACCACATTGAAAGGAAATTATTTATCCCCATAAAGATGACTTAAAAACAATTATACTTACATTGTACTTCAACTGTGTGAGTCTGTCTAATAGGGCCCCAGGGTTCTTGTCTTATTACCTGTAGATACACACAAGGGGGTGGTGAGCAAGCGGGTCTCCAAGAACTCGGGTTCTTTTTACCAAGGGGATATGTGCGACGGCGGAGTCCAAGGTTGTTTGCCAAGGACCAGAACCAGTCTGTTGCACAGACGTTATCAAAGACGTTGCGTTTACTGAATGCTGTCTCCGACACTATCCACGTCTTTATATGTTCGCAGAGTGAGTTCAAAGTAGCAATATTGTGTTTACGTATTTCATATTATCTATTTTATTATTTGAAGCTAAAAACCTTAAAAATATAATATAATAGCTAAAATATATTATTAAAAGGAGTCCCTTTAGGCAAGGTTCCGAAGATACTAGCAGCGTTCCCCCTTTGAATCGCTAGACTAATTCTTTGTCCGAGGTAGCTGCCAGCTCTTTGGTCTCCTCACTCCTGTGATGCTATTTATGTATATTTAACCTGTTAGCTATTTCCTTAAAAAGCCTTACAGCGCTAGGACCTCACGGACCAAGGGTCTCGACACCGAATGGGACAAAATCATATTCGGAGCCTAAACCCCTGTATTTGCATGCTTTAGCTTTTTCAGCCGCTTTACAAGCACCAGCTCCGTTGTTGGTTTTTATTAAATTTTCTTAGTGACATTATAGTAATGGTTTAGTACTGTAAGAATAGTGTATGTATTTTTTGTTAATAAAGAAATATCTTATTTATTTATTGCAGATAAAAAAGTAGTATTTCACGCTTAAATTTAATTTAATAAATTTTAAAATATTTTGCTAATGTTACTTGCAGTTTTTTGGCTGATACGTTAACTTAACTCCACAGTCGGTACGTTCAAACATCCGCAGATGCATCAATGGATTGTTCTACTTGGCATGATTTTGACCAGAGAAAACGGAAGACCTTATGTAGAAATTATGTTTACTTTAATTTTCATACATTTTATATTTAAGATTTTGTAAAATAATCAGTAGATTTAATTCTATGTATGATGTCGTAAACTTAATAACTAAATAAATAAGACCCATCCAAGATGATTATTATCAAAAGTGAATGAATAAGTCTATTTTTATGTATTTTCCGTCATTACCGAGGCATTACTTAAGGATTAATTACACAAAGCTTTATTGAACTTCCTCTTTAGAAACTTAATTGCTTCCGAAGCTAATGAAGTATTTACGAACGTATTTAAATGAGATCTTACCAGACGCAGTTATGATGAGCTATTTGAATGAAATTTGAACTCGGTAACTAAAAATTTAGGCTTCTAATTTTATCAACAACGAAGTTATCGGGGGTCGAAAATTGCCTGAAATACACCGAGAAAATGATGGTACGGCCGTTCTGCTTTTTTGCTCGATTTGGCTTATAGATGAAACACCACCAATCCGGAACTAAAAACTCTGCGCTAACACAGTTATTTCGACAACTAGGGATATATTATACAACATTGAGGCACTGGGGCCTTCGGGCCGGCCAGTCCTCCAGACAAGAATCCTCGCTTTACATTGGAGAAAGAGCAGCACCTTTCTTCCACCACAGTGTATTTATGTGTATTAACGTAGGCATTATTTTGCGATGTTTTTTGTTGAATTGGTGTAAGGGCTAAAACAATGAAAAGTAACTGTTGCTTTAACAATACCTTTTTTAAGGGAATTTTAGTTTAATTTTAGATCGTGCACCTTTCAAATAAAGCCGCTACAGCTGGTAAGAAAATCCTGAAAATAGAACTACTCAAAAAAAATACAAATTCGAGTGCGTACACACATGCCCGACAGAACTTAGAAAAAATAATTCGAAAATGGAATTTCATTAACAGTCCAAATTTTATTGTTTTGAAGCAAGAGTCTGAACTATACCTACTCAAAGTGTTTTTAATAAGTTCCCGCTTTTATTACAAAACGAAAGTACTCTTCATAGAGTACTTCGTTATTATCGTATAATAATATGGCTTACAACCTACAAATAACAAAATAACACGAAGTGAACATCCACAAAAGAGTTAACAAATTGTTTAATTGTATAATTGGCTACCGGATCCCAAGCAACCAATTATAGTGATGGGCACTTACCGATGTTTACTTTCGATAAAATGTAACGTTTTAACGTGTATTGTTTTGGATAATATGTGTTTTATATAATCGGCTGTGAGCAATGTTAGCCTAGTGGCTTCAGTGTGAGAATCTCATCCCTGGTAGGTTCGATTCTTGGCTGAGCATCAATTGACGTTCTTTCTTTCTTACTTTCTGTGTTTTATACTAGATCGTTTGATTTGGTAACTTATAGTATACCGAATAGACTGATTTTATCGATACATTCTCTGCGGCTCTATTCACAAATTACTTAGTTAAGAGCGAAGGGCGGTGCCCGTACAAATTAATTGTTCCTAAGATAGTGCCGCGTTTCGCAACTCTAATTGTAACGTTTGTTTACAGAAAAGCCTTAGCTATGACTCTTAGAATCGTATTTTTAGAAACAATTAAGGCCAAATTTTTATTTTAACGGAGAAGTATAAAGCCAACGATACAAAATCTCAATGAAGAAGCAATTGTAGAGTCAAATTACTGAACTTATTCATTGAATATTTATATAGAGACTAGCGGCCCGTCCCGGCTTCGCACGGGTGAACGTTTATTTTTTTAATAATTTTTTGTATAAATTGATATGTTCTTTAATATTGTGTTGTTTTTTCTATCATCAATAGTTTTCGCAGCGCATGCGATGTTAGATATTTTATAGGCATTTTTTTACACCTTGAGTAACGTTATTGTAGTGTTAGTAGGGATCCTTATTGTTTTCTTGCAATTAAAATAGTCTATATTAATCAGTGGTAATGTAGCATTCAAATGGTGAACATTTTAAAATCGGTCCAGTACTTTTTGAGCCATTTCGTTACAAACGTACTTACATACAAATCCTTTCTCTTTATAATATTAGTATAGATATAGATAATAGCAGAGTATTAAAGGATAGACATGGTTCTAATTTAACACAAACCAAACAAAACGCCATCAGATCAAGCGACGCAAGTGGAAGTGGATAGGCCATAACTCCGAAGAGATTGCAATTACATCCCAAAGCAGGCGCTTGATTGGAACCCGCAAAGAAAGCGGAAGCGTGGCCGTCCCAAGCAAACTAGGCGTCGTACAGTGCAGATGTGGCAAAGGGAGCCGGAAAGAGTTCGAGGTAAAATACGAGGCTCAAGACCTTCGGTATTTTTTTAAGACGGGTAACAATAATAATATTTACAAAACACTAATCAATGATCCTCATGATAGCTCAGTCACCGATTTGCTCCAGTTCAAACAATTTGTATAACTCAAAACTTAGCGATTAAAAAGAGTGGCCGAAAGTTTCTTGCCAGTACCTTTTGCCCGCTCTACGCCCGTGACTTGCGAACTGGTAGTAAATGTATATTTACAATTAATTTAACTTATTTTTTGACATTCATTATTGTACTTGTTTACCTATATGAATAAAGATATTTTGAGTTTGAGTTCCATTAATTACCCTTAAAACTCAAAGACTCGTTATGAGTGGACACCAATTAAAAAAAGATTACCTCACAAGTGTAATCAGCGGTATCCTTCTCATTGAGTTGCTCAATCTGCAGACTGAAGTTGGAGTACATCCTCGTCCTGGGCGGCATCAGGTGATGAGGCACCTCACTATCGCCCAGTAGTTCTTTGTTTTTATGCCAGCGAACGCGTAGTTTCGCTTCTGGAAAGAAATAAATGACAATATGTGATTAATGCATTCGTGTAAGAACGCTCCCAAAAATACTTTAGTGGTAGGTACAGAAAATATATTTTTTGACTGAATTAAAACCACTGAACTCCTTTAACAAATGTGTAAGTACTTGATGTGATCTGATTTACTTAGAACGCTCTCCGAAAAATGCTGTCAAATTAATATTCTTTTTCAGTTAGTGTGAATATTTCATACAACGTATTTCGCTCTAAATTCGGTTTCCAAGAAATCAAAGATCGTTTCAGTTTTTGTCAAAGTTTTTAAACTTGGAACTTCCTATGCTGAGATTTTTTTTTTACTTTAAAGTATAGTATATAGTAAACTTATTTTTAATGTAAAGCAGGGTCCACACTATGCCGGGGTAGGCCGGGCGGGCTGACCCGGGCGGCCTAAGCCGCGTTGATGTAGACGTCCCGGGCGGCTTTGCCGGGTTAGAAAATGCCGGCCCGGGCCGTGCCGATCCCAACCCGCATAATGTAGGTACAGATCAAAGGAAGCCGAGCCGAGCCGAACAAAAATATAGAATGGGGACGTGCCGAGCGCCCCGAGCGGCTTCAGTTACAATTAAACCTCCGACCAAAGTAGACGAATTATTTTATTTTCGATTCAGTTTGTTTAAGTAGGGTTTTTTATTGTTCATTTTAAGTACTCTTCAACTAAATCACCAGTCTTGGTGTTGAAACTAAATAATGTAGGTAGAAATAGCCCGGTTGGCTTCGTTTTCAGTGTGGACGTCGTGCCGGACCGAACTTACCCGCCCGGCTTAGCCCACCCGGGTCAACCCGCCCGGCCTACCGCGGCATAGTGTGGACCCTGCTTAATAGGCGAGACGAATCTTTGGCGTAACTCGCACGAATCGTCTCGCGTGTCTGTGGTTGGAATCAAGATGCTGTTGATTCTTAAGGCAAAAAGTTAAATTCGTCTGTAATTTTAAATTCTTACCTCCAGGTAATTAAAAAAATAATAATAATTATAATTAATTTTATACCATTAAGATTTGTGTAAATACTTTGACTTGTGATCATTCAATTTATATCATACATGTATTCAGAAATTCAAACGATACTGTTCTATTTAAATAAAACACTATTTCATCGTAAATTATTTATCCTAATTCGAACTCAAAATACTTTTATTAATGGTGGTACAATATAGATATTAATAAAATAGTACGGCTTTCAAGTTGGTTTTTGTCTTGTTTAAATTAGGCATCGTTAGGTCTAAATTGCGTCATCACATTTAATGACGACAGAAAAATTATCTTTGTTCTGTTCGACACCGGTAATTTTGTCTGTATACCTAATACTGGTAATCACGACCTTCCCCAAGAAAGAAAGTTTTCATTTTTTGACCAAAATCACTTGAGAGAAAAAAGGAAAGAGACTGGAGGGGTTGGAGACAAAAATAGTTATTGTCCAAAACTAAAAGCGTTATATACGTTTTTGTCAGTTTGAGTTTAGGGATTAATAAAGCTACCTAGACAACGCGGAATGCATTCGATACATTGAACATCAGCATGTCACCATATAATTCTGATAGCAATAATTTTTTTCTCATTTTTCACATAGACTTATTCACAAAATTCCGAAAACTATAAATGGCGCCAAAAGTAGCTAACATCGCGCATGCGCTAAGTTTTGTCATTACCACGGCGCCATGTTGTGACTTTTAATTTATATTAACTAGTCTGTGGTCGATCGATAAAATTTGTCGAAATCATATTATTGTCTTACTTGTTCTTATTTTAATTCATTATAGAGAGGGCTTACGTGGTTATGAATTTGAGAATATTTAAGTAAGTTTCTTACTTCGCATGTTTAGAATTAAACTATAATTATTATGTTAAATTAAAACTATTTTGGTTTACATAAATCTAAAAGATATTTGCACCGAATTTAGCATTATTTTGTAGAAAGCGTTTAACTACGAAGTTTTATACCATAAACATCCCGATAAAGCATCCAAATGAATTAATAGAGTTTATTCAAAACCGATTGTCATTATGGTTACAGCATTGTCCAGTATTGTCTAGACAGCGTATATAAAGACGAAACAAACTTCTATTATTAAATTGAACGTGTTAATATAGGAAGAAGTTGATATATTAGATTGAGCGGGTCCCTTCACAATTGGTATACAAAGATCAAATCTACAAGCTTCCTGTGCAGTAAACTTTGTACAATTTGTGGATGTATGAAACACTGTGCGTAGCTGAAAATGGATGTGTTTATTTAACAATTTACCTTTTTTAGATTACGTTAGTCTTCCACTTTGTAACTATGATATGGTATATTACCTTTTATCTTTAAACTGCTCTTTAATAGATAAAAGATATTGAAATGCATAAATTTACTATTAACAAAATTTTCTAAGATTAAATATCGAATAGATACAAATTTTACAAAAGTGAAACTTTATCAGGTACGAAGATTATTTTCAAGCTTTAGAAAAAATTTAATAGTCTTTTCTATTTAATTTGTTTAGTGTAATATAAGTCTATGACTGTCGAAATGAGATTAAGGAACTCGTTTTAAAAAAAAATTAATTAAAAACACATGGTCAGACATTATTAAATAAAAACCTAATTAGGTGAAATGTGCCTATATTCGAGTACTAAAATAAGAATTACATTAAGTTTACGTTATAATTATATATAATATTAGTGCACAACCTCCGACGGAGTGACGGCGTCCTCCAAATTCTTCTATTTGTAGAAATGAATTCTATTCGTTCTATTTTTCAATATTTCCCCGCTACCTTTTTTATTTCATCTTCCAGGTTTCTGGTGGGCGTCCGCTCCTTTATCTTCCACCAAGCGATTCTAAGTAAGGGTCTTTTTGAACAATCTGTCACAAATCACAAACTCGGGAAATGTGACTGGCTCATTTTCACTAAAACTTTTATATATGTGTTACCACATCTGTTATTTTTGTAAGGCGTATTATTCTGTTTTTCACGTTGTCTTTATATTATAATTTATAATATATATTGTACATCCACCAACATACCAGTTCTTATAATTGATCTTATTTTTACGGCCCTGCCTGCTGGCCTAGCCTAGGGGCCTAGCTTCTGGTTGTGAACACAGTACCAAACCAATAATTGTATAGCGTAAAGATACCTTCTCCATCCTTCTTATTTAGTGTAAAAATTTTGATCGGATACTTTAATGAATTATTACCGGTACGTGTCGGACACAAAAATGTACCGCTTTTGTGTAGCTGCCTTTTGTTTGGTTAGCGTAACTGATTGTTGACGGATTATGCGTTTTATTTAACTTTATTGTTTGTTTTATAGAGCAGATTTTAGATTTTAGCATAAATTTGTCGGTATATTTATTGATGTTTGACAATATTATTTGTAAATTGTACGGGTAATTAATTTGACACATTTAAAGAAAAAACTTTTTAACCGGATTAATAAAGTTATGTATTATTATAAATTTACAATTATTTAACATAATTTTAAATTTATCCGACGTTTCGCGTGCTTTACAGCGTGCGTGGTCACGGTGACTGAAGACAAAAGGTGTTGGATGTCAAAAACACAGCTAACACAGCTAAAAATATTAATATGTTAAAAAAATATATAATATGTTACAAATATATATTATGTTAAAAATTCATCGAAAAATATGTTGCTAAGCGCAATACGAAAGACAGCCAATTCTAGTATTTTTTTTAAAAACCCTTGAACTCTGACGAAGGATTTTATGGAGAGTCAAAATTTGATAATTTTAAATTGTAATATATATACTGTTTTATTCAGTAGGTACTTTTGTTACGGAATAGCGAACAGGCTCTGTGGGGTATCATAGCATAATGTTCTATATGTAGCTACTACAAAAGTAAAAAATCATATTAAGGCTAAACAAATTTCGCTAGTATGAAATATAACAGTTTTTCCGGACCTAAAACTGCATATTCATTATTCAAGAAAATTCAGAAAATCCTCAATTCGATTGCAATTCTTTGATCATTTTTTAATTTCTCATTAAACTCATTTAGATCGAGTTATATTGTTCCAATAACGTTTATTTGAACCTAAACATAACAATCAAATATACAGTATTTAGCATTTTTTTACCAACATAGTAATAATAAAAATTAAAATTAAAACAAATTTAAAAAGTTTGGGCCCTGTGGCAGTGTACCTTTAACGCTGGCAGCATTTCCTCGCTGTATTGCGATACTTATTCTTTGAGTAAGGAAAGCACCAGCTCTGGGGTCACCGGTACTATCTACCAGGCACCAACTTGTCCGAGTCTCTACTCGAACTGGAAGTTGGAGTAAATACTTGAACATTTGAGCCGTTTATTATAATATTTAAAGTTAAATTTGGCTATACATAAGCAGTGCCGGATAAAGCTAGCGCGGGGCCTGTAGCAAATTCTGCCTAAGGGCCCTTGGTTAGGCTTTAGGATTTAAATAGTTCGCCTGTTTCCTCGAAATACTTATAATCGGTATTATATTAAAATCGATTAGAAAAATACAATCTCGGCTACGTAAACTTGCAAAATAAATGTATACCTATAAAAAAATAAAAATCTGAAGGGTACAAATAACTTGCTAGTCTAATTATGTATATCGATTATAATTAAAATTTGAAAATTAACGTTAAAAAGTTAAATACGTACTTATTGTTACGATTAAAGTTGACGAAGTCGAGTTTATTTTTATTGGGAAGTGAAGCATAGAGAAAGTGTTGCGTGTTAAAGGTATGCAAGATATTTTACGCTCCTATCTAAATTAATACTTTTTTTATTACGGTCAGACAGGCGTTGGAGAGCGGGGCCCCTAAGTTCGCGGGGCCCGTAGCATTTGCTACTCTTGCTATGTGGCTAATCCGGCACTGTACATAAGCTGTAAATAGATAAATATAGTGTCTCTCGTATGTCGAAAACCAATTGTAATTTGAGAATCATAATTTTCAAACTGTTCCCAAACCATTTTTCTTCCAAACACGGAAGGTACCTCCTATGGCTTACGATAATCAAATGTCAAGTGGTATACTCTATACTTAATGTAGATTATATAAAAATTAGCATAATTTCAATTTGTTTTTATAGTCTATGGTAGATCGGTGCCATGATATAGTTACTATAATTAAACGTAAACATTGATTACGTACACCTACGCACATAATTATAATAAACGTAACTAAAAAATAATATTTATGCTCTTTTTGAATTGCATTCGTGGCTTATTAATTCGCTGGGATCGAATCTAGGCGGAATTGTTGGCATATCATTTAGTTTTTATGTATTTCTTACTAAAAGTACAAGTCCCCTACCACGTATATCGTCAAACAATGAGCATTATGGTGGTACGTTGGGTACTTCTAGAAGTATTCATACCGTAGCTGTGTTTTAAACCCGTATTAAAAAAGGAATGTCTCCTTATCATGAAGTAGTAGTTAAAATAAAAATGTATCTAGGACTCATCCAACTCCAGGCCAGGTAAAAGCCCGTGGGAGTGTGTCCATAGGGGAACTTTCTAAATAACCTTCGAAAGGCGAAAGTCAAGTTCAAGGCGTAGACTTCTTCATAGACATAAGGCGTCATAAACATTATGACTCAGCGCACAATATAATCGAATTAATTGGAATAATTAGTTTTCAAATATAAATCCTAATAGTTTAAAAAAATTTATAATTATTAAACTCATTCATTTAAAAATAATAATTGGTTAAAATTTTACTTATTTAATATAAATTATTTATTAAATTTTTTTATTAAATAATAGAAAACTTTAAAAATATAAGTTTTAACAAGTAAATTAAAGTAAAATATTTAGTTTCATGTAAAAGTTTAATCATTTAGTTTTGAGTAATATTTTTTAATATTTCTAAAAATTATATACTTTTAAAAATTGCAATTTTTCTAAAGTATAATCTGTTAAATAAATTTGTTTAAGATCGAATTTTAAAATAAAATTGTATTATTTTTAAATGTGGAATATAAAAAAGTAATATTTATATTATCATACAATATTTATTTTTAAGTTTGAAATAATTTAATTATTTTCAAAATTAAAAAGAAAGCCTTAAAATTTTCAACATAAATAATATTTATAAAAAATTTCAAAATCAAAAAGAATATCAATTTCTGTCACTGGTTGTATTGTTCAGAAACAAGATTCTTAGAGTGAATTTGAAGGTTCTTAGTTGAAATATGAGATATGCGCAAAATTCTATCTGTAATTGAAAACGCACATAGTCCATCCAGGGCATGGACCAATAGAAATTTATGTCACCGGTTAGGGGTTTTAAACGGGAGGAATTTAATGATACCCCCCATACATCTCAATAGAGGCCCAGCGTTCCAGCCTTTTAAAATTGTACGCTCTTTTTCTGAAGGACCTAAGTCGAATTGGTTCGGGAATACTTCAGTGGGCAGCTGGTTCCACATAGTGGAGGTCCGGCAAAAACTCCTTGAAAAACTCATTTGGAACTCGGACGTCGAGGTGATACGGTGGAATTTCTATTCTGCCTCATCATGATGAATCATAGGTATTATCAAAATCCTCTGAACTTCATTAAATGGTAGAAGATGCAGAGTGACCTCACTTCTCTACACAAAGGATCAGCGCTCGAGAGGGATTGGTGTCAGATTGAAGCTCTCGTTGTATACTCAATGAAGGAGCTGGTACTGGAGCCCCCCAGAGGTGAGAGAGTACTCCATTGGGGCGAATTGCTTATATATTGCATCGGTGGCCCGGAGTGAATAGTCTCCCTCTAGACACAACTTTGGAGGCTAATTTAGCTTTCTCAAGTGACCGCGAAATGAAGTCGCTCATATGTCAACAAGTATTCCAATTGGTTGGCTTTAAAAGAGTGTTTTCAAAAGAGGAGTAGACAAAGGGTTTTTTTAGGGAAAACGCAAACTTGTGTCTTCTTGGGGTTAAATTGATAGGTTTTGTCTGCCCCAATCTGAGATCACGTAGTAGAGTTTCACTTCAGACACAAGTTTGTTCCGGTACTCATCAACAATTGCCCGAGAAATACTCCGGCCAGTGTAAAAAGTATCCCCAGTGCTGTCATCCGCATAGCAATGAATGTTGCTAAGTTTCAACATTATTGATATGAGAAGAAATAGGTCGGGGATAGAACACACCTTGGGACCAGCGTTTACGGGTTTTAGGTCGGAAATCTCCGTCATACACCTTGATGTCATCGGCAGAAATAGATCAATGTAATTCTCGGAACCATAGGCTAACTTCAGAGAGTGCTCTTCCACACCCGATCGAAGGCTTTCCTATGTCCAAACTAACCGCTAGGCCTCCCCTTGACTCAATTGCCTCTCCATCTATTGTAAGGTATACAAGAAGGTACCAGCCGAACGACCACGACAAAGCCGTACTGATAATCGCTAATAGCTGTGCCTCTAGATACCTCAAGAGCTGGCAATTAACAATGGATTCCATTATTTGGAGAACAAGGAGGTTATAGCTTTGGGCGATAGTTGACGGACAGACATCCCTTTTAGGATCGGATGTATCAAAGCGATCTTCCAGCACTTCGGGACAGTGCCGAGCGAGTACAGGTACCGGAAAAGGCGCGTTAAACCGGAGCAACTCAGGAGCACAAGTACCAGACAATTGGGGGATACATCGGCCCGCTCGACTTATAATGTCCAAGGAAGATAGTGCTTTGCGGACAGCACGTTGCCGGAATTGATTTCCGGCATCGAAGAATCACACCGCGAAATGGTCGGTTATCTCCCTCGGTCATCAAAGTCGAGTAGACCAAAGAAGCCCAAAGGTACCTTCTCCTTCGAGTGTGGGCAGAAGTCATCCTCCTGCAGTGGCGGAATGGCGGGCTGACAAAAATTCCTTTGAAGCTTTGGCGAGAGACAGAAGGTCGAGTCCCTGATGGAGTTGGGCCAATCTCTCGCCAAATCTGGCAATTGCTCTGACTTTGCCTTAGTGATTTCCCGTTTGAAAACTGGAGGCTGAGTTATATGCTTTTAAGTTCCTGGTATTGGATCAAGATTTCCCCTTCCCCCATGCCTCAAAGATTCTCGCTTTCGACCGAGGCGCCTTCAAGAACGTTTAAACCAGGGCTGAGACTTGCCACCGATCGCACCGCAGAAAATGGAATAAAGAGTTCCATGCCCTGCAGAACCACTTCGGTGAATTTCAAATAAAATAAAAATATTCACTACTAAACATTCTCTGACCACGACTGATGAAACTGAAATTCGTGTATAAATCCGCTAAGGAAGTTTTAATTAAATTATGAATCTAAGATATATATAAAGATATTATACCATTTTAAGGTAGTTTTATAGAAACTGGGTAAAATCCAGGGTAAACGGCGCGTTCCACGTTAGGGAGTGGAGTTGACGGGTATTTCGACTGCTGAAATGTTGCTGCATTTGGCACAAGCTTCACGAGACTAACGGCCAACCTCTAGTAATAGAGAAAGGAGCAAAGAAGGCAGCAAAAGAAGAAGAAGATAGATAATAATAATAATAATTTATTTTCTCCCATATAACATTTGCAACAAACAATAAGATTACAGTTGAGAAGGTATTGGGAGACTGGATTCCAAACTAGGTGAACCTGTGATATGGATAACCAGGCTTCCATTCCACAGCAAAGTCATATTGAGTGGTAACAAAGAGTACATACATATATGTAGGCAAACAAATTAATAAAATAAGGAAAGAAAAACAAAACAGTCAACTAGTTAGAAGTTAGTACTAAATTGTCAAAACACTTTTAGTAAATAATCACTTACCCGAGTCGTCAATGTAACACGGCAGCAACACAGTATCATTTTCGTATGTTTTCACAACAACCGGAACGCTCTTGAAAACTTTCTCACATCCCACAAATGTTATAAATAAAATAATAATTTTCCCAGTCATATGCATTTTAATATTAAATTATTATTATTAATAAAGCAAATCAACAAATTCACTATACGATATTTATTTTGAATATTTATTATTTACAGTTTATTGCCGACTGCCGTTTCCCGCGTATTTTTAAAGTCCAGCTACAAGTCTTTTAGGTTTAATAATAAATTATTATTAAATGTCATAAATTAATTTTATTGATTTTTAAATTGACATTTAAGAAATCATGTACTGATGCGCGCGCGCGGTTGAGGGAACAAAATACGTATGCTCCCGAGCATTTATTGGCGTTGACATAAAGCTTTTGATACACATGGCTATTATTTATATTATGTGTTATGAAATAAAAATGAATAGTAATTATGAAAATAATTTACTTGACAAAAATTTTCCTAGTCAACAATCTATATTGTGAAATATAAAACTCAATGTAGAATTTAATTTAACTCAAATTAGAACCTAGGAAAAAAGTAATTTTTAGAGATTTATAAGAGAATATTTTTTTTTATAAGTACATCTATCACGTATTTGTTTTGATGAATATCTGTGTGGGTTTTCAGTCGTAAGAAGTCAAGTCAAGTCAAAATCATTTATTCATATAGGTAACACAATGTACACTTATGAACGTCAAAAAAAATAAATATATGAAATGCATCTAATTTTACATTTACTGCCACTTCTCAAATCAAGGGCGTAGAACGGAAGAGAAGAACTGGCAATAAACTCTCCTCCACTCTTTTTAATCGCCAAGTTTTTTTGTTTTACACAACCTTTGTAAGGAGTTTTGCTTAAGTAATAAATAATAATAAAATAAATTAAAAACAAAGATTTGTCCTCTATTAGCAGGAGGCATAGTGAAATAGGTGCACGCACTTACATTCTCGTGGGAACAACACGCAAATACATAGTCGAAACGTAAAGACATAGACACACTGTACTCGTTGCACCCGCAACTTATTAATCCCGTCAATTAATTGCTTCACCTTTCAGAAGCCGGTGCTAGATTAGTCACAGACTGGAGACGTTCTTGTTTTTAAAGTTTGTATCCTTTAATATAACCAATCTTATTTTATAAGAAATTACGTCATGTTTAGTGTAACTTTGAAAATTAAATTTATGGGATAAAAACTTTCGTAGTTTAGGCTCTCCCACTACAGTTAATAATAATTGCAACGACCTAAATTAAAATAAAAAGTGGTCATAGACTAATTTATGGTTTATTATTTTATTGAAAATTATTTATTTCAGTGATATTACAATTTTTATATTTAATAAAATATGGTGTATCTATACATTGAAATGCGTAAACCTATTTTTCACTTCATTACCTTCCAACGATTGTCATTAATAAAATTTACATATCTTAAATGTGTTGATTAGATTTCGAGTATGATACCTGCGGGCGGCCAATATCGGTGTGTTATTGAGAAATATTTATTATTTCCTGTATCGATAATTTTTTCTCTCACGTCCGATAACCAAAACTTTATTCTAAATTACTACGGGTAATTTTTTAGAGATAGTGACTTAATCTAAGTGACAGAAAAACTACACGCACTATTATTAAACTTATTTTATTAGCATCGGCTGTCCCATGGGGGACAAACACAAAATAAAATTGAAAGTGGAACCTTAATTTCTTAAATAACTTATTATTATATAAAGGTATATTTAGTAGTACTTGCAGACATTCTATTGTTTGTGGACATTCATAATTTATTGACAAATAGTTCTTTTTTAACATAACTAAATAAAGTTTATACTTTATAGATTTATTCTGTGAAAAGCTAAAGAGACAGGCTTAGAATATCCACGACTCAATAGAGATTTTACCTATTGATTAAAGGATAATAAAGGACCTTGTTACTAAACTAAACTAAATTATTTACAAATATTATTACTCTTCTTTGAATAGCTATTTTACCTAACCTTTACGTATATCATCTTTTCTGATTCAAATATGTAACGACTCGTCAATAAATACCATTGTGCAACGGCACGGACAAAATTGACCAATTCATCACAATGGTAGATTGACAGACATTCAAAGTTGATTGACCGTCTAATCTGGATATTTTATTACCACCTAGGTATCATAAACGTAAGAAAAACCCCTTTATTTCTGTATTTCAAAAAATCAGAGTAGGAAGATAAAATAGTCTTAGACAATCTTACTATATTAATATGGAAATAATCAAGTAAGCAAGTATGTAGTTAATCATTGAAGTTCCTTCTATAACCGCAGGACGTATTAAAGGAATAAAAGTTATGCCTGATTTTTGGTCAATTATTAATACCTAAATAAACAATGCCTGATAAAGGTCCGTATCATAAAACGTCAACCAAACTTAAACCTAGTTTCAAAAGCTGTCAAACCATTTTTACTGTATTCAGAAGTTTGACATATTTGAATGCGCTCAAGACTAGATTGTGGCTTAAGATTCGAATTAGAATAATATGGACTTTAAGATTATTAATTTTTTTTGGCGGCATATAAGTGTTATTGCTGTCGTACATGAGGTTTAGTTACGTAGTCATAAAACGGTTTTGTAAATAATACATATTATAATATTATTAAGTAATCGTCATCAAACTATATATTATGTATTGAATGTTTTTATTGTTGTATATTTATTATTTAGTCATTTCCATTCTGGCAATTTTACGAGAAGATTTTTATGATGCTAAGAAATATGGCAACATGATTTCAAAATGTCCGACGGCAATTGTCAAAGCAATGCTGTAGAAACCCCGTGTGCGAAAAAATTTAAAATAGACGATCAAAATGGCAATGGTGTAAATGAAAATCAAGTAGAACTTAAAAATTTTGTTCCTACTAAAATTTTAAACAACAACACGAGTAAGAAAATAGTTAGTGTATTAGGAAATTTCGAAGAAAAAAGTGGTGTAGGCATTGTGATTTTAGAAAAAAAAGCTTTCAAAGAGCAAGATTTAAGTAGCGAAGGCTATTTTTCTTGTGATACAAAGGTACACCCTTTCTTCCAGAACGACATTTACGGAAACTTTGAATGTTACCCGATATCATCAGTGAATGGTAAGTCTACTTTCGAATTTCAAGGTTTACATCAAGTTATCTTTTCGTCAGCATGAGTAATTTCTCAGGATGCCCACGACTTTGTTCCATGCATCATGATATTGCGTATTTGATTTCATTCTTAATTACTTTACTATAACAGAGATAATGATGGCAAAGGTCTAAGATTTGATAAGTCAATTTAACAACTAATAACTTGCAACCTTGATCATGAACAGACTTATCCACAATATGGTTTACTTTGTTGTGTTGGCATTCAATTGTCTGTGATATAAGGACTAAGGAGTAAAATCATATTATGATATTACTGTGATAAATTAACTAATTAATTTTCCTAATTTGGATTTTTATCTATACTTTGAAAAAGTTTATTGGTCAAATTATTGTTTACAAAACAATTTTACAGGTGTAAAAACAACAACTATCTTCCCTGCTACAGAGAAGCATATATCCAAGTACACTAAACAAGAAGTACATTTAATTTTAGAAACACCAACATGCTATAATACTTTGACCCTTCCACATTTACAAAAGGAGCAGTTTACTTTACAGGTATTATTTTTAATTTACAAGCATCTATTTGATTTACAGGCTATATAACGTAGTTGGCCCCAAAATTCCCCCCCCCCCCCCTTCCCCCCCCCCGAAAAAAAAATCTAAAAAAAAAAAAAAAACCCCCCCCAACCCCCGGGGGGGAATAAAAAAAAAACCCAAAATTTTTGGCGTCCCCCCCCCCCGGAAACCCCCCCACCACCCCCCTCCCCCCCCAAAAAAAAATAAAAAAAACCTTTGTTTTGTGTTTTTTATTATACCCCCTCTCCCCCAAAAAAAAAAAAAAAAAACCCCCCCCCCCCCCCCCCCAAACCCCCCCCAAAACAAACCCAACCAGGCCGGCAAAGAAACAAAAACCCCCCCCCAAAAAAAAAGTTGGTTGTTTGGTTGGTGGGGGGAAAAAAAAAAAAAAAAAAAAATTTTTTAAATTATCTTCCCCCCCCCCCACAAAAAAAAAGGGGCCCCCCCCCCCCCCCCCCCCAAACAAAAAAGATTAGGGAAAGCCGGGGGTTTTTTTTTCGGACCCCCCAAAACCCCCCCCCCCCCTCCCCCCCCCCCCCCCAAAAAATTTTTTTTTTTTAAAAAAAAAAAAAAAAAAAAAAAGTATGGTGCTCCCGGGGGGTTCCGAAAAAAAAAAAAAAAAAGCCCCCAAGCCCCCCCCCCCCCCCCCCCCCCCCCCCTTTTTTTGGTTGGTTTGTGTGTGCCTCCCCCCCGCCCTTTTTTTTTTTTTTTTGGGAAAAAACCCCGCAACCCCGCCCCCCCGGACCCCCTTCCCCCCCCTTCCCCCCCCCCCCCCCCCCCCCCCCCCCCCCCCCCCCCCCCCCCCCCCCCCCCCCCCCCCCCCCCCCCCCCCCCCCCCCCCCCCCCCCCCCCCCCCCCCCGCCCCCCCTGTCCCCCCCCCCCCCCCCCTTTTTTTTGGGCCCCCGCCCCCCCCCCCCCCCCCCCCCCCCCCCCCTCCCCCGGCCCTTTGTTGGGGGGGGGGGGGGGGGGGGGTGCCCCCTCCCCCCCCCCTTTTTTTTTTTTTTCCCCCCCCCCCCCCCCCCCCCCCCCCCCCCCCCCCCCCGGGGGGGGGGGGGGGGGGCGCGGCGCCGGCCCCCCCCCCCCCCCCCCCCCTTTTTTGTTTGTTTGGTTTTTTTTTTTTTTTTTTTTTTTTTTTTTTTTTTTTTTTTTTTTTTTTTTTTTTTTTTCCCCCCCCCCCCCCCCCCCCCCCCCTTTTTTTCTTTTTTTTTTTTTTTTTTTTTTTTTTTTTTTTTTCCCCCCTTTTTATATACCCAATTCACTGATTTTATTTTATAACAAATCTTTAAGTTTTTTATAAAGAATGGATGCTGAGTAGGATTATTAAAAACCTATTACTTTCATTATTATGTAGGTTATCATGTCCAAATTCTACATGACAAGGAACACTAAGAATCAATATAATCATAGTAGATTACCTAACAAGTTTCCTAGCTTCTACATTATATAAATTGATTTTAGATATTTGTAAGTAACTATTATTTTTTAATTTCAGTGGGTGTACAATATCTTAGAAGGAAAAAGTGAACAAGACAGAATTGTGTATAATAATACATGTGAAACCAATGGTTTTGTACTAGTTCCTGACTTAAAGTGGGACGGACTGACTAAAGAGACCTTGTACCTGTTGGCAATTGTAAGACAAAGGGACATAAAATCAATCAGAGAATTGGATGAGAGGCATTTACCACTGTTGAAAAATATCAGAGACGAAGGAAAGGTAATGAATCACTTTCAGCTACAGACCTAATTATTAATCTGATATAGCGTGATAAACCTGTTGTGCTTCTTCTTGATTAAATTTTTTTTGGTGCCAATGAAAGCATTGTACAATGTCTTTAACATTGTATTTATGACAATTAAAAATTATATAATTTGTGTTTTTTTTAGAAAGCGATATTAGACAAGTACAACCTTCCAAGCAGCCAATTACGGATTTATCTTCATTACCAGCCATCATTCTACCATTTACATATACATTTTACATATATTCAACACGAAGCACCTGGTATTTATGCAGAAAAATCTCATTTACTTGATACAGTCATCAATAACATTGAAATTATGAATGATTATTATAAGAAAGTCACTTTACCATTCACAATTCGTGAAATGGATACATTATTTAACATTTATGAAACAAATGGTTATGTCAAGAAGATAAAGGCGGATGTAATTGACAAGTAATCGTAAATTAGTATAAGTGAAAATGTTAGTTAAAAATATTTTTGTTGAAATCAGATCTCGCTTGAGAAGTTGTAATGTTTATATAACTACAAATATTGATTTTAGTAAAAATTGTAATTTGAAAATAAGTATTCGTTCTAATTGTATTATATTGAATTATTATAATGACGGCTTTAAAAGGAGCAACAGCTTATCCTCTATTGAAAGTTTGTCTGACTATTCCGATGAAGAAAGCGATGTGACCTGTTGTATTCCAATAGAGGAATTCTGCTATATCATACCAAATTCCATGTCATGTCTCAAAGTTGATAAAAATACCATATCATTTAGAATTTTGACAGAACCAAAGAATGGAGGTGGATTCTATTCAGAATTTCTGCCAACAGACACCATTGAGAATAAGCCAAAAGGCAATAACATGAATATTAATTTGAAATCCAATGAAGATATTCAAATTGTATGTGCAAATTGCTCCAATATGATATCTAATAATTTTGTGAAGTTTGACAGGATATTAGAGTTGCCTACATCAAATCTGGACATGTCTGAATGGTTTTGTCACAATCACAGTCATGGAAACACATCTGAGACTATTGTATTGCAACCGCAAAAGCTAGATTTCTTACATAGGTTAACATTTTTTGTGATAAATAATAATCTATTGGCAGACAAAGCAAATAAATTTAATCTACAACGAGAAATATATCATTGTAATCGATGCCTTGCTTGGCTTGGCATAAAGAAGAAAGATACCGTACAACTGTACAATTCTGAAGTGAAAATATCGCATAATAATGAAGAGACCTATGCATTTACTCATAAAAATAGTACAGATAATATAAGTATAGATGATTTTATATACACAATTGAAAATATGATGAATGAATTTAACCTTGGCTTACAGTACACAATAATGTATAAGATTGTTTTAGAATGCTTAATTTCTGCTTCAAACAAGCAATATGTACTGCTTTGGATAATGGATAAAGAGCTGCAAGTGTTAAGAAACACTGATGATTTGATTTTAAATGATAAAATTAAATTACAGTCAACCGTACTTACAAAGGTTCTGTACAAGATTGAGTCTTCGTTAAACACCGAAGTTGAAGCTTGGTTAGCCGATCCAAGTGTGATTTCTACAGACATATCGAAAAGTATGTTTACAAGAGGTGTTGATCATTTGCAAAAAATGTCACTCAAAGTCCCAGAAATGTTTCGCTATACAAATGGGTATTGTGTCAGCTACTTGAAAGTGTAATAAAATTAATTCTATTGTAATTTGTTTTATTCTGTTTTTATTTTGTTTTTTTTATAGAACAGGTGGCAAATGAACAAGTGAGCCTCCTAGCCGTTTGCTTATAGTACTAAATTATTAAGATTTTCTATTGATATGTTGGTGATGTTTTAGTTCAAGAACAAGTTATCTGTAATTGCATCATTTATCAAATTTGTCAGTAATAATATACTTTGGATCACGCCGCACATGCTAAAGTATTTAGTTGAAAACTATGATTGTCATAAGTCTAATCGTGTTGAAGATGTTACGGCTTCTTACAGATAATATTAATCCGAAAGAAAAACTAAATTTAATTTCACTTTGGTCTCATTATGCAAACGTATTTGCATTGAAGGTGAACCACTTACCTTCACGAATAAAATTAAACGTCGCATTAAAACTACTGACGAGGTAGTAGGTACCCATTATACGACGAGTTATCGCTTTTCCTACAAAATTAATTTAGAAAAGGTATTTAAAGATTTGACAGAATCAAATTTTATGGTACAGATGGATAAATACGAAGTCTTGAAACGTGTAACTTTGTATTTAAGAAATATAATTAGTGAAGATGGTATTAAGTTAAGCCAAACCCTGACAAGATAGAAGCTATTCGTAAATTTATTTTGCCTAAAACTTCCACTGAAATAGACGTTTCCTTGGTTTAGTAGGTTATTATGGAAAATTCATTCTTGATTTTGTTTGTATAACGAAACGAATGACGCAGTGTTTAAAAAACGGTTATTCCTAAACAACTTTTAATGATTCTAATTATGTTTATTGCTTTGAGAAATGTAAATTATTATTGGTTAATGACCTATTTTTATATAATGACGATTTAATAAAGATTTTGTTCTTAGGACTGATGCATCGAATTTTGCTATTGGAGCGGTAGGTACTTTCTCAAGGGACTTTAAGTGCCATTACCATTAGACCTCATTACAGGAAATTTGACCCACGTAACCCAATAGACATTGATTACAGTTAAATAAACTAAGACCCTCTAAGATTATTTCTCATTATCATTCCTTTTTGAAATCAGTACATTAATTTAAAAAATATCAGATAGAATTGGAAGTTTAGATTGGCAATTTAAGTAATTAGACATTATCTTAATTATGTTTAATCCTCATGTAGAACATTTGAAAAGTAAACTTATATGATATGTGACCAGCTTCGTACTTTTCATCGTTAAAAAAGGGTAATAATATCATACAATAACGTCCTTCGATCCATATTTTTTTTGTAATATAGATTATACTGATGCAAATAAATATGAGAATGTCATTAGGTTGTAACAAACGATGTACCTTTAGAGTCAGAAATCAATTATTTTTTAAGAGGAAAAATAAGTCTAATTGCATCCAACAGCTGATCCTCAAATAGGAGCTCTACCAGTCCTGTTTTTCTTCAGTGGTTCTATAAAATTAACCACAGGATGATAAACATTACACAATGAGTTTTCCGACTTTAAAGAAAGTTCAATTATCCTGTGGACAAGAACAATATCGGACATTACAAGCAGCTATGTAGCAATAATCCCGATTAACTGTTACCTCAAGGCTGAAAGTAACATTGTTTAGTTATTGGAAATACCTCAACAAATCGAATCCAAACATATTAAGCCAACATTAAACCTGGCCTCTGTAGACCCCAACGCAGTCTCCAGTATATTTAAATCAATCTATTAGTTTATATCATAGGTACAACCTCTTTATGTAATATTGATAGTTACAATTATATTAATTAGCATCGTAACGTATAAACGACTGGGAATGAAACCTGAAGCAAAAAGACATCCTGGTAAAGAACAAGTTCCTGAAATCCCCAGTCGTAAAAGTGGATATACATATGTAATAAGGAAGGTGTTACATATAGTCCAGTCAAAATAGGCATTTGACTTACCAAAATTCGCATAGAGCTGAAAATTGGCAGAGACGTTAAATACATCATTATAAATGAAATGTCAAAAATCCCCTTCGATCCTACTTCTGCAAAAAAATTTATTCAAGGTCAAAAGTATAAAATTAAGGTTTTTTCCATTTTTCTCGAAAACAGTTAGTATTATCGTGAAAATAGATCAGACAAAAGTTGTAGATCATACAATTCTCTACAAAAATGGTTCAGTCACTTTTTCTCTTACGACTCACCATTCATAAGATATCACGGTTTTAATCATTAGAATTTCGTATTCTACGTAATATGCACACATTTCCGCACCACCTATGAGGTAATGTACTTGGCATAATTAAAATGTCCTGACGCATGAAGATAAGGAAGCATTTCTTTAACGCAATTCAAATGAGCTCGCCAATCACCCATACGTTCAGCTCTTATAATTTTCCTTTGCAATAGACACCATATGAAAATATTGTATCCACAGTTTTGCTGTAGGTCCTCGTTCTCCGTGCTCCTGTAGTTTTTCATTAAACTGATAAAGTAATGCTTCAAATATTTCATCGCCTTGTTCAATATCATTATAGGAAATAGTTTTATTTATTATAAGTTCAATTGTATTTGTAAGGTTTTTATCCATCTCACTATCGAGAACAAGCTCTTTGGATATTATTGTTGCTAAAGTAAGATGTAGCAAGGTATGAGCTCGAACAGCTCTCGCGTAAGCATGACCATTGAGCATTTTTTCTAATGAATTAGGTGCATAAATCAGAGAAAGTACTTCTTTTATACCACTTCCTTGCATAATATATCCAATCGCTCCTAAAAAAGACATGAGTAAATGAAAACCTCCAAGTCTATAATCTTCGATAAATCAGATCCTTCAGGCGCTGCGGATACGATTTCTCGAGCTTTTGCGTAAAAATCGATCAAAAGTAATAACACAATAATCGTGGCCATAACGTTTTCTTCATCTTCTAAAGGACACAGTAAAGTTGTGTATATGGTATTGTAGTTACTCGCTGGTTGATGAATAAATGGTAAAAATAAAATTCGAGATTCCGAAAAATTTATAATATTACTTGTTAAATGTTCAATATAACCATTCCAACCAGGCAATAATAAATTTTTCCACTACCCATACAACCATAACATATCTACTTTTTTAAGTAAAGATGTTGTTGTATTATTTTTATAATCAAAATCCTGCACAGCTATTTGCTATATCCTACCACACTATCTGTTTGATAGACTTGTATTGGCACATGAGCTTTTTCTGCAAAATGTTGCGCTGAAGGAAGTATGTTTGTTCGTAATATAGGCTCTTCTGCTATAACTGAACTTTTTGTAGTAATAATTTTAATGATCCCCATGATGTGAAGCGTATTATGACCGTCTAAGGTATGTACATTTATATCAGCATTGTCTGCAACATACTGAATAAATGTGCCAGTTTTGGGTGGCAAAATATGCGGTAGACGATGCAGAACTGCTGCTGCCTCATACATTATAGTATCATTATATGATGCACACAATCCGAAAGACGAAAAAATCTGTATAAGACGTTTTGATCCAAATCGTCGATGAAAAAAACTGATAAACCCAATGCAATCTTGATTTGAAAGACCTAGGCCGAACAGCAGTCATTATACAGTGGCTGATAGTTGTACATATTAATTTCAAATGATCTACTTTAAATCGTCGATTTTTTAAAATTACTTGCTCCAAAAAATAAGTCAAGGACTCCGGAATATCGCTGTTAATATTTTCAAACATTTCACTCGGCGGGGGATAATTATCATTATCAATCACTACAGATTGAATATCCTCTCGAATAATTGCTGAAGCAGCTTTCAATATTCTGAATCGTTCTTCGTTTGTATTTTGTTTTTTATTTTCATACCAAGCTTTATTAAGAATATCGTACTGATTATCAATAAAACAGATAATTGTTAAGCTTCCTTCTTCTCAGTTATAATAATTTTATCACCATACTTTAACTTTAATCTTCTTTTAATTGTTTTATTATCTATAGTTGGATTTTTGTCGATATCTTTCAATTCTTGTAATGAAAATTGGCACTCATCATTATTTTTAATGAACTGAAATATTTCCTCCATCGCCAAGTTTACTGAATCATCTTCGGGACGACCGACTTTATATCCCGTGGTAGGTCTCAGAAAGATAATATAACAGTTATTGTGGTACTTAGCTTCAGCAGCAATTAAGTCAAATTCATACCCAATGCGAGCAATAACAGCTTTTGCTACGTCACCAGAACGAGTCCGAGCTACCTTTAAAATGGAATCTTTAAATTCAAGTGTAGATACGTTATAAATTTTACGACGAACATTCTGCGCTTTCTTCTTTTCAGCTTCTTCATTTGCTTCATCGCCGCAAAATAAACAACATTTATTAAAGTTGAAATCTGGCTCACTTACTCGTGCTCTAGTATGAGGTGGACTTATCGTGGATGTACTACCTTCTTCTGGCTCGCGCTGTCTTTTAGCTGCAACAATACTACTCTTTCGAGTATACATTTTACGACACTGCACGTGGACTGTCACAGATTGCTTGTCTTTTAAGTATTCAAAAAAAATAATATTTCTTTCAACACTTGCATCAATCAAAGTCATCATTCCACGATCAACAACAACGACTTCACTTTCTTTCAAAGGTTTATCACAAATAAAACAAACTTCTGACATTTTGTTTAAATTTTTAAAAAGACAGCACAAATTAAAATTGAAAATATTACCAATAAGCACGTCTGCTCACTGCACAGGAATTTTCAAAACTAACAGTATATACTGAGTCATTTCATTTACTTCCTTCAAAAATAGGCAGGTATGCGACCCTCCACAGTCAAACAATGACGTAGCTAGCAGATTTTACTCAAGGTTACCGACGAAGGGAATTAGGGACTGACAGAGAGTCTGTCTTATATTTTAAAATCCTCATTTAATTTATACAAGTTTTATTGTTTAAGTAACACAAACGAATAGTTTCTTATTTTCATTTATATTGAACGTCCGGTGACGTATACAGACTGCATTTTGTGCATATTATGTAAAATATGAATTTTCTAATGATTAAAACCGCGATATCTCATGAATGGTGAGTCGTAAGAGAAAAAGTGACTGAACCATTTTTGTAGAAAATTGTATGATCTACAACTTTTGTCTGATCTATTTTCACGATAATACTAACTGTTTTCGAGAAAAATGGAAAAAACCTTAATTTTATACTTTTGACCTTGAATAATTTTTTTTGCAGAAGTAGGATCGAAGGGGATTTTTGACATTTCATTTATAATGATGTATTTAACGTCTCTGCCAATTTTCAGCTCTATGCGAATTTTGGCTAAGTTATGACTTATTTTTGTCTATTTTGACTGGATTACATAGGCGTATATCATGGAATCTGCAGCCGAGCGACTATTTCGCAATTTACTTGAATTACAATTGAATCTATAAAAAATGATATATTGTATTCGCTAATTTCTAAAATCGGATTGTTTAGCCGTAAAATTTTATTAAATTAGTTTTAAACAATTGGTTTTTTTTTTCAATTATGTATGCATTGTATGAATAATAAACTTAAAACTTAACAAGACTACGAGTCCCGATGCAAAATAGTTCTTCTAGTATGGAAAGTGCACTACTTTCCTAAAGCGTAAAATATAGAAAGTAAATATTGGACAAATAATTAAGAACCTGTAATAAAAAGTAAACCACAATTTGAGGAACATTTTAAAGTTTATTTTAACATAACTGAAATTCTTTCATGACTTTACATAACATACAAAAATAAAAAGAATATTTTAAAGAACATAACGCAAACGTATATAATGTAGGATTATTTAATGAAGTATCCTGCCCATACTACATTTTATTGTTGGTGGTGTAAAATGAAGAAATCTTGATGCTTAAGTGACGGAATAGAGAGCAGTAAATTCTCTTCCAAAAGGTTTTGATACCTTGCAGCATTGATAGAACCATCCAAATACCACCAACATCTTGTGCAGACATGCAGCCCCATATCATAAGAGACGCCGGAAACTTCACTTTGGGTTTGAGACAATCAGTATGAAATGCTTCATTTTTGTTCCGAATCACTTTTTTCCTTTCATCGCCGACTGTCACTTCAAAATTGGACTCGTCACGCAAAATGATACTACGCCACTGAACGGAAGTCCAATTTAAATGATCACGAGCAAACTTCAACCTCGTAAAATCCGTAACCCATTGTTTTTAGAACTCTTTTGCGAGTATGAACTGAGACGTCTTTGTGAATCATGTCCTTCCATTGCACCGTGAGTTCTCCAGCTCGAGGACGACGATTATTTTTGATAATTTTCTACAGGCTTCTGTTTTCTACTGCTCTTGTGATGCGTGGTCGACCAGTTTTCTTCAAACAAGAAGTCGTTCTATTCTTTTTATAGTGCTGAATGATAGATTGGACTGTAGACCTTGGAAGTATCAAGTCTTAACATATTTGGTAATTTGATTTGCCAGCATCGACCCCACAAACTATTCGCTTTTGCCACAACCCATTGTTTTTTGAAAACTAATGAAAAAAACTGAAATTTTCAGAATTTATACTGTCTCACTTGACAAATGACACAAGATACTTTTACAAATTTAAATTATGCAACATAATTGTACAAAGAAGGAATAATCTTATTTAACTCACCGATAGACGAACTCTTTTGCATCAATTAACAATTAAACGAACTATTTTGCTTATAACTTCTTCGAATTTAAAACAGGATATGTAAAAATTTAAAAAGCTAAAATAGTTTATTGGTTCATAATTAAAAAATGGCATAAGTAACGTGACATGTGATAGCAGAACAGCTTAATATTTTATATAGATATACAAAAATAATTAAGTTAGAAAAAATCTCACAGAGAAAATTTCACACTAGATGAACTATTTTGCATCAGGGCTCTTAAAACAAATTAGATGTACAAAAATAACATATAGAAGATTTAAATGGCAAAGGGCGTTACACAGGCAGGTAAGGCGTTGGGAGGATGACATAAGGTTAGCCGGGGTAAATGTTATACCAGGCTAACCTATATTATATACCTATTCTACACAATAACGAAGGGCTTCAACATTAATTGTAATCATAATAAATAAAGGAAAAAACTCTATACTAAGGACAGCAATATTATTAGTTGTTCTAACCTACTGGTTTTACTATCAACTTTAATTGTGGTACTATTTCTTAATCACATGAAAAGATAATATTCTTATATACAGAGTGTATTTTTATTAATTAATAAATATTGTAATAAGGACGGACACAACAGTGTCTGACTCACTGTTTAAATATTAAATATTCAGTAAATGGGGTTGTTTACAATTTATATTGCCTTCGGTAATATTTACTTGTTATCAAACTTTATTCAAAATTAATAATATAAATGTCTAGATTTGTATATATTATTCCAAGAACCTAGATTGTCCAGACAGTTTTAATATATTTAGTTTTCTTATCAATTTTTTTTTAAATACAACATTTGGCAAAAGAAAAATTTAGTTAAAGAAGCATGAAATAAGATAATATTTATTTAACAAAATATACCAACAATATTACAACAAAATATTATTTCTTCACAATACCATCATTCCTTAGTTACAACATTTCATAGGCATGGCTTGGACAGTCTCGTATATGAGCAATTGCATAAACAATTACTGAGTAGTTGAAATACCAAAATAAGCCAAAAAATATGGCAAATATTGCATCTGTAACACTTTAAGGAAATTAATTTACAAGTTTCCATAAGTTTTTCAATAACACAATAAGAGGAAGTGATAATATAAGCTAATGGGTAAACAGCTAATATTACTAAATCTAGGTCAATTATAATTTTATGTTGAATCATAATACAATGTACCTTATGATTTGGTATAAATGTTTATTCAACAGTATTTCATTAAATATTAATATATAATGTAATGTTTTAGTTTTAATGACTGCCTTTTGCTATGCTCTTAGTAGTGTAGTTCTTATATGATACCTCATTTTGTAGTTTTTAAAAACACAATGCATTTACTAATACAGTACACCTGATTGACCTACCTGACTGATTGTCTACCACTACTTAGGCTTTGTATACAAATGACCATAGTAATAATATACTTGTATTTTGAAAAAGGATACGTATTACAAGCCTTTCCCATGGCTCCACCATATACAGCTCAATCGACAGTATATACCTTAAATACCAGTGGCTTATAAATTCTCGGGCACTTTTGATTAAATCCATTTTTAATTTGGTATCGCTGGACAAGTCTACTTCCATGCGTGTTCAGTTATACACTGAAAAAATATGACGTGAGCCGTGTCTTACTAAATATTATCCCTATATTACTCTTATCCTGTTGTATGTATTATTTTATGACTAATTTGTTAACGTATTTTACAAAATGAATAAGGAAATATCTGTATTAGCTTGTTTATTTCCAATCAACTCGATTTCCATTTCAACAACTTCAAATAATTAATGACATACCGGCGGTTCGTATGACTGACGTCTGACGTCTGAAGTAAAACAGCAATGTTTATATTATAGTCTGTAGAGTGTAGACCCTGTGATACATATTATACTAGGTAAAGTGGCTATATTAAATCATTAATCAACATTAGAACTCAAATTGCAAAAATAATTTATTACAATCCCTTGTTAGAAAATTATTTATGGCTAGCAATAATACTAAAATTATTTGGTTATTAAACATTTACTTTTTTGATTTCTTTTCCAACCCAAAACAAATTTTCCCGTTAATTGGAACTCATTTTCTGTAATAGTATTTTGCAAGATTGGTGTGATTTTACATATTATGATTTTTGACTACTTTAGCAGTTAGTAGTTACATTCTTATGAGAAAGGGCGTCACAGGACTAGTTTAATATAAAACGTGGTATTTAATACCAAATAAAAAAACGAACAAATACATTCCAAAATCTTTTATTAATTCATTTGTTAAGACATTGTGACCTTAATTAAAATATAATTGGTATCAGCCGTAACTTAAGGTACAAATTGCAGTGGCTCAAGCACTTAGAATTATTTTTTACACTGGTATTCTTTGTATTGTTACAAAGTTTGTACTTAATTAAAAAATGCAAATTTATTTCATAAATCGAGGCACAAAAAATTGACAATAATATATAATAAACATTTCTAAGTTAAATGATGCTAAAATTATATTTACAAAGTATGTACCTCAAAATCTATAAAGATAATTTAATTAATATTCGAATATCATTGGCAATGTATAGTTGCCATAAAACCTCCTGGTAACATTTTAAAATAAAGTCAAAGTATTCCAGATTCCCAATTAATCAAGTTAAGTTGGTAACATTATTAATAAGCGTGCATAGATTATATAAATAGGTAGTTTTATAATCGTATAATAATTGATTATACAGTATTAAGTGCTGTTCATAGTAAATACCATTTAAAAACCTCAGTCTTAAAAAAGGCACAAATACCGAACGTATAAAAATAGCTGCCATTATTTATACTACATTGGCACATCTCTATTTATTGTCTATGATTAATCCCAGTTGCTTTACCCAACTTACAGATGACGTATAGTTAGATGTTATAATTATTTTATTTATACATTTTCGTTTTCTGTAAGCTAATTAAAGCAATTTGGTGTAAAATAATTCATTAAACGCATACAAACGAATACTGTTTCTTATACCATAAAGTATATCACAAATAGGTATAGCATATAATATATGTACTTTAAAAGTAACTAATACAAAT
Source organism: Pieris macdunnoughi (assembly GCA_905332375.1). Classification (NCBI taxonomy): domain Eukaryota; kingdom Metazoa; phylum Arthropoda; class Insecta; order Lepidoptera; family Pieridae; genus Pieris; species Pieris macdunnoughi. The sequence goes on from CAJOBZ010000041.1 coordinate 643,994, forward strand.
ACTAGGAGCAAAATTTTAATTATTTGTCAAGCAATTAATTAGTTTATTATTTTATGAATAATGGTATAGTTAACATGTGACGTCATTTCATATGTGATTATGTATGTAATTTAGTTACATAAAGATGTATATTTAAATGTATATCACATAATTTGTATAATATAGGTACTTGTTACAGTATTTATAGGAAACATTAATATTTTACCATGCATTTGTGTTAATTTATTAAATTTTTTCGTACTTATAAAAATTATCTCCCAATTCACGATTTTCTATACAAAATGAGGTAATCCCCAAAAATAAGAACCATTCATCCAAAGAACCGCATGCGCATGCGCAGCAAATAAAACCTTCTTAATGTCCTGTTTGATATCACAATGCTATAAGGCGTACATTTTCCTGTAGGCAACGCATTCACATGAACACATATTACGACTCGTAATTTGTATATGGAACCCGGACGTAAGGCAACAGGCACTTTCCCAAGAAGTCCTTAAAAAGGAGGTCAAAAGGCTCCCGACAGAACTTCTCTTAAAGGGTCCTTAAGATAGTGGGCCCTAAAATGGCTCCCAAAAATCCCAATATAATCGATATTCAAATCATTCGAGATATTCTGTATATCCCTGAGCGCCGGTGAACATAACATCTATCCATATTCTAGCGGCTTCACCAGATGGCGCCATAAGGTAGTATCGCCTTTGTTTAGTTTTGACAATAAATGTTGTCTGTGGATTCGGTGATTTCGACGTGTTGCCATGATCTAGATACACTTCTTCTATTACCTAAAACAAAAATATTATATTTGAGTTGCCTCATTTTAACTACAATATTATTTGTATGGCAATACAGTTAAATGAAAAAAAATAAAATTTAGGTAATTTTAATCTATTAAAATGGCAAATACAATATTAGAATAAAGTCTAGTATTGTTTGTTATCAGTTATATATTATTTACCTGAAAATAAGCGCCACCTCGCGGCTTTTTCTCAGTCTTGTCCCAATAGTAGACGAACGTTTTAGATTCACGGTCAAAAACGAACCACCTGGAATTATTATTAGTTATATTTTTACTGTTAACGTAAACATGTGCTGTTAGGGAGCATTCAAGTATGTATTACGTAACGAATTTTTTTCTATTTGTAAAACGTTATGATGCGGGGAGGGGATTGAATTACGCGTTATTGTTAATACTATTTTCGACTTTGCAAAACTTTACACCACACACATAATGGTGACTTTTAGGTATGTAACGAGTAACTGGGTGGTCACGAAACGTTTTACTATTGGGTACAGAAAAACGTTACGGCGCGTTACATGGGGGGGCTCAATAATCTCCAATAATTGCGTGACGTAATACTTGAACGCTCCCTTACTTCTTTAACATGTTTTAATAAAGCTACGTTTTGGTTTCCTGTAGATCAATATATTATACAAATTATATGTAATAATCACGTCTTTGGTTCAAGGAGCACTTAGAACCTAATTTAAAATGAGGTCCTGAGTTTGATTCCTGGCGAAATAATTAGTCCTGAATTTAAATACCTGCTAAAATTATTAGTATATATAAATTGCAATTCGTAATTCCAATGCGTTGTTGATTTCTATAATTCAGAGTTGAGACTTAGCGGCTAACGCTAAGTCTCCCGTATGATTGAATCCTGTTGGATTTTGACATACGGGAATCATAGAGCGCGTTAAGTCTACACTTTGAATCTTACCAATGCGCTTTCCACATAATGTTTTTATATAAAATAAGATTGTTATAAATGCTTTCTTTAGAGAAATAACGGTACCTTTTGGACCACGTGTGGAATTTGGCGCCCAACTTGTGCAAATAACCTCGGCATGAACTCGAGTTTATCGTCACGTAGGGACACAATTCGATTTGGTGACCTGAAATATAATACAAAATACAAATCATATAACGTAACAAACAGATAAAATTATATAAATAAAAATGAATCACAAAATATGTTGCTAAGCGCAAAACTCGACGATGGCTTTGGATTCGAGTATTTATTATTTATTCCTTGAACTCTGAAGGGGAAATTTATTTCTTTTTATTCCGGAAAAGCGAACAGTCTCTGTGGGATGCCATAACAAAGTGTTACTAAAGAGGTAGGCTAAGTAAAAAAATCATATTAAATAAAACGGATTTCGCGGGGGCAGTTAGTTGAGGTAGTAAGCAATTTAAAATATTATTAAAATATAATTCCAACGATAATTTTTTATTTACGAAAGTGACCACGGGCAAACAGATCCATAAACCTTCGGGAAAATGTTCATTCACGTTCTATGTCTTACCATTTCGAAAGATCCATAAACCTTCGGGAAAATGTTCCTTCACGTTCTATGTCTTACCTAGTACGCCCTTTACAAAGCAGATGTTGTTTGAAAAATTCACAATTTTTTTAAATAAATCTGTTATGTTTCGGTTACCTGCGGACTCGACGTGTCGTCGTAAATCAAAGTCGTCTCTGTCAACTGGAAGGTATCGTGTAAGCGGTCGCTGCCATTCACTCGTGGTTGTACCGCGCCGGCTCCGACGTGGGGCATTGCTGAGAGACACTGAAAGTATATTATCAATTATGTTATTTATTTCGTAATCCTACAGCTAACATAAATTATATGTAGCAACAAACAGTTTTACTGAAGGTATAGCCAGAGATGGAACACATAATTCAGTGGATTCTCGATGAATTGATTTTTTTTCCGGTCCCTTGAAAAATACTTGAATAAAATCAATGTTAATTGGTCCCCTTGCTTTGGAGTTCGCCAACATGCGATAATTTGGAGTCCAATCCTACTCTCTATAATACATAATAATAATATATAGCAATAAAAAATCAAGATTTTTTATCAAACCCTTATATACTTAAGTCCCCCCCTCGTGGTTATTTAAACGCTTGTTATTTAGAATAATTGGTAAGTTAAAATTTATCTCTGGTACCTTGAGTTCCAAATTGTCGAGAGTTTACTGTATATACAAAAAGTATCAAAAATTTACGAAAAAAACAATAATAAATATTCAATAGGTACATTTAACTAAGAAATACCTAATTCGGCTGTGTTGTGTTATCATCAGGGTATCTACGTAGAACATCTATACACTCGTGAGGAATCTATGCCTCATACATAGTAAGTAGGTAGAGACTCAATAGTGAAAAGGGTACTTCCAAAATAAATTTTATCTTCAACAGAGGGGCCTAATTAGGATTATTGACAAGATTAGGATGAAATGAATGAATAACTGATTACCATACGCCCAATACCGTAGACACATTTAGTTAATACAACTCTCCAAACAAAACTAAAATATCTGCAATTTGTTTAAGAATTACTGCCTAACATTAAGATTTATATCTCTATATTTTCGTTGAATTCACATGAAAATCACCAAAATGCCTTACATATATTATCCCTGCTGAAATCGGAAGCGTGACTGAGCGGTCGGCTGTCATCGCTGTGTTTCTCATCTTCTGTCGATTCGGTACGAGAGTTACGGACTTGCAACTGTGGACAAATAGAATAACCATTAAGCTTTTAAATTTACATACACCAGATCGACTCGGCAATGGCGGATAATCTGGGTTAAGAAATACTTATGTCTCTGCGGACACACTATTCCAAATCAATCGATCTCCGATGAAATAGGTGTCTGACACGATACATAATATAACCGTATATACATATTTAAAAACTATATGACCAAACTTCGTATCATCTACATATATTTATGGCGATACTCTCGATTAATTTTTTTTCAAACAGAACAAAAAGAGCGGACCTGAGGCTATGGAACACAAATTTCTGAAGGATTTTTTCATTTACTTATTATTTTTGTTTCCCATCGTTTAAATCTTCCCTGAACTTCCACGAATGTTTACAGAACATAATTAGCCTAATCGGTTCAGCCATTCTCGAGTTTTAGCGAGACAAACGAACAGCTTTTCATTTTTATATATAGATTATAATGTAAGTATAACATTAAATTTAAATAAAGCTAATAATTTTTAAAAAAACCAGTAGCGCTACAACCTATTTAGGTCTAGGCCTCAGATTTCTATATCTGTTTCATGATCGTTTGTCAATCAAATAGGCAAGTGATTGAGCCTCCTGTGCCTGAAACATGATGTCGACTTTTTGGGTCTAAGGCAAGCCGGTTTCCTCACGATGTTTTTCTTCACCGTTCAAGCGAATGTACTTTTTATCTATGTGCGCATGTTAAATGCCGTTGGTGCACAACCAGATCGAACCTCAGGGATGAGAGTCACATGCTGAAGCCACTAGGCTAACCCTTATAATTAATGATAAATATACATACTCTTTGGTATCTTATTAATAAAACTTACACAGATTGGTTTCGGTGTACAACTGAGACTCCACTGAGAACTCTTTATTAAAGTCAACCACATGGACATAATTAATTTTTAAGCACTTTAAAAAGTTCACGATGTTTCATAAAATAAACACTTTACGATAAATTCAGTGTTAAAAAGCATAAAGTTGAATAATTTAATACAAAATTGCGGACATGTAAACAAGTAAATTACATTTTCGCGGAAAAAAGGGTTCGTGCCATACAATCTTTTGATGTATATAATAAATGCGTTTCAAAACAACTCTTAATGATTTGTTTGGTTCGTAAACGTTAAAGAATTTTGCACTTTACGTATATATTGCAATAACCATTAAAATATGAATATTGTATGTTGTTCTTGTCACTCAATTCTCACTTTAAAAATTAATTAGGTTGACAAAAGTAATATTTTTTGGGCTTAGGTTTTTCGGCTTCTTATTAAAGGTACGTCTCGTATGTCAAAAACGTATTTGATTTTGACAGTTCGCGTTCTAGACTCATCTAGGATCGAACTGACATCTGTCAACATCCTAGGACCGTTTGACAGGGATTTTTAAATACATCCAGTAGTCTAGCTTTTGAATAAGTATGACATTATGATTTATTATTAATTATCCCACAATTCATTGTACGAATTAATTATTAAATTTCAGGGACTTAACCCTTCTTTAAAGACTCTTGAAGGTTTTTTAACCACGAAACTTTACCTACATCGGGACTTTCTTCTTGAATCCGATAAATATGATAATTTGTCATCACAACAGAATAATCTGTTCTAATAAAAACTTATTGTCAATTCATATTTGAATGCCACGGTCATACGATACACTTGTGATAACATTTTAGAGGAATTCGTTTATAAAAATAAATTGGCAACAGCTACTGAGACATTTCAAAGGTGATCTATGTATATATTAAATTTATATATCACTAAATAAAATCCATACGTTATTTTTATTATTTATTTCTCTATTAATGTTTTTAAGCATGAATAAATTTATTTTACACCTCAACGGTGCGACAATTAATACTGCATAACGGCGAAACAGATTTATTAAACTGAACATTATATACTTTTTACATTTACCTTATTAAATTTTGACTATTTACCTTATCTTGTACTAATATATACTGTGAACAGGCTACTTTTCATTAATTAGTTTATACACATTCCTAAGCAAAAAAAAAAAATAATAAAATATTTTCCAAACAATCCTACGGGACGCCCAAAAAGGGCAGTCATCGCATGTCAGCCATGTACATCTATTAAAGTGGGTGCATTGCCGGCCTTTGAGGGAGGAGTATACTTTTGGAGGTCATATCTCCCAGGGAACACCCCCACCGGGAGTCAAATCCACAGTTCACTAGTTCGCAAAAGAAAACGTGAAGCGGAACGTGGAAGACTTCCAGCCATCAAGGTGATGCTGATGCCATTTTGAATTAATACGGCTCGTACGGTGTTGAAACGAGGGAGGAGGGATCGACTATAATATTGACAACTAATATTGTCAACATGTGTGACAAGCTTCATATGAACGTCAAAGAAGCCCACGCGAAAAATAAATTTAGTAGCTATTTGTAAATTTCATAAAACGTTCAAGCTCTGTCGAGTCCAATTAAGTGTTTCTATAACTCTACGAACATTTATTATTAGTTTCGAGTAAAAGAATCTGTAGCTGCACTACATATGGTTAGTATATACTTAAGAATAATGAAGTTATAGATATTTGGTCTTTGTGGATTAGAAACAATTTTATAATAATAATTGCAAGAATATGGTACAATGTGTAAGGTGGTACAATCTTAAAGCCCGCACATTCTGACACACACAATGGCGCGCAAATTTGTCTTTAAAGGAATTTCAAATTTTACATTATTAGTAATGTGAATTAGTCAATTCCTATATTATTTGTACATATCTTATCTATATTATTTGTATCAGTGTCTCACGCAAATAATAATTTATTGAATAATAAATTTTTTCGAAAAGTAATACACCAAGTCCATTTTTAAAAACTCTAGTCGGAACATCTTTTAATTCTTTTGGTAAATTATTGTAAACCTTGATTGCCATACAAAATGTGTTTTTCCTTTATAGTCTAATGAGTGGTTTGAGGCGTTCAGGTCATAAAAGAGCTGGTTCTCGAATATCACTTTAGTAGAAGTAGTGTTACGATTTTGAAGCTAGATATACGCCTTCGTATATTTAAAGAACAATTAATTGTGGAAATATATTTGGAAGTAAAAATAAGAAAAATTATTTACGATCACGCAATTTTATAGTTATTTTTATGAACGTTGACGTGCGGCAATAGTAAATTAGTTTAATTCAAATTTTGTGGCAGTCATTTAGTGAAACATAAAAGTTATTTGTATTTTAAAATATTCTTTGTGAGCTGTTTAGTTTTAATAGTCCGGTGTATTCTTTTGTTATATATTTTCAATACATTCGGTGAATCGTCAGATTCAAATAGATGTTTGTCAGAATGTGTAGAGATCTACTTGTCTATACATGAAAATGATGAAGAAACAGATGTAATCTGACGCTTGACTCAAATCAAAATTCATATAGATATAACTATGTACATTTTAAATGTTAATATTAAAAAAAATGGATGGTTCTAAAGTTAAATTTACAAGAGCATAGAACGGGTGAGAGGAATTGGCAACAAACTCTCTGCAACTGTTTTGAATCGCCACATATTTAGTTTACAAGTGATATGTAAGGAACTGCAACCATTACACCATGATCCACTTGAAAAATTGAAAGTCATAATAATTGTGTCAAAAGTTGATTATAATTATATTATTATGAATTAAAAATAGCTTTCTGTTTCTTTTCAAGTCGTATATATTTATTAAGCATGTTAGTATCCATTTAAAATTTTATTTTCTAATAAAGTAGCTTGCACAGAATAGGGTTAAGATTTATTACTCGTTATTGATATAGCCTTGCAATCCCCTGGAGTGGATCATGAACGTTTAACACTGATTACGTTGCAGTATGAATAGCCAAAGGCCGGTTAGGACCCAGTCACAATCTTATATGTCCATGGTCATTTATAAAATTAAAGTTTTTGAGTCAGCTATTTATGCTTGATAATATTGGGCAATTAGGTTACCTTTTTGGGCCTTAGCATAAACCCGCAACTATTGAACGCGGTCATAAAAACCCTATTGATATAGTCTTGCAAGTAAAATGTATGGTAGTTACATATCTTAATAAATCCAGTCCAAGCATCAATTATGTAAAAAAGACGTCATCATGTCTTATTAGAATGTGGATGAAACCAGAATATATCTTGCGACGTAGTAGATGGGTTTTGTTTTTATTTTTTGACAGTGGATTATCTATGGACAGAGGAACGCTTTTATTTGTTATTTGTCTAGCAGTTTAAAGTAAGACGGTCAATATCTATCACTGCTTTATATGAGACTAGCCACCCACCCCAGCATATGATACAACTGTTTTTCTCAAACACACCAGGGATTAAAACTTCCGGGGCCCCCCCTATTAAAGGGGGGGGGAAGGGGCTTTTGGCCCCCCCCCCCGGCCGGTAAAAAACCCCCCCCCCCCCCAGCCGATACCCCCGACGTTTTTTTTTTTTTTTCTTTTTCCCTTTCCTATTGTTTGTTGTTTTTTTTTTGGGGGGGTGCTGGTGTTTTGCCTAAACTTTTTCCCCCCCCCAAGAGGGGGATTTTTGCCATTTTTTTTTTTTTAATTTAGGGGGGTTTTTTTAAAAAAAAAAAAAAAAAAAAAAATTTTTTTCCCCCCCCCCCCTTTTTTTTTTAAAATTTTTTTTTTTTTTTAAAAAAAAAAAAAATTTTTTAATATTAAAAAAAAAACCCCACCCCCCCCCCCCCCCCCCCCCCCCCCGGGCCCCCCCCCCCCCCCCCCCCCCCCCTTTTTTTTTTTTTTTTTTTTTTGGGGTTTTTTTTTTTTTTTTTTCCCCCCCCCCCCCCCCCCCCCCCCCCCCCCCCTTTTTTTTTTTTTTTTTTTATAAAAATTTTTTTTTTTTTTTTTTTTTTTTTTTTTTTTTTTTTTTTTTTTTTTTTTTTTCTTGCCCCCGGTTTTTTCTCCCCCTTTTTTTTTTTTTTTTTTTTTTTTTTTTTTTTTTTTTTTTTTTTTTTTTTTTTTTTTTTTTTTTTTTTTTTTTTTTTTTTTTTTTTTTTTTTTTTTTTTTTTCGCTTTTTCTCGCTCGCTCACCATCTGTGCTTCTTTGCGGGATGCCTTCAATTTAAGATAACACTCCGCGGCCCCGAGACCCTTAAATATTAAAAAAAATATATACTTTGGTAAACCTTCTTTAAAAATCTTTATAGATATAAGGGAAACCGCAACAATTTCCGAGCTCTATGAGTTTATCGCGAACAGACAGACAGATAGAAGCGGCAGAGGACTTTATATAATTTAATAAACATAGGCTGACTTTTATATAGGCATTATGCAAGCTCTTTCTAATTTTCTCATCGTTAAGGCAGAACTCGTAAGAAGTCGAAAATAACTTTTCATCGATTTTGTTTGCAAATCCGGCTACCGCGTAAGTGTTTTTCATATAAATATATAGCCTATGACACTCGCAAATAACATCGCTTTCTATTGGTAAAAGAATTTTCAAAATCCTCCTAAGTAAATTACTATTATTATCGATATTATTGAACAACATAACGAAGTTTGCTTTGTTTTGGTTGTAAGTTTTTGTTATTTGAGGGGCAGACATAAAGCAAACTAACCAAAAAAATGCAATATAACGTTTAGATCGATCAACAAAATATAATCTAAAAGTAGACACACTGCGAAATACTTATTCAATTATTCATCCGTCCGTCACACCAAAACTTTAGATTAAGAGAAATGTAACGCAATTTTTGAAATAAAATTCATAGATTATTATCTTTACCTAGTGCACCTCACAACGGAAAGCAGATTTGTAAATTAAATTTATATAAGAAAGTATGGCGTGTATCTACTGAAAGGCATCCAAATTTAAAGCGCCAGAAACATAACTATATTTTAACCAAATAAAATATATTTTACGAATATAAACTTTATTATTATAATATACAGTAGAACCTCGATAAGCTAAAGTCCAAGGGAAACACAAAATATTTTAAGTTATAGAGGTTTTAAGTTATCAAGGTTCTATGTTAGGTAAAGGTTAATATAGAGGTATGTATATGTTTCTATGTACCCTTGCTCCCATTTTTACTCGAATGCATCAGAAGGATGGGTTCAATAAAATACTGAAAATTAAATATGTAATCATATTTATTCACATTACTTCCAGGACAACGATCAAAAACTTATGATGCAAGTAAGTCGTTGTCACAAAGCTAACCGCCGCAAAGCTTTGAAGAATTTAGATAAAGCAAACAATAGGTAATGTATTGTTTACGTTAACAATACATTAGTAAACACGTGCAAGCAATAAATACCGAAACCATTTATTTTGACACTCTTTCAAAATGACTCATTCACAAACAATTTTATGTTATAGAGGTTGTGGAAACATTTCTTTTAGTTACTGAGGGCCTATACAGAGATTATTTATTTAAGTTATAGAGGTTGCGTATTTTAAGTTATAGAGGTTTTGGGCTCTGATGGGAAGGGAACATAGTATTTTTTGAAGTAACAGAGGTTTTTATGTTACCGAGGTTTAAGTTATCGAGGTTCTAGTGTTCTGTGTTTGTGAAAGGAGTTTTAATACAACTAAAAATGAAAGAAAAATATGTGAGTGAAGTCATGTATCAGAAGCACAATATTTGTCCTTACATTCAAGTACAAACCGCGGGATTGTATTAATGAATGTCAACATAAATTTTATGACGCATGTCAGTAATGTATTGTTTGACATTTCTGTAAACAGAAAGCACGTGTTTAGCAAATATTGAACTGGGTGAAACGGCCATGGATTGCATAATATATGTGTAGGCCGATATAATACCGTTAATTTATAACGGATATTTATAAAAAAATATTTTTCATTAGACATCATAATGAGTTTTTATGTTCCGGGAATTTGAACTACAGTCAAAATCTGTTATAACGACATCGAAGGGACTCGACAAATATGAGTACATATTTGGTCGTAAAAACCAATAGTCGTAACAGCCGTTGACGTCATATTAAGTACCTAATACAATAGAATTCAGCCGGGACCTTTGATTTTGGTCAATATAACCGGTTTGTTTTTCTAACCGATGTCGTCGTAAACGGTTTTGACTGTATATGTTATGTATATAAAAGATATATCTTTATAAATAACATAAATGATTTCATTCGGTAATGATTGTACTTTCATAATAAATAGTATTAAAAAATCTTTTTTCGCCTAAACATTCGCAACAACCCATCACACGATTATGTATTAAAAAACTTCATTAATATTTAATTTAACTGTGACACTCCGAGAAATAAACGAAAAAAATTACACTGCCAACTACGACGTTCCCGCCAAAATACGATTCGACGCGCACAAGTCACGCGGCATGTGTCCAGAAACAAACTAACATTTTTGAGGATAAATTTAAATTCGTTTATTTTGAACCAGCTGTCACTCCCATACTCGCGATTTGTTTTAAACGTTTGGAAATTAGTACTATGTATAATCGTTTAGCCTAGTGCCTTAGCGTACGATTTTTAACTCTGAGGTCAAACCTGGTTGGGCATCGATAGACCTTTCCATCTAAATACGCAATTAATTCTAGCTTCCATAAGGAAAATTTAAAAAAAGCCGGCATGTCTTACACCCAGAAATTTCTTAGTAGACTGTAAATAAAACAATCAATCGGTTCTGAAATCAGAAATCTGTGGAAGACCTAAGATAAAGCTATCCCATTTAGAGGCGAGGAAATGAATTACTATAGGTATGCCTCGGTAGAACCTGTAGCGACAATCCGAGGCAATTACTGCGACGATGCGCCAAAAAATTAAGCCGACCGCTAAGGATATATACCACTTCTCGATCTTTCCTTTTGGACCTTTGGCTCGGCCAGTCATAGGTTAGGGTCGAGGATTCTCCCTTTAGATTCACATTGGTGAACCGTCTTGCTGAGGTGGTACTGGAAGTTTTTTACAAACGCGGTTAATGTACCGCGCTAGTCAGTAATGTCGGTGGTGTTAAAACTTTTAAGTCCGAAAGATTGTAGGTATCGCTATTGAACCCGGCAGCTTTTGCAATCCACACTACTTAGCTCGACTATTTGAATAGAATATTTGCTGGAAAGTGACGGAGTGAGGAATGTCTTGACCTAGAGAATCAACATTAATTTTTACTTCAAGAAAACGTATTTATGCAATTATTGTTCCTAAATTTGAACAGATGATCAGAATATAATAAATTGAAATTTTTTAATTATTCTTTAGGGGCCGTTCAAGTATTACGTAAGCACTTTGGGGGGTTTTGAGATGGTGTTGTCTTTGATTCTTATTTGGTGATTACGTCAACAGTGATTATTTACTTTTTTACAGCAGCTCATGTCTGAGCGTCGTGGTCAGCAAGAAAGTGTCTGGAGCGGACTATCTATTTCCACCGGTATCGATCCAGCGCGTCTCTTATGACAGTGTACAGTTTTGAGGACGATGAGTCTTCAACTTTATCGGTCCATCTGGTTGGTCACGTGATCTTTTTGCCTTCTGTGCTACCAACCACGATCTGTTTCTCAAAGTTCTATTCGCCTCTGCACATTGTATGGCCGAATATCTTTAGGTGTGCTTTATATTTTTATAATCTTCAATCATACCACAAATCGTTGTTGAGCACGCACAGATTAGCATTAAAATTTTTGACACTGTGGGCGGAACAAACATTGTGTTTATGTACGGATTTGAAATTCTTAATGGTTCTGTTATTACAGCTATTAATGTGAGTGCGTTGGCATTCTAAAAATATTAAGATTAAAATTTTGCAAAATCTCTCGGCATTCCATTGACGTATGCAAATAAAATATTGTTATAACTTTTCTTTATTAGCTAGCCAATCTGACAATTCTCTTTGTAAAGCTTATTATATACGTCGGTTATAGTAGGTAAGACTAGCTGTAGCTAGCTAGTATGTAAGTATTTTTTTATAAAATATAAATATTACATACAAATCATATCAATCGATGTTCATAGACTAAAGCCGTACACATTACACAAGTCTTGCCTTGGCTAATGTTTGCTAATCTATTTCCTTAATGTATTTGACCATATGGAATTAATGATATACAATACCATTCGTTTGTGATTTTACTGTGGGCGCAATTGCCAACATCAACACACACTTGGCCCTAAATTATGCCTTTATACCCTTAATTGGAGGGCTCCCAGCACTGTCATATTTATCGTAAGCGCCATATTATAGTCGTAGAGGACACATTGAAAATGTTAATTATCATGAAGTGAGGCGGTTCCTCAAATATGTGATAGTGATAAGATAAAGGTGTTTATTGCGCCGGTAATAGAATTCTAACAAGTAGGATAGGTAAAAATGTTAGAATAATTAATCGGATATGGTTATCATGCATACATACATTAATAGGTATAATTTGGGACATTGTTCAAACTGTTAAATAGAATGGGCACTAACACGCTACCCTGTAAAACGATTTAATGATTGACAAATAACTTGGTCATAATTATCTGCCATTGGCACTCGAAAAACCATAATGAAGTCATCTAACAACGAAATCTAATTTCGATGTAATTTTAGTATGGTACTCGAAATTGTAATAACAGGAAAATACGGTTATTATATATAATTGACAATAGTATACTATTGAGAATTTGATTTTGAATTAGGGGCCGTTTCAGTATTACGTAAGCATTATAGGGGTGGGGATTTGGATTTTAAGGGTGATTACGTCAACAGTAATTATTTACTTTTTTACACATACTACCCACACATTATCTATGCTTGAAAACGAAATGCATTTTCGAGGATTCCTACAACAAAAAAATTCAAGCAATTGCACCAATTGAAACTATTTATTTAAGCTTAAAAGTACTGTATTCGAAAACGTAATGTTACGTAAACGTAAGCATCTCATAACACACGAAAACGATAACAATAAATGCAGCTAATCTAAGCTATTCAATTTAAGCTTCCAGCTTAACGTAAAAAATCCCGAATCTTTAAACTAAAAAGGTATAAAAGAATTCAATGTTTTTAATGAGGACGAAATTAGATAATTCCGGCCACATCCTGCCACCATTTACAAAGTGTCAGGACGCGGTAGCTGTTTCCTTTACGAGACATTTCCTTAAATGTTGCTATTTATACTAGGCCACACGTACTGAAGGTAGTGGAAATATAAACAAACTTAATGATTCTTCATGAAAATAAATAATTGCAAGTACCTATATCTCTTAATTTTAAATTGCGTACAAAAGGCACAATAGTTTAAAATTAATTAACACTATTTATCCAGAGCTTGATACATTCGGTAGTGGGCTGATCAATGTAAGAAAACATTCTTAAGCGCTTATGTGGTGTGGAAAAAAATACTAGTGATAACTAAAATTGGAAGTATAAAATTTTTATTAATATTTAAATTTTTTGCAAAATTTATGTTCAGCATAATTGTCAGATATTTTAGAAAAGATAGCTTTTAACATATACTACAGAAAACGCAATATACGTATATATGATGTGGTCAATTAATAAATAAATATTTTTATTGCCCGCGCGACATTCTTTGCGATCAACAGAAATGCTTAGAGGTATCAAAGTTCGGGAAACGAATTTGTATATAAGATAGTATAATAGTTCTAAAACTTCAATAGTTTTAAAACCTTAATGTGTAAAGGTTACTACACAGTCAATGACTACCTGGAAGATAAAAACGCTTGGCAATAATTCTATTTATATACTTATAATTTGATTTGTGTGTAATGGTGAATGTGGTAAATCACAGAACAGATTTTTTTTTTACGTATGTAACTTTAATGACGTTGTGGTTTATGACATTTTCCTTTGAATAATTGTAATGTAGAGGGAGGGTAAAACTTGCTGAGATTCTTGCCCGTTCTTCTCAGAACAAGGCCTCCTGGTAGTTTTGCGAACGGATGGCGTAGTCTTGCTCTTTCGGGAATTTTGTAAACGTTTTTGACATTCATAAGCATGCCCTAAGACGCATCTAAATTGAATGAACGTATTTTGATTTTTAAACTTAAAAACTAGGTAAAATAACTTACCTCTTCTATGGAGGATGACAAGAAGCCAGAGCTGAAACAAAAATATATTTTTTTAAAATTTATTTCAGATTATTAATTTATAATTTTTCAAGATATTTGTCACCAACATACATTAGTAGGTATATAGTGTTAGATTACGTACACACGCACTCAGTGTATTCCAAACCAAAACGATTTTAAGGGGACAACTAAGGTGAGACGCACTTTGTCATTTAACTTACCAACAATTCAATGAAGAGCCTTTCTTTTTCTCCATTATTGTTTATACTCCAATTGACTCATACACCACTTAATAATTTAACCACATTTTTTATTACACTTTATTCCTATACCATTTTATTACTAGCAGCTGTTTTCAATAAATTTTCAACAAATCTTTTTCAGATTATCTGCAGCAATGTAAGTTGAAATTTTACAATAAAATCCAGTAGAAAATGAAATAATATAGAGAATTATATATTTTTTATTTGCTTTTATATGTAATGGATTTTGGATAGCGAGCTGCAGGTGACATTTGTGGCTTCCATAAGACAGGATGGATTGCAATAACAAAGTATCAGATACATAGACAGCTTGTCAAAAAACTAAACATTTTTTTAAACCCAAACCTAACTATACCCACTAGAATTGCTATAAAAATCGAGTCACAAAGAAATGTTTTTGCCTCTCGGAATCCGTGAAATGTGTAAGAGTTAAATAATAATACAATATGTAGTATGAAAAGTTGTTACTTGCGCTTTATCACTCATCACGAAATTACAAACGACATTGTGTATCGCACGGATCGAAAACATCTGTTGACTCAATTGTCAGAAGGAAGTGCGTAATATGCAGTGTTTATACGCGGTGTTCTGAAGCGTTTTATATAGAAAATATTTATAAATATACTGGCTGACCCGGGAAACGTTTGTTTTGCCATGCATATTATTTATTGGAAACATTTTTTTAGTTCAATAAAAATAACTATCTACAATAATCAAAAAATAGGGGTTGATCGTAGAAGGGTGAAAATTAGGGGTTGTATGTATTTCATAAAAAAAATAAAACTATAACATAAAAAAAAAATTGGGGTTGATACCTCTTATCATTTAGGGGTTTGAAAGATAGATAGTAGCCGATTCTCAGACTTACTGAATATGCATAAAACATTTCATAAGAATCGCTCGAGCCGTTTCGGAGGAGTATGGGAACAAACATTGTGACACGAGTATTTTATATATTATATTAGGTAAATGTCATTAGTGATTTCAAATAACTTATTCATTTATTATATAAACCAATGGCGCTACAACCTTTTCAGGTCTGGGCCTCAGATTTCTGTATCTGTTTCTTGATAATTTATTTTTCTTAACAACGTAGGTGATCAACCTTCTATGCTGACACACGCCGTCAGCTTTTTGGGGTCTGGGTCTCTCTCTCGAGCGAGTGGTAAATGCGCACATAAACAGGAAAGCCATTGGTGCAGCCGGGGATCGAATGGGAACCCCAGGGATGAGAGTCGCACGTTGCAAGTTTAATTAAAAAGAAATATAAAAAAGTTTTATGTAGTAGTTATACTCATGCGTGGTGAGAAGTTGATGGCCTTAAAGACCGTTACATATTATTGATTTCAAAGTAATATTTCCGCACTCCCTGTATTCAAAAATTATTGTAAACGGCCGCTTGAATCCTATGTATCGTAATTGTCATATGTTACCTACTGTTGTCATTAATAAATAATCATTGCACGGAAATTTAGTAGCAATCACAAGGGAATTAGGGCCTCATTTAGCGTGGTTTAATTTATAAATATTTTGAAGTTCGAACGTGACTTTTGTTAAATAGGTTATCGGGGCGTACTAAATTGTTTAGTCTAAAGCTGATTTTTCTTAGAGAGATATCAGTCTAGACGTTTTTGAAGTTATACTTCTATTGGCGCGTTAGGGAAAAATGATGAGAGTAAATTTTTACAATGCGCGCGCACACCATCACAAAAACCGACACCCGCACACCGTCACAAAAAACCGACACCCTGGAGTTAGCATAGTCAACATTTTAAAATAAAAAATGTCAATTTTCTTTAATTATATAGAAATATTTTTTGTGATATTTTAAACTGTATTTAACTAGATAATGCGTTATAATAAAATTTTCAATGTATTAAATACGTAGTTGCAGCTATAACCCACATGGGATGGGTGCGTTGACGGTCTTTTAGGAATATGCTCTTTTTTAAATAGGCGAATATCTCCTAGGGAAGACAAACATCGCGAAAGGAAATGCCTACAGAAGCGGGCTAAGGAAAACTTTTTGGCTCGTGCGGTAGTGAAGAACACTCTCCATAGCAAACTTATAATCATTCTACTAATATAGGACAAGCATTAATATGTTATTTGATTATCTATATAAATCTTCTTTACAAATTCATGAATCATCTGTGAGTTTGTAATTCATAAATCATCATCTGTGTGGATTCCAGAATTAATGACGTCTTTTTTGCCAAATTAAGACTAGAAAACAATCGAAATCCATGTTAATTTTTAATATGTAGTACCTATTATGTAAACATATAATTAAAAATTAGATGAGAAAATTTATTTCTAGTCAATTAATTTGTCTTATCTACGTCTTACTGTATTTAGTTTTTTGCATATAAACGTTTTAATATGAATTTGCGATTAAATTTTTTAAGATGTAATTCTAAGATTTCCTTTGTTATCAAACCGGTCATGGCCGAGGTCGAACGGTGAAGGTTTGAACTTTGATCAATTGTTTCACGGTATAGTTTTAATATTTAACATTTAATTACGGCTATCATTTAGACATTCCCTTTCCTGTATTCAAATACGACTAACGAAAAACATAGTACTCAAAGGGCACAACAAACGTGTTGTCACTTGAGTGAGTCTGACGCCAAAAGAATTTGTATGGTCACGTGACACGTGAACTACTAATTAACCACAAAAATTAAATTCGTCATATAAATATTTAGTTTTTCCATTCATGAGTTTTTAGGTTAAAATTTTGTTTTATATGACTGTCAAGTTTCATTGTTACACAAATGAAATAGAACAAAGACTCGACTCCGTTGTGACGTTAACATTCCAAAGGAGATTAAATAATAAATTAAGGAATTTCCAATTATTTCTAATTAATTCCTTATCTTATTTTCTATAGGAACTAATTGTTATTTATATGGAAGTTTGTCCTTTTTTTATTCACGTATTAGAATTTATGTAAGTCTCTTGAAGAATTTGTTTCTAAAACGGACATCTATTGATAAAACCACTAAGATATTTTTGTTAAACATAGATATTTTTCACTCACTGAACTAACGTGTTTACTGTGACAAATTCGCGACTGTACTGATAGCGTTTATCTTATCAACCACTGAATAAACACAGCCTAGTTTGTACGTATTGATTTATGTACACGAAATATATTTTAAGAAATACAAACGTAGACTTTCATTCTGGCCACTTAACTATTGACGCTTTGAAAGGGACATAAGGTCAACTCACTCTCGCTTTACACGTCGAGTAATACAAAATTACATTATACTAGATGACCCGGTGATATTTGTGTCAAACCTTAATAAAACATTTATAAAACAGACCCAAGATATCGGACCTCATATTACAGTTAGGAAATACAATTTTTTTTTTATGACAATTCACACCAATTGACCTAGTCCCATGCTAAGCTGGTGAAGCTTGTGTTATGGGTACTAGGCAACGGATATACATACATATTATAGATAGATAGACATATAAATACATATTTAAACACCCAAGACCTAAGCACAACACCAAATACTGATCACATCGATGTTCGTCTCAGCCGGGGATCGAACCCGGGACCCATGGATTCGCAGTCAGAGGTACTAACCACTAGACCAATGAGTCGTCAAATTTCTGGAGGCATTTATAAATATGACATAGAGAACACTTTTGAATTTTTGTTTTAAGAGAACACATTTCCAAAAAGGCAGAAGATATCAAATATTTCTCATCTAGGAAAAGTTTTAATCGGAAAATTCAATTGTCTGGTATTTTCCTATACATATTATTCATGTTTCCCATCGTAAACATTCCCTGAACTTCCACAAATATTTCAAGATCATAATTAATCAAATCGGTCCAGCCATTCTCGAGTTTTAGCTTGACAAACGAACGGAAATTAATTTTTACATAATATATAAGATGTAAAATATCCTTTGCATATATAAGTTTTAAAGTAATAGTGATAATCTTAATAATGATCTTGGTATTTCAGTAGCAGACATAACTTGGGGATATAAACTGGCAGATAAGAATTACCCAAATGAATTCTTAGCACACAAGTAATTGTCCACGTTATTAGAAGAAGAATGTGAACTGTATGTACATACGATAAGGTTCAATTTTCATTGCTGCATTGACAATTACAATCACTTTAAATTAGAAGGCTATTTCATTATTTACTCGTCTGGGATTTAGAGCTGCACTAAGCAAAGGTTTGCTTTTATTGGAGTAACAGATTGATACTTATATATGTACACTTAAGAATCATTTTTTAATTTTCGGTGAACTGACTTTGAAAAACTTGATACTTTTTCTTTCATAAAAGGTCCGAGATAATTATACTATATATATTATACTATAATAATTATAATATTATTACTAATTAACGACTTATAGAATAATTCGAAAATAAGCAAAAACACCTTAAGAAACTCGTTAACCTGTAAACATGTGTCTAAAACACTCGAAGCCTTAGGGCAGAAAATTGTATTATTTTATTTTTAAATATAATTTTTTCTCACCTTTCTTCAAAAAGTGTTGAATTGGTAGTATTGAAAACATCTGTGGATGTATCTTCTACCACGCTCCCGTAGTATTTGACATCATCACGCAAACTGTCAAAATCACCTGACAGCTGGCGTCTGTCAACATCACTTGGCGTCTGACAGCTGTCCCTTTCCGGTGTCTTCGCGCTATTTCGCTCGTGCCACAGTTTTTTCGTTTCGTCTTGAGCTTTTCGTTTTAATTCTTCAATCTTCTCTCGTTCGTTTTCTATAACTTGACATCCTGCACAAAATAAAAATGATTGTATGTAATCATTTACAAGGGAACTTGAACACAATATTTTGCGTAAAATATAATATTACAATCTACTTTAATTTGAGACAATTATAGTATGTGCTAGAAGAGAATGCATTACTCACCTTGTTCCTCCAACATTTCAATCCGTTTCCTTTCAATTTCCATCAAACTGTCAAATGTCTTTTTACCCAAAGAATTCATATCAGTGTCGCTAGAAAATATTGGAGCATCCGTAGTAACTTTAGAGATTCTGTCAATGTCATCTTGCGATGGAATTTTCCCAGAATCAGTAATCTTTTGAAAATCGTTTCTCACGTTCGGTTCATCACCACAGCTCTTTCTATGCAACACCTTATCCTTATCAATTTTTCTGAAGTCTAAAGTGTTGTGTTTCACTTCATCTTCATTCTCTTCTTTGATAGATTCTTTCGTCTTATCCGGTGATAAAGATTTAGCTTTCACATATTTGTTGTCTGTTTGCGGCTTTGCATTTTTAATGTATCTGTTTCTATTTTCATTTTCTTCTTCTTTCCTCGATTCTTTTCTTTTTAACGAATCCTTTTTTATTATTTTTCCTAGGGCCGCAAATGTCGGTATTTTGGACGATGAATTACTTTTCAGCGGTACGTTTTCTTTTTTCTTTTTAGAGTGTCTTAAACTATTGAATTTGTCCAACATGTCTACTTCAATGTTGTCGTTATAAAATAGATTTTCGTTTAGACTCTGCGACATGACGTCGACTTTATCTTTTTTCTTACTATTCTTTCGTTTGAGAGAATCGAAGTTGCGCTCCCAAAATCCTTTCTTCTCTTTCGAAGTGGAAGACTTAGAAGGACTCTCGAGTTTGTCAGGGTCTATTGGATCAATGTCAGTGACGCGTCGTTCGATATCTACTATCATGGACTGTGACATTCGATCAATAGAGTTAAACTTGTCAGTCAATTGTTTTGTGTGGTCTTCGAAGTTTGAAATTTTGCTCACATCATTGTCATCGCTATCAGAACTTGGGGAATACCCGTATTCGCCCGATTTGGCTCTGGTCTGATCAGTATAGAAGGCACTATCAGGTGATTGAGTTCTTTCAATATAATTCAATTTGGATACTATAGGTTTCAATTCCTTTTCTACATTTTGTACTTTCGAAGTTAGCTCCTCAACTTGATTGAGTAATCTAACGTATTCAGCTTGAAGAATTTTGGTTTCTTCGAGCGCAGATGTTAAATTGTTGTTAGCTTCAGACTTTAGAGTTAGTATTCTCGTTTTTTGGGCATCGATCTTTTTACTAAGCAGCATTATTTCGTTTTGAAGGTCTTCTCTGTTAGATAACCTATAAAGATATATTTTTTTAAATATTTATATTACCTTTAACAAGAGTTTTATAGAAATTTGGGAGTTGGGAGCTTTAAAACTATATACTATAATACCAAAGGTGTAATAAACTTACAGTTCAGATTCTTCCTCTAAATGCTGGAATTCCAAATCTTCGAATATCTTCGTCTCGTTATCAAGAATATCTTGCGCGTTTTGTAGTTCTTCGAGTGTCGCTGCGTTTACTTTTAAGTCTTTTTTGATTCTATAAAGACAAAAAATGAAGTAGTAAATTTCTAAGCCTTGAGATATTTAATCGTATTTGAAGGGATTATCAATAATCAAAAACAAATGAACGGATTTGGCATATAAACGTTACCTATAAATATAAGTTTGCTTTTAATGTGTAAGCGGTTCATTATAAGAATATTTTCATAATAGATTTGCGAAAAAAAAAAATTTTGAATGTTTGCAGTTGTAATTACTACGTTTATTTATAATTAAGTTAAATTCAATTTAATAACTGGGAATATAAACTATTTGTCGATACCCATATTTGGGGAAATGGTAATGCTAGAAAAACTAACTTATAATTCTTAATATAATCGCAATAGTAGACAATTTTTATTTTAATATAATTGTGAATCCCATTTGAAAAAACTAACATTCTTATAATAACACATAAAACATGTAAGAAGCCGATCGATATTATTCAATACATCTCAATTGTGTAGTAGAATTTTACTACTAAGCAATATAACTCACCTTTCGACCTTCGCAGTAGCAACCTCTACTCGATCTTTCGTCTCATTTTGTCTTGCTTCTTGTGTCACTTTCATTTGTTTAATTTCATCCTCTATCTGTCTCGCTTGCTCATTTAAACTAGATTTTTTCTTTTGTTCTATATTAAGTATTGCTATTTCTGAATCGTATTCGCCTTTTATTAGAGCCTTTTCCATTTCCAACTGTAATATAATTTCAAAGAAATGAGCAAGAACCGTTTTATTATAATCACTATAGATGAATTATAAGTATTATTATTTGAGCATATATAGAATAATTATTAGAAGTAACAAACTTTGCTATCTAAAACAATTAAATTTTTTATAAACGTACTCAAGATGCGTACATAACGTCCGTTGGTCACGTACTGGATTATTTATGCGTTAAATATGTAGGTTTATTTCCTATGGGAATATATTTCTAATTATGAACAGCTATTATTCTTTGTGAACCATAACAACAGGCGGTGAATATTGATAGTTGCAGAGGCTATATAAAAAAGTAAGATCAGATAATACGATATGAAAAAGAATCTAACGTTTTGATGGATATCAATTTCTAAAATTTAGGAGGCTAAAGCAACACCAAGCCGAGTATTTTTAAGAAAATATGAGATCAGCATTCTCTGCTTTCCAACTCGTAACTAGTATTCTTTAACCGGACATAAAACCCATCTATTAATACAAAAGTTAATCACGGAAGCGGTGAATTTTTTTATACATACCTCTCGTAAAATATCATCCTCTTGCGACCGAATTTCCGTCATTTTATATTTTATATCGTGTATTTCAGCCATCAATTTCTTCCTTTCATCTCTCAAACGTTCGTATTTTGATTTTAATTCGTCAACATTATCTTCTAAAACGCTGTCTATTGAATCTGCTTCTAAATCTATCTTCCTGACTTCTTCAGTAATATTTTTTATAACATTTTCTCTATTATTCTTTAACTCTTTCTCAAATTGTTCTAATTCGGGAATATCGGCCATTAACTCTTTTTTGACGTCATCGAAGCTCTTGTTTTTTGGTATTGTTTCATTAATAACTTTTGAATATCTAAATTCGATATCGTTAGACAAATCGGAATCGTCAATCATCGGTATTTCCTCTTCTAGACTCAATTGTTTTTCAATACCCGAAAAATTGATGTCGTTTTGTTTTTCTGCAGGTTGTTCTTGTTTATCTTGAATTTGATCGTCTAGTGGATTCGTGTTTTTCGGCGGGGGTGTGGGAAAAACGAAATATTGCGGCGATGTAATGTTTTTATGAGCGAATGTTGTTTTTATTCTTGTTCTGGGACTTTGTGTATTCGGTGACTTTGGCTTGAGATTGTTCTTGAGTACATTTTCGTATGGACTTCCTACCGGGGAGTTAAGTAGCGAGCCGTTTTGGTTGAGTTTTCTTATCATAAGAGGACTAGAAAGGTTAAGTTGGACATCATCGAACACTGGGATACCGATTTCGTCCATACGTCCTACGTTTTCGTAGTGTTCATTGATCGTTACTTCCGGGGTGGAAGGATCAACTTGTGAAGTAAAGTTTTCGTAAGTCGACAGATTGCGTTGTGGCGGCAGAGATTGGCTCATCACATTATTCCTGTTATGACTAGTATCAAACCTGAATGATGTAAAACAAGAATAGAGAAATTTAGACACATTCGAATAAAACAGTATATACACATACACCAGTGCTAATAAATATGATATATAAACAAATATATAAAGCTCAATTAGGTAACGTAAGTAAATAATAGGTAAGTAATACGAAGCCGAAAAGGAAAAAAACGTTTAACATCTTTTACTTTTCTAATAAGGGGTTTAATCTGAATGCTTTTATGGTATTTACCATAAAAATCGATTATGAGTAATTAACGAAATCATAAAGGAAATCATTTTCCTGACAAGCAAGATTCGTATTAATTGTTTTATATTTAGTTTCACAGATTTATTTTAGCTAAACCTAACGACTATTTTTCCACCTATGAAATTAAATGGAAATACATTAATGACAGTTTCGAACAACAAAAACAACAAATTTTCAATACATTTCACGGAGTTTATTACACCTTCAGATACCATTTAGTCTTTAATTCTTAAGATTAATGAATGGCAATATTTTTCCTTTATTGTATTCAATAAATCCTATTCCAAAGACTCAACTAAGTGTTACTACATTTTGTTGGTTACAAGTTTGACAACACAATTTACAATAAACCAACAACCTACAATAAAATCAAGTACCGTTAATATGTCAAATAGAAGAGACTAGCTGAGCACGACACAGGGAATCCTAGTTGGCTAGTGCACTTCTCTTTAAACTTAACATCCTTTTGATATTAGGGAACGTTCAAGTATTACGTAACGAATTTTAGAGGGGGGTGTCCTTTTGTAAAACGTTACGATGCGGGGCGGGGATTGAATTACGCGTTATTGTTAATATTATTCGACTTTCTAGTACTTTACACCACATAATGGTAACTTTTAGGTATAAAGAGTCACTAGGTGGTTACGAAACGTTTTACTATACTTGGTTACAGTACTGTACTTGGGTACAGAAAAACGTTACGGCGCGTTACACGGGGGGAGGGGGGCCAATCTCCAAAAAATTGCGTGACGTAATACTTGAACGCTTCCTTACTTATGTGTAATAAATTTATTAGTTTAAAATAATTTCCGTTTATAAATATAAACGGAGATTTGACAGTAAGTAAGCCTATCAGAAGCTGGGAAAAATCAAATAACTTACTTATAATAACCGTCGCTAGTTTGCACAAAGTTAGGATTGTTCATGGCAGCGCTTCGTGGGAGGGAACCATTTGTGATGATTTTGTTGTGGGACCTCTTCTCTGTCGGTGTTATTGGCAGCCCTGAAAACACATGTTAATCATTGTGGGGCAACCGGCGAAATGTATCAGGCAATGAAGACTGATCGTCTACTAGCATACTTGCCTATAACAGGTCCGCTACTAAATTGAAACTAATTTAGATCAAAATAAAACGTTTGATGAAAATATTGACTTGATATATATTTATACTCGTTACATTTTGTTTGAATTTTGTTGACTCTAATAAAAAAAACATTAGAACAACATGACTGATAATGTATCAGTATATCCTCAATATCATTATCTATGAAAAATATGTTAATCTAATTATCTATTATAAAAACTAGGCCTAATCAAGAGAATTTCTGAAGTCTTTATTTATATACTTATAATAATTCATAGTGGGGTAGCGAAATAGAATAATCCAGTGGCGCTACAACCCTCTGGTCTCAGATTAAATCCATTTCTTTGATAATTTTTCAAATACAAGTAAGTCAGGTTAAGTCTGACGATTATTTGCACACAAATGAGGTCAATCTTAAGGCTGAGAATCGTACGCTTAAACCACTTGGCCAATACTATAATAACAAAATATAAGAAAAAAAATGAGTAATCTTTTTTACCTGACGATATTTGTTTCTCGTACTCCGCGCACATGTTAAGAATCTCTTCTAAACGCGCATTTTCAGCGTCTTTCTGTTCCTCTTCTTTCAGCCGGTCTTGGTACGCCTGGAAAAGTATTTACATATTACTTTATATTTGCTATATACATCTGTGGTATACTTCCGGTTTATAGGTTATATAAGACTAGAATACATTACAAATCTTGCTAAGTCACGTGTTAGCAATTGTTCTGCAGTTTTAAAACATAAAAGATTTTATTTAGACTTAAAACAGTCCAATTCAACTGGTATAACGATGTAATGAAGTGTATTTTTATCAAACAAACATTTACATAGTATTAAACTCACCATATTACAAAACATCTTATCAATTTTCCTAATAATCGTATTATATATTTCACTTTTAGCCTGTATTTCATTGATTTGTTTATAATTTAGGTCATTACCGACCATTATAACATTACTATTTTGAATCGGAGCTGAAATTTGATTTTTATAACTGGCGAGACTATCCGCCATTTTGATCACTTCCTTTTTCAATTCCTCGTAAGAATCTTTAATTTGTCTTTCTAAATTGATAATTTTTGTATCAATTGTAGTTTCATGATCTCTGGTTTCTTTGATATAATGATTTGTCAGTATTGAATTTATTGTTTTGTAAATTTTTATATCGTTTCTAAGTTTGTGGACGATTTCGAGTTTATCGTTTACGGAGTTCGTTATGTCTATCACTTTCGTCGTATCATGATGTTTTTCTTCAATTGATGTAGTTAGTTTTTTCAAAGCTAATGTGTTCTTCTTGAGGTAAGTTAAAAAGAGCTTTACAATGCTCTTTTTGGTTGTTTTGGTATTTGATTTGACAGTCATTTTTGCACTTTAAACTTTAATAAAAATATTCGAATTTTCGATTAATCGAGCTTTAAATATATTTTCACTGTACGCTTGAATCTGTGACTGATTTAGGAATTATTATATAAGTAACACTATAAAATTATTATTTAATGTTATTATTTGATAGTGTTACCTATATGTAATTCACAATAAACTAAGCACACGGATGAACAATATTAAATTAGTAGATTAAAGTCATTTAGGTTATTTTATGGACACATTCGAATTAATAGCAACATTAAATTTTAACACAAAGAACATATTTTTTAGATAAAAATGATTGAAATTTATGGATTATTAAAGGCACACTAAGTTATGTTTTTCAAATATTTTCACAATAAATCACAAATTTTGGCGATTTTTCTTAACACGACTTCTTTAAAATATACAAAATGGCGCAATGATACTTCAGTTTTATCAAAAACGTATTTTATTATCAGATAAAGCTATTGTTTCCTTCAAGACAATTACCGCAGTTGATTTTAATTAAATCTTATCGTATTTGAGATCGACTTTATTGAGACAGTATGATTTCATACATATATGTCATTTGACTTGCGAACTGGCAGTAAATGTAAATTTAGAATTAGTTTAACTTCTTTTCTGACGTTCATAAGTGTACTTGTATACCCATATAAAGTTATTTTGTTTTTGAGTTTGATTTGATTATTTCACAGAATTATTTTATTACAATACAATTTAACATGATTTTTTAAATGAAATGCATTTAGCTAGGTACCTACAATAATTTTACAGTTATGTTAAGCTACCAGCTACCAACGCGTTGATTAAGACGTAATCATTAAAGAACAGAATTAATTATTATAATAAAGGTTATAGTGGTATTGCTGCGGCGGACATTTTTTATACATTTTCAAGAAGAACAATTCCATTACAAGTTTTGCGTAACAGTCGTTTATGGAAAAGGGAAGCTCTCAATAAGGTATTTTGAATAATACAGTGCCTAATGGTAAAGCTTTTTAGTGAAAGCATTTTCATTATCAACAAAACAAATTCTTGTATAATATGAGAGTACATTGTAGAAGCAGATTTCTTTGGTTTAGAATTTTGCGTATAAAAATAAAGTGTTTTATTTGGGTGATATATCTTGGTTTGTCTAGAAGGAACTGCTCTAAGCAGTAAGATTTTATTTGTCCTTTTTTATCATGTTTTGTGTTATTGATGTAAATAAAGTTATCATTATATTAAACTGTACAATTGTTTAGGTAAGGTGTAAATACTAACTAGTGCTAAATGATCTTCAAACCTATCTGTAAGACTTGGAATTTAAGATAAAATATTTGCAGTAAGATAAAATGATGATATCATCCAACAAGACAATGTTTACGAGAGTTTCATGCATCAACATAATAATATTTTTTTACATAAATTTTGAATACACAGGAATTGTACATTAATAACAATTTAATAATTTTAATATTCTAATTATGAAACGAAATACAGACCTTTATTGGCATATTTTATTTACATAATTCTTTAAGAAAATTAAAAAATTAAATTTAAGCATTATTCTCCTAACAAAACAATGCTTTGAAATGTTTTTTTAATTATTAAAGTACAATGTGTCCCGACCAAGGAGGTTTCAATTCAATTTAAGTACACATAATCTGTGGTGAGCGCAATGCGCTGGTCCCGAGCCAATAGACCAATAACAGACTTTTTCCATTTTGGCGCTATTTCGTACATACGAATTTGAGTAATATTTTGTTGGATAAAACTTTAGTAGCAAAAATGTCAAGCAACACCGACGATACCGCTGAAAATTGACATTCTAGAAACAGCTACGAAACTGACGAATAGTTTTTTGCCAGAAAAATCAAGAAAAGCGTACGACAAATGTTACCAAGACTTTATGACTTGGAAATTGACTGTATCCATGAGATTAAATAAAGTAGTTTATGCAACTGCATATCATAAGGCATTAAAACACTTGTGTAATCTTATTTTGAAACTCGCCTGCGGCTCGTTTCAAAAAACTACACTCTTGTTTTAATACCCTCTATTACATGACAGTTGCATAAACTAATATTACACGATAATTAAACACGATGTACATTACTAACCTACTCTAAAATTTCTCACTAAGTGAATATAATACTTAGAGCAATAAAGTATATTTGAACCGAATACAATGAAACTTTAACCAAGAATTAAACTATAAATCGACCCCCGCATTGAATTCGGACTATCCTTAGTACTTCACTATCTTGACAGATTTAAAAAATATAGATATAATATTTTTTTTTTTATGTATAGTATAAATTAAGTTATCAAGAAGTCATGCTATATATTTTCGTAAACCACGACTTTAATAAAGTATTCGAAACATTGTTTGCTTAGTGGCATCAGCGTGCGACTCTCATCCCTGAGGCCGTAGATTCGAACCCCAGTTGCATCAATGGACTTTCTGTCTTTGTGTGCATTCACTCGCTTGTACGCTGAAGGAATACATCGTGAGAAAACCGGCATACCTTATACCAGTTTTACATTCAGCCGTAGTGAGCAGGGAAGTGAGCAGGGAAGTGGGCAGGGAAGTGGGCAGGGAAGCAGTGTAACGCGGTAACATGTTTAAACGAATGCGTTTACAATACCTGATCACTGAAACCTGAATGTAATGCGGCATTAGGCCCAAAGTTCCGACGGCGTGTATCTGAGGCACAGAAGGCTAAATGTAGAATCTAAAGTAATTGATTATGAAACAGATACAGATCTCTGAGGCACAGATCTAAATGGTTGTAGCGCCATTGTTTTTTTTAGTAGTAATAATAATAAAATAAATATTGTATATACCTGTTTTCTCTTAGTCTCCGCTTCAAAGCTCCTCTCATAACCATAATTCGAATAAACTGGTGAATACTGAGGATTCCGATCGAAAGTTGATGAAATATGTAAATCACAGACACGTGCGTATTCATTTCTACCATCATTTGAAACATCCACGCCTATTTCGTTGATTTTATAATCTTCGTTACTTTTGTAAGACTCTTGGGGGCTTTCGTATGCTTCTTGGGGGTTCTTGTATGCCTCTGGGGGATTTTGGTATGTTTCGTGTGTATTTTTGTTGGGTTCGTGGGGCTTCTTGTATGGTTCTTGGGGATTTCTATATGGTTCTTGTGAGGCGTATGTTTCCTGGATTTTTTGGGTATCTTGGAGATTGTTGTATATTTTGGGACTGTTGTACGGGTCCTGCTTGAATTGGTTGTGAAACGAGTCTTGATAGCTTTTATACTCATTTGTTTGGTAGTTTTGAGCGCTATTGTAATTTTTATATGGATCTGATTTTTTTTCATTTTTCTCAATATCCGGTCGCCTATCTACATTTATTTTACCATAAATATGATTATCGGGTCGACTCTGTTGATCATTATTGACTTTTTTCACTCTTTCCGTCTTTGTGTCATCGAAATTTCGGACCATGTTATCAATTTTCGCCTTACGTATTGCAACATTCGCGTAGGAGCAATTCTTTGGGTCCAAGCTATTGTTTTCGTTAAGAACAATCATTTTTTGTTCTTGCTTTATTTGACACATATAATTTGGTATGTTCCGACCGCCCAACACGTCTTTTGCGGGTGTGTTGACTGTTAAGGAGTTTGAACTGAAGACTTTTGGCGATATTTCATTTTCGTTGTTCGTGTAGAATTGACTTCGACCGATCTTATGTTGTTTTGCGTAATATTCGAATTTCGATACTTTAGCCATAATACTGCCCATTTTGGGTCTGCTTTCTTGTTCTGAATCTGACGTGTCGTCTTTGTAGGGCTTTTTGGGGACGGTCGGTGGTTTCTTTCTGGACATTTCTTTGAGGGTCATGTCTAGTTCTTTATCGAGTTGCGTGAGCGAGTTGTCCTTGTAGATTTTATTAAGATTGGTGTTCTGGTAACATTGATTGGGGTCATGGTTAACATATCCTGGAATTAAACAAATGTATGTGTTTAATAATGTGCAAAATACATTTTAAAACTTGCATGTTGATTTGTAAACCTCATCCTTCGTTTATTTTGAAGTCGGTTAAAAAGGGTAGTAGAGTGTTCAAATGAGTGATATTCACAAATGGAACTTAAAAGAAATAAAAGAATAATTTTTATCTATCCATATGCATCCTTTAATTTTTAATTGTTAATTATTCTCCTCTCAGAGAGTTAATAAATAATAAATCAATTATAGAATATATACAATTAAAATACAATTTAGACAATTATTTAATCACCAACGGTTTAATGACTTTTTGAAATACAATAATAAAGGTAAATAATTTTGAACTCAGAATTACCTGCCGGCAAGCACTGCTCGTTCGGTTGGAACTGTATAGGCGCCATCGACACATGCCCTGAAGGGAGAACAGACTTCATCAGCTTTGCTTCTTCGGGATGATTGAAGCGTAGGTAATTCGACCTGCCTATAGTCAGCATACTGCCTGGAAGTGTATGGTACTTGATTAGTACATTTAAATTAAAAGAAGATTCATAGAATTACCCGAAGACGGTAAATGTAAATGAAAAAATGTAATGTAAAATGCCGCATCTGTTCAGTTTGAGAACACTAACAGATATACATTCTCCTAATTATAAATATACATAAAAATTTGGTTTTTAGCAAATAACAGATGAGCGCACTAATTCTGCAGTCGGATCTTAGACCATATCATGAATATACCATGAAACATGAATAAAGTTAATTATAAATTTCTATGATTATATCAATAATTTCAGACTAATGAACGTTACCTTGCGATAGCCGAGTCGGTTTGTCAACTGGCAGCCCATCCAACAGCGTGCTACCGCTAACAGGGTACAGTGTGACCACCCCGTGGGAGTTTTCTACACGACAATGAATGCTGGCAACACCGGTACCCACCACGTATATGTCGCACGTGGGATCCGAGCCAATTGTGACACGACCTGGAAAAATAATTTAACTTTTAAGTCACAAAAATACAAAAATAATACGTATACAGGGTGTCCCAAAAGTCGACGTCAAGTCGAAATTTTCTCATAGGTAATGCCACACCAGTTATCAGAAAAATTAAAAAAAAAAATTAAGTCATGTATTTTTGAAGTTATGGAAATTTTCCTTTTATTCCAGAAAATTTACACCATGTGACAGTTTTTTCATTCCTGTTGTTACAAATATTTACTTTTTGCAAATTTTTTTTCTCTTACGTCATCCCGAATAGTGCTTTATGTAACCTATGATCCTAAACCCTGTACCGATCACTCCAACTTGTAGGAAGATGTCATTTTAAACCGTACCAAGTTTTCAAAATTAATTTTTCGCACTAGTTCATCTGATCGTCCTGAAAAAAAAATGTACTACTCCAGTTTCGCAATCAGCTTTAAAAGTTCGCGCATTTAATAAGGATTCTAACGTGGTATAATACAACATTATTTCTTAGATCGGCCATAAAAAAAATTTTTGTTAAACAAAGTCTGTTTTTTAAAAATTTCTCTGGAATTACAAAAAACTATTCTAGTGTACCCAAAGCGTTCCTAATAACCACAGCGTGGTTTAAATAAGATGGCGTAAAGTGTGAGCGAGACAGATAGTGACGCTACTTCTTGCTATTGACACACGCAGTACAGGTTAGTACGCAACGCTCCTTCGTTTACTACGCATCTTTTCGTATTCGCTGGTGTTATTTTGTGTTCTAACTACTTTTGCTTCGTTTACGGACTTGTTTGCTTGTGATTTGGATTTTACATTTGTGATCTACGACGACCTTTACTTTTCCCTGGACTTACGTGTTATTGTGTATTTGTACCATACCATGGCTACGTACACTACACAGGAATATGCTAACATGCACCTCATTTATGGGGAATGTTTATGTAATGCCAGTGAAGCCGCTAGACGGTATCGCGAGAGATACCCTAATGCAGATCGCTATCCGGATCACAGAGTTTTTACCAATGTGCACCGTCTACTGTTCTCTGAGGGCCGACTGCCAAACCAAGTGCACGGTGAAGGTAGAATTTCACTACCCTACGAGGCAGTTGTCCTTCAAGCAGTTGATGACGACCCAAGTTGTTAGGTACGTGGAATTCAGGCCAGCACAGGTGTGCCCAAAAGTACAGCTCACCGAATACTACAAAAAAATGAGTTCCATCCATTTCATGTACAGCGAGTACAATCCTTATTACCTCGAGATTATGAACCTCGGGTTGCTTTTTGCCAAACAATAATTCAAAAACACCGAGAAGACCCACAATTCTTAGAAAAAATTGTATGGTCGGATGAATCAACTTTTAAAAAAGACGGCTACATGAACCTACACAATCTGCACGAGTGGCACGTCGAAAATCCACGATTGATGAGACCAGACAGATCACAGTACCGTTTCAAAGTTAACATGTGGACTGGAATTTTGAACGGAAAAGTCATAGGGCCTTTTGAGTTACCAGAAGTTTTAAATGCTGAAATTTATTTAGATTTCTTACAAAATCATTTGCCCAATTTGCTGGAGGACGTGCCGCTTACTATTTTACGAGATATGTGGTTCCAGCAAGATGGTTGTCCAGCGCATTACAGCCGCTTAGTTCGAAACCACCTTAACGAGGAGTATCCAGACAGATGGATAGGGCGGGGTGGTACAATCTCGTGGCCCGCCTGCTCACCCGATTTAAATCCTCTTGATTTTTTTTACTGGGGAGCAGTAAAGGAAAAAGTCTATTCCAAGTCGATTCAAAATGTAGAAGAGCTTAGACAGAGAATAGCGGAAGCAGTAGAATTTGTGAATAATGGACGATTTGCCCGCTTCATTTCACGATCTTTTTTAAGGAGATGTCGAGCCTGTATTGCAGCTGAAGGACGGCAATTTGAACATCTTTTATAAAAAAAGTAATAAATCTAATCATAAAAAAGAAACTGTCTATTTTACTTATTTGCGTCCGTATGTCATAAACGTCACTATCTGTCTCGCTCACATTTTATAGAATGTCTCTCTCCATCTTATTTAAACCACGCTGTGGTCATTAGGAACGTTTTGGGTGCGCTAGAATCATTTGTTGTAATTTCAAAGAGATTGTTAAAAACAGACTTTGTTTAACAAAAAAAATTCTTATGGCCGATCTAAGAAATAATGGACTCAGTGTTATACCACTGTAGAATCCTTATTAAATGCGCTAACTTTTAAAGCTACTTGCCAAACTGGAGTAATACATTTTTTTTCAGGTCGATCAGTTGAAGTAGTGCGAAAATTAATTTTGAAAACTTGGTACGGTATAAAATGACATTTTCCTAAAAGTTGGAGTGATCAGAACAGAGTTTAGGATCATAGGTTACATAAAACACTATTCGGGATGACGTAAGAGAAAAAAATTGGCAAAAAGTAATTTATTTTTCTGATAACTGGTGTGGCATTACCTGAGAAAATTTCGACTTGACGTCGACTTTTAGGACACCCTGTATAAGGCTACGCACTGAATGGCGCATTCTAACTTTGCTTGTACAAAACTGTCAACCATGGCAGTTGACAGTTCCTAAAAAATCTGTCTAATTACAATACACTGTAATTGTTGACTTTAATTGTAGGACTCAGTTTTCTTCATCTGTTTCGTGTTCATCTGTTTTGTCTGCATGACACGCCGTCGACTTTTTGGGTCTAAGGTATGGAGTTCCTTACGATATTTTCTTCACATGCGAGTGTTACATGCGCACACAGAAAATCCAATGAAACACAGCTGAGGTTCAAACCTACGACCTCAGAGATAATAGTCACACTCTGAAGCCAGTAGGCAATGCTCACTTATCGAACTTATATCGATATACAATCAATAATGTTTACGCTGTAAAGGAATGGGACAGATCACAGAACGGTGTTAGCGTACTGTTAAAGACTTATTTATTTATTATTAATATTTCCAATGTTATCAGTAATACCGAAATAAACTGAATTTTTATGATACCTTGTTTTATAGGATGAAGAGTGACTGCAGTGCTGAGTCTTCCAGTTCCCAGACTGACCAAGTGAGGAGTGTTGGTTGCGACCCTGAAACATATAATAATAAGTCTCAACACACACAAAGGAATATATGTCAACGTAAAATTGTAAAAACCGTTAGATTGTAATCTATCTCGCGAGATTGTAAACTGTCGAAAAATTGTGAACTCAACGTACTGCTTACAATTTAACGTATTATTATTCGGTAGATTGTAATCTATCGAAGTGAAACCGTCAAATTGTGAAACGGTACGCACCTCGCGCGCTGATTGGTTGAACGGATTATGCCACGCGCTGATTGGTGGAACGGAGTATGCCATGGTGGCGACCATATTTGTTTGTTAATTCGTTTGTTGTCGAATGTAAACAAACGGTGTTTTTGGTAAATGTAAATTGATGTCGTCTTGAAAGTAACTCACAGCTTTAGGATGTTGAAAGTGAACGTGAAAAGTTATATGAAATTGTTGTGGAAGTAAAATTAATCTGTGATTGACCAAAGAAGTGCAGTTTGAATGATAATTAAGTTAGTGTTGGTCTCCAAACATAGTCTAAATTACATACATTTTCCGTGTTTTAATATTTTTTATTCGCGTGAACCTTTGTGATCTCGTATTTACAATATCGGATATTGAGCCTGTCGATCAACAAAACTCAGAAATATTAGGTATTGTTAATAAGGAAGAATTTACCATAGAGTTACAAAACTATTACAGCGGGCATAATGAAAATAGTAAAAATGTAATTGCAAAAAAATAAAAAGAAAGCTGAAATGTTCTTTGTAACTCCAGGTGCCACAACTCGTTGACGTGCAACAATAATTGAACATTTTTATTGGTGCAATTTACTTTCTTATTTTTTATATAATAGACAATTCTGTTATGTTTTCAAAAACGTTCATATGTTTTCGATTTGTTTTTTTTTTAATTTTGATTTTATTTTGTGATCGTTTTTTTTCTAAAAGAAAATTTTAATTTGTGTTTGAAGAGAAAATATTGTTAAGTTTCTGAATTTTTTATTTTGATATATTTTTTTTTCATCATGTGATGTCAGAATTATTGATTACCTATTAAGTAATAAATACTAATTTTTGAAAAGCATTCATTTTATTTGACCGATACTCATGTTTCATTCCTAACTCTATTAACATATGGACATATAACGGTCTACTATAAAGCCGACCAATCAGCGCGCGAGGTGCGTACCGTTTCACAATTTGACGATTTCACTTCGATAGATTATAATCTACCGAATAATAATACGTTAAATTGTAAGCAGTACGTTGAGTTCACAATCTTTCGACAGTTTTTAATCTCGCGAGATATATTACAATCTAACGGTATTTACAATTTTACGTTAACATATACACGTTTTAAATGCGATGAAAACACATTTATACGTTCAAGCTAAACTTTTTCCATATCACTTCAAATTCTCATAAATTATTTTGGTATTAAAGAATTATATTCAATGCATTAAAAATTTTGGTAATCTTATAACAGTATCGCTTTAACCTTCCCATGTTTATAAAATAAACGACGCTACACAAAAACACGTAAAGTAGCACACAATGTAAATAAAAAACAAACAATGGCGCTACAACCTTTTATGTCTAGTGCCCAGATCTTGTATCTGTTCGAGATCATTTAATTTTTTTAATAGACAAGTGTGCCTTAGACATGCCTTCTGT
Source organism: Pieris macdunnoughi (assembly GCA_905332375.1). NCBI lineage: Eukaryota > Metazoa > Arthropoda > Insecta > Lepidoptera > Pieridae > Pieris > Pieris macdunnoughi. Next base: position 679,669 of record CAJOBZ010000041.1, read on the forward strand.
GCCTGACACACGCCGTTTTTTGTGGATTTAATGCATTGCATTACTCACGATGATTTCCTTCACCATTGGTGCACAGCCGGGGTTCAAACGACCTCAGGGAAGAGGGTCGCACGCTGAAGCCACTAGGCCAACAATCCTTATGCAATGAAAATGCTTTCCGGCAATATATTGTCGATATTCGTTTATTAAAAAATGCATATAAAAAATAAAAAAGTGCGTGCGTACAAAGTACACATGCCAGAAGTGAAACTTCTTTGTAAATTAATTATTACTAAGGTAAAAGCCCCAATAGATGATCATGTACCAGTATATGATCACTCCATGTATTTCTATAAGTACCCATATTTGTGAATATAGATATACAAATTGAAAATACATATACGAAATTCTATTTTTAAAATTAAAATTTCGTAAAAAGAATTTATGAAATATTAGTAATTTATATTATATGCAAAATAATGAAATCTCAATTGACGAATTAAATATTAAAAAAAATATAAAATACTAATCTATATATATAAATAATTCTGTTCGTTAGTCTCCTAAAACTCGAGAACGCTGGACCGATTTGGCTAATTATGATCTTAAAATATTTGTGGAAGATCAGGGAAGGTTTAAACGAGGAAACTAATAATAATTAAAGAAAAATACTAAAAACGACAATTGAATTTCCCAATACAAACTGTTCTTAGTGGGGAATTGGACGTCTTTTTTAGAAATTAAAAATTGTCACTTGGTTGTCATTTACATATTTGTAGATTCTTTCAAAAATATGTGTTTCGTAGTATTAGGCTTTTCAATGGCAAAACTTGACGCGCGTTTTCAAATCCGCGACTAGAAATTGTGGTATTTTCATACAACTGTTCACATGAGCGCGCGTTAACGCGCGTCAACGCGGCGCTCAGAGAAAAAGTCTCTAGACGCAGGTGATCGCACGTTGACCGCGCTTTGATATTAATGTAATGTCCGTTTGCTGTTCAGATGAGCGCGCGCTTTCATCGCGATCGCATGTAATTTTGTTAATTTTTCGTAATTATATTTTGTTCTCGCATTTAAAATGAGTGAAATTGAAGATACTGACATCGACTTACTAATCGATGAAGTAGAAAAAAGGTCAGCAAGTTGGAATATAGCAAATTTGTATAAAAAATATAAATAATTTGTATTTTTTTCAAAATTGAACCATGTCGTTTTCTTTTTCTATAAATTTCTTTATAATATAACCACAAAATAATAGCCTCTTCCACGTCCATTTTCTACGTTCTACCGAACTAGACTACGAGCACTCTCGCAACGCGCGTTAGCGCTCATCATCTGAACGCTCTTCAATTTTGATCCGCGTTGACCGCGCGCGTTACCGCGCGTTACATGTGAACATAGCCTGAGTATGTAGTCTGCTGTATGAGGGCCGACCTCTTTGGTCTGTTTTAAAAGTTTTGACACAAATATATGTTGGTGAAACAAAGTTCACGGGGTCATCTAGTATTTCATAAATTCTCTACGAAATTTTAAAAATAGAATCTGGCCCTTTCTCACTCTCTCTCAATCGGTCTTAATCGCTCTCTCCCTTTTCTTCGGCAAAAACGCTGCACATGTTCGTGACGCTAATATTATTATTGCGTTTCATCCGTAAAAAATTTACCCTCATGCGCCTAAAGAAGTTTCACTTCAATAAAGCAATTCTAAAGGTTTTCAGAGTAAATAATATAGGTATTTATAGAGCCACGTATACGCCATTGCAGTAACTATTTATTGTAGACGCACTAAAATAGCTACTTCCCGTGATGCAGTGTCTACAATCAGATCTAGGAACGAGGTCAAAGACCGCTTACTTAATTGTAGTTCGTCTACGCTATTTGCCCATGATTCATATTACAAGTCATGCCCGCGGCTTTTCTCGTTGTTAGAAAGTCGTAGAATAAGTACTTGGGTAAATAAACAGGCACCTTGATCGGAAATTTTGTTTTCTACGCTCTAAATTAAAATTCAAATAAAGTTGTTTTGCGGCAAACATTATTATTTATTTTAAAGGACCGATAACTTTTACCCAGGATCAAGGTTAATATCTTAAGCCATAGTAATACTATTTGTAAAACAAAAAAAAATCCTTATTACCATTTTTACTTGCCAATGCAAATTTTTGAATAATGTATTTAATGGACATGTGATGTTAACTGATTACAGATTGTTTATTTAAGCCAGTAATCAAACTATTGGTAAATAAGTGAATAGCACTTACTTCTACTTCTTATCCTTAATTCGTCATACAGTTATTTAAGCTATGATACTAAACTTTCCGCTATAAATAACTGAAAGGGGGAACTTTATTTAACGTATCTTCCGTGGTTATACATCTCGCTCTAAAAGAGCAGTGACTGGCCTGAGGCTTAACAAGGCTAGCAAACATGGTGAGGAAACCGTAGCATACCTTAGACCCAAAAGTCGACTTGTGTCAGGCACATAAAGCTGAACCACTTGAATATTAAAAACCAACATCATGAAAGAGACGCAAATCCGCGGCGAAGAACAGATTGTAGCGCCACTTGTTGTGTTATACATTCTCACCAGATTTTTGTCCTTTGTTAGAAAGGTGACCAAAAATATAGCATACATAATATTAAGTTAAATTATAATTATGTTATTGAGTATATCCACTGATATAGCAATTTATGTAAACGTTGACCCTTATCTATATTAGGTCAATTCCCTATTGTGTTGTTAATCTATCAATTGCAAAGGGCCTGCATTCTTCATAGTAATCAAATAATGCAATTTCCCGCTACCGCTCGGGTTCTATCTTACTCGTTATAAATTATATTTAAGATATTGTAGTCCCCTTCTCATTGAGGGTTGAAAGGTTTGTAACGTATCCAAAAATAACTTGTCATACTGAGTTGTTTCATATCTTGGTATAAGCTATGCTCGAAATAATACACTTGTAACACGTATTTTAAATCTATATAATAAGGAGTACGCTAGCCTTGACTTATTCCATATTATCTATAGATCACATTAAAACCCACACTCACACACTAACACACCCCCACACATTACACATTTCCACACGCACCTCAACTAATAAATTATTATTAGTAGGTTAATTAGTTAGAACATAATGTTCTTCGTCTAAATGGTGTAATCAGTTTGGCTATATTTTATTATTACTATTTAAAAATTGTAAATATTATCTTTCAAAAAAGCTGTCGATCAATACACTGCCAAATATATAAATAAGTTACTTTTCACGTTTGATTCTTGACTATAACAAACTTTTCTGTCAACTGGATACATGTCACACTATTACATGTATCCAGACAAAACACTACTACAAAAGATTCAGAGTGCCTGGAGTGATTAGTATCTCACATAGACATACGTCCTAGTAAGTAAACGAAATTCCATGGTTAAAACATTATAAAAGCATAAACTAAAGACAGTGTGTTTCTTTTATTCGTGCCGATCTAAAAAGAACTTGTGAAGATTATAAATGTTTCGGTTTTTATTTAATAAATGCTAATTAAGAAACACGAAATTCCACTATACGTTTGTATGTAATATCAGAACTATATCGAGAGCGACGCGACACTTTCCGGTGCGCAGACGCAGCCGGCATGATTTATAGCTTTTACTTCACCTGTGGCTAAATATATCTAAGCAATTGTATTTGTGAACACTGTTATACCTTTTACTAACTTAGCCAAACTATCGAACAGCGTTTTCTTGTATTAGTTTATTATAAGTATTTCTTTTTTATCATTGTTCAGCAATTATAACTAGGTATTTTCTTCAGTACCTACTATTTAAGAAAAAGAATAATCGGAATTATACAAATCGAACGCCCGATCGCAGTGTTGAGAATCGTTTAACCACTAGGCCAACACACACACCCATAATTAATATTGATTCAAAACACATTCTCTTAATAGTCAAGTAAAAAAGTGCAAACTAAGCGAAGGGATATTTATCGGAGTTCGCGAAACCTGAACTGCAAAAATAGATTCGCTGGAAGCCAGCGTAAGGAAGGGACGAAGAACACGTTCTATAGATAGCGATAATATACAATTGCGAGGCAAATCTGTTCGACAAAGTATTTAAAACCATTAAATATTTATGGAGTGATTGTTGGCCTAGTGGCTTCAGCGTGCGACTCTCATCCCTGAGGTTGAGGCTGTGCACCAATGGACTTTCTTTCTATGTGCGCATTTGACATTCACTCGAACGGTGAAGGAAAACATCGTGAGGAAACCGACATGTCTTAGACCCAAAAAGTCGATGGCGTGTTTCAGGCACAGGAGGGTGATCACCTACTTGCCTATTAGATTGAAAAATGATCATGAAACAAATTCAGAAAACGTCAAGTTTTTACGTGTTATTATCATTCTTAAATTACACAAATACATATGTTTTGATAAAATAGTCTCAGACCATTAAACTCCAAGATACTGTTAGGATTAGACAAAAGAAGTCTCCTAATCCCTCACTAATCCGTGACCGTTTTGTGTCACGTGACGTCGTATAAAAATCAATATATAAAATATTGATTTTTATGTATTAACTAGCTGACCGGGCAAACGTCGTTTTGCCATACATATCATTTATAATAAAAAAATAGGGGTTGATCGTAGAGGGGTGAAAGTTAGGGGTTTGTATGTATTTTTTAATGCTGTATCATAAAAAAATAAAAAAATAAAAACAGAAAAAAATATCTAAAAATAAAAAAAAATATTTAGGGGTGGACTACCCTTAACATTTAGGGGGATGAAAAAAATAGATGTTGTCCGATTCTCAGACATACCCAATATGCACAAAAAATTTCATGAGAATCGGTCGAGCCGTTTTGGAGGAGTATGGCAACGAAAATTGTGACACGAGAATTTTATATATATTAGATAATAAATTAACCTATATTTACAAATAATTTAAAAAATGCTTTTTTAAACCCAGGTTTTTTACAGATTATTCAATTAAATTTCAAAACTATTGTTGCTACTGTCCGTTTTCATCGGCTTGAATGCATCAATCTACAAACGTCATAGGGGAAGCCAAAACCAATAGACTCCGCTGAACTAGTTACTTAAAGACAATGGGAGAGAATCGGAGTGTCAAGAAAGCATATCTGCATAAAACAATGAACCGTGGACCGGCCCAGATGTCGCTGACCCACTGGGCCCTGCGCGAGCTCCAAGTGGTCAATTGGAAAGCAGAATCAAAATCGTTGAAGGTGGTGTTCTTTTGTCTCGTTGTCGGCCAAGTATCACTTTTGGTTGTTGCGCCGCCGGAATTACTAAGTATACTAAATTTTATCATTGCTATCATAGTGCCAGCTATTTAATGTTATTTCATAAGTTGGCTAAGTCTCAAATGTCTTGTTACAAAACTAACAAAATAAATAGGTTATAAGATATATGTATAGAAAGTAAATAATATTGTCAGCAAGCTGTATGACAAGGGTTTAATATTGAAACCGGATCCGAGAAATCAGCTTAACGTAAAGTCACGCGATTTGAATTCCTCAAGGGACTTTGTATTTTGGTATTGTAATTGCTTTCTTAGCTTCGTAGTAAGCATTTGTTGTCATTTGTTTACTAATAAATATCGAGAACTTAATGAATATGTTTTTGCGTATTTTAAACATCTCAAAAATATTTTATAACAACGTGGTTTATAGCGAAATTAATACTTATAAAAATTCAAATAAACAGGGTTATATGCATACAAAATACAGTCAAAACCGTTTACGACGACATCGTTTAGAACAAAATACCGGTGATATTGACCAAAATCAAAGGTCCCGGTTGAATTTTATTGTATGAGGTACTGAATAACATTGTCATCGGCTGTTACGACTATCGCTTTTTACGACCAAATATAAGTATGTAGTCTCTTCGATGTCGTTATAACAGCTTTGACTATTTATCATAATATAATCAAAATAGATTATCTTTCCAATTATTAAACTCAAAAGTACCATTATCTTAATTAATTATTAACTTTTATCAAATTATGAACCTTAATACATAGACATAAGGTTCTAATTACATTCACGTAATAAAGACAAACAAACTTCGACCACGTGCATTTAACGACAGTACAATGAATTATTTTTCTATTATGCAACAGAATTACAAAATTTTTAATCATTAGGAACGTTACGAGTGAGAATTATTTCGACATCTAGAACGTATGATATTTTCTAAAAACACGTTAGTTTAAGCAAGATAACTACAGATTATAAGTAGCTTCGGGGACTTGAGCAAAGTCAGTGTATTCGATTCTTGTGAATTCTTACTGTGCAGCTATAGTAGTGCAATACTCACTTGTACGAGTAGAGAACGGAAATCTTATACTGAAATATCGGGGCGTGGATGTAGTGATGCCTCCTACGGAATGTTCCCCCTAGGACTAACATTAAATACTCCTAAATAACGATTAAAAACCCCTCAACTGGTTGTATACTCGGTTTCAGAACTATTTCCAAAAATGCATAAAAAATCATTCAAGTAGTATAAAATTTCGACCTTGGCTGCACCTTTTAATATTTCAGTTATAACCACGCCTGGAGTTTATATTTGGTTTAGTTTGGGAAAAATTTTGTATTATCCCTTAAAAATCCCCCTAAATGAATGTATCTCCTACAATCAATTCAAGACATCTTGATTCCCTTCCCATCACTGCGTGCGTGATCCCCGGCTTATCACTGCCTTTGAAAAAATGCAACAAATGCAGAAATCTATGGTCAAGAATGGCTCTTGAAATGGAGGATGTAACGCTACAGATTATTTTTATTTATTTAAAACCTAACCAACCTTATACTTTGTAATACTACATAGTTGACAAAATTTTCGTTTTAGCTTGGAAAACATCCCGTTTCAATATTCCGATTAACTCAAACATGCATCGTAAAATACCAATTACAAGTAATATTTTTAAACCACACATTAACGAATTAGGGTTAACGAATACGTTTGGAGTGTGAACTTTGATCCTTTTTGATCTTTGCCAGATGTTAATGAACTGTATGAGTTACGGCATATATAGGGATGTAATAATTATGCAGTTAAAATCACTGGCTGTTAATTTTGTAAATATAAAATGCTGCATAGATATTTTAAATAGATGCAATAGATTCCCCTATAAGTTTTCAGTCTATGACAAAATTCATCATAGTTAATACAATTTTAAAGAAGAAATATTTTCAAACGATATTTGTTCGGGCCATTTCCAAAATCACTCGCTCTCAGAGGGCTCAAGTTTACAAAATTTAATGTTACTATTCTATTACGTTAACTATTAGCTTTAGACGTAAGAAAACATAAATTTTATTATTTATGAAGTAGCCTAAAATCTAATATATAAAATTCTCGTGTCGTGGTGTTTGTAGTTAAACTCCTCCGAAACGGCTTGACCGATTCCATGAAATTTTGTGTGCATATTGGGTATGTCTGAGAATTGGACAACATCTATTTTTCATCCCCCTAAATTTTAAGGGTAGTCCACCCCTAAATATTTTAATTTATTTTTAGATAAAAACTTTTTTTTTTTTTTAATACAGCATTAAAAAATTACATACAAGCCCTAATTTTCATCCCTCTACGATCTACCCCTATTTTTTATTATAAATGATATACATGGCAAAACGACGTTTTCCAGTTCAGCTAGTAAAAATATAAATCTAAATAAGAAAAATGAACGGTCTACCCTAATCTCTTCAATGCGGAATCCGAATCATTCTTAAGATATATGAAACCTTTTCAATACACAACTTATACAACAACTACACATAATGGCAATATGCCGCTGTCTTTGGAAACAGCGACCACACCACATCCTACACAGCGCAAACCTACGTACAAGCTACCCAAAAAACGCACTCTCTTCGCCCAACGCTATTTCTTCTTCCTCCTTTAGTCTTTAACCACTTTCGTTAAAACAAAATTTTCACTAACAATTCAAGACAACATCCTCTCAAGCTATTATATAACTTCTATGCTGAACCCGAATGTATTCTTCTTTTATTGTATGTATTGTAAGAGTTATGTTGAATTAATTATTTAATTATTATAAAAAAAATCCGCACAATCAGCCATATAAAAATAGGCAATGCAAATATCATATTTATTTTCATAATGTCATAATAATAAGTTAAGTTATTTATAATTGTTGTCAAGCTTATGGTCTAAATATTCACCTTGCATTTAAAAATTTAATCACCTTCCCCATGTACGCATTTCACGGATGTGATCTAGTTGTTGTGAGGAACTTTTAGCACTTCGGTAGCTACTAGCTATTGAGTCAATACTTTGTATTATTAAGATTATTTATAACTTTAAATATTTCTTCACATGAACATGGAGGTAGAAATAAGGATGCGTTTACAGAGTGAACGTCTCGATTACATCAAGTACCTAAAATCATTAATATATCAAATGGAAGACACTGTCCACGACACAGGGAATCCTAGTGTGGGGGCTAGGTTCGTTTGTTTTATTAAAAACGTCAATATGAGAAAAAAAAATCTCTAATTAGTTCTACTCGCCACGAGTCTTAACTGGTCATCATCAGTCATAACAATGCATCTTACGCAATCCTATTATCGTCGAAGACAAACCGCATATAATATTGAATAGCAAACAATTCTCATTCGCTCGCTGTTACACATAATCGCTGAAGCTAAACGTTACAACTAGAGTTACCTAGCTCCAGTTACCGTAGTATGGTGACCATAATTTCTAGGCCTAAAAAAACGTGTCCCAACGTAATTTTCTTGTATTTTGTCTGAGTTTGAGTGAATAATATTGAATATGCAGTGGAACTCAAAAAAAAAAAGTTGTGAAATTCAGTTGCCAGACGCACGAAAATCAGTGATATGCATAATAATTCTAACGATAGTAGCGACACCTATTATAACAAAAACAAAATATCCTACAGTAAACTACATGTTCTATGCTGAATCTTTGTTATATTATAGCCTGAATCTTTTCTCGGTAGATATACTTTTAAACGCAAAAATATTTTTTTATTTGTTAGACATATTCAATAGCAAATCAATTATACAAAAATTAATTACAAGTAACTTCTTATTTTTTTTAGGATCGCTAATCCATTGCATACTCCCTTAACATTAATTTAGAATTAATAAAAACAACAGATACGTATCCACCAGCGCGATCCTGTACTAACAAAACTAAAACAAGGACAAAAAATTTAACAACCACTTACCGCTTCAACAACGTTAACGAATGAATTCCCTATACGAAATGTATCGGATAAAATCAGAATAACTGTAATATGTGCGTATCACATTACGACCCCGCGTCAAATAATAACAAATAAACGTGATATTATTTGTTAATTTAAATTAAAAATTCCACGTTCCTGCAACCTTCGCCCTGGCTTCTACAATAAAAGCGCACCATTTTACCAATCATTATCAATAGTTACGTTACGTATGAGAGATACAAGGTATAAATAATATAACTAATTACATTTCAGGTAATACTTAAACTCTCTGCTTAAAAGCCGCCTATAAAATTTGCATTTTCACAGTTGGTTATTACCGTCACAATAAGGTCAAAGAATAATCTGGGTCAGTCCAGTGAAAATAACAAAGATGGTTACCCTATAGAGACCTAGGATTCCTAGGCATCTAGTTTCGCTGGTTGTAACGAGATCAGTCAATTGAGATTGTGTGATAATCTGTGGTATTGACGTTTATATTAGCTACTGTTGTTATACCACTAAGTGATGGTGCTCCACCCCATTTTTTTTTTTTCAATTTACGTCCTTAGTTTTAGGTGGTAGAAGGGCCACCAACCTCATTTTTAAAAACGATATAAGTACAGTAATAAACGTTGGCAATCTCGTTGGCCGGAGATGGTAAAAAATCTTCAATAATTTCGACTCACTCCGGCACTAAGGTGGTTTTTCACATCTTCGTAACTATTCTTATTTGACACAGTATGAACTTTAAGTCTTTAACTTGTTAGCTTGCTTCATTTTAAAAAATAGTTCGTCATTGTTAATGGGGTTACCTTTTTAACCTATTTTGACCTAATTTTTTGGAATATTTTTTATAACAACATTGATAAAAACAATGTCATTTGATACATTCTGTCAAGTTTGACATCAATGTTTATTGTTGTGTACGAAAGGATAATTTTAAAAAGTGTTTAATTTTAATATAAATAATGGGAACCTTTTCGCCAAAGTAAGTATAAAGCTATTATTTTATTATTATATTGCATGAATTGTATATGCGCAAAGATTTTTATTGAAGGATATAGTTAGAGTGTATTTATTTACGTTACTCATTGATTTCAAGAACGTTCGTAAATTTTGGAAAAAAAGAAGAAATTTAAAATTTAATAGAAAATAATCTTATTTAATAAAAAAATTTCTAACAATTTCAAAAAAAGAGGGCATGGAGTCATTCATGCAGAATTTAATGCCCTTTCAGATAATAAATATGAAAAAGAAAATTTTTGAGTTGCGTGTTCAACATCTAAATGAGAAGAGGAAACATGAAATCATTTTAAACTACAAGAAAAAAATTACTTACTATTAATTATACTAAAAGGATTAAGATTTTGAAAGCTTTCTATGTAATTTGAAACACTTATTTACCTACAATAAAAATAACTACTATAACATTAGAATTACTTGAAACTTAGTATAAAATCTCTTCAAAATAATTACAGTTTGTTTCAATGTTATAAAATTAGTGTAAAAAATAATAAAAACTGTAAAAAATAGATTTTTAAGATGAATTAATTCTTAAGTCTAGCAGCAACTATGTAATGTTTTAATTCGGTAATAAAAAGCATATTATTTTTGTCAAACATTTTATTTCTCCAAAAAGCATCATCAATTATTATGTTAATCCTTCACCATATTTCACATCCATCATAAAATAGTTATAATCTGAAAATAAACAGCTTTAAAATTATAATTTGAGATTTGTTTTCTTTGAAGTTAAAAATATCTAAATTTAACATACCTTCAAAATATATAATTAAATATTTATCACATATTAGTTTAATTAAATTAAAGAAAATAGTTTTCTGTTTGTTGTCAATGAAGTTAACTTTTGGTCTAAATTAATAAAATCTTAGCTTTTCAGTTAGTAAAGGCTATTATTTTTGACAAATATTTTATTTCTTTACCAAAGCTCTACATTAAATTATATATTTAGTCCTTCACACCCCCAACCCCAAAAAAGATATAATCTGAAATTAGGATCTTTTATTAAATTTGCAATTTATTTTTTTGAAGTCAAAAATAATCGTAGTATTAACATACCTTCAAAATAATTATTATCAAACCATCTCTATATTAAATTCAGAGGAAACAGAGTTTAGGAAGTACGAACTACAAGTTACAAACCAAAATTTGACGATTACCAATGGTTCAAGCACTGGTAACGTAAGCGTAACTTTTAACGAACGTAAGCTGTCATGGATGGTGAATCAACACTTTTTTGTCTAACGTTCGTTAGCGCCATATTTAACGGTTACGTGTCCGTCAAAATTTGTGATGCAACCCACCCTAAGACTTTTATATTTTAACGGTCAAAACAGGTCTCAACACTAAAATCAGTTGTATACTTATCAGTTCGTTGGTATCTGACTCAGGGTGATCATTTCGCGTAATATAATCTTATCGTCAAATAAACATCCGACTCGACCTTGTAATAAACTAAGGAAGTTCAAAATCTTACGTATTGAATATAATGAAAATCGCAAAATATGTTGCTAAAAACGGCTGGAGCAATTCGAGTATATTTTTATTTATTCTTTGAACTCCGAGGAAGGTTTATTGGAAATATTAAACCTAAGTAAGGATAAATAAAAAAATCGTATAAACGCAAAACGTTCGTGGGGCCAAGTTCAATATATGCAAACAACTTCCACATTATGCAGTTTCTATGCGTTTTTAATTGTTTCGTTGTTTTAAATATTTTTAACTGACTTTAAAAAAACCGGAGGAATTTTTGTGTATGATCAAGCATAGCTCTAGATATTAATTCTAATATGATTAATTTATAGTTTATAACATTTAATTCTCTTAATAGTAAAAGACTAATAAATAAATAAGAAATATTTTTATTTAATACTTATAGAGTTTTTTTATTTCTTTATAGTTGCTTGATATCTCGCGGTAAACTTCAACATTTCTTTTTATGTAAAAGAAGGCAAACGGGCAGGAGGCTCACCTGATGTTAAGTGATATCGCTGCCCATGGATGCTCACATTGCCAGAAGGCTCGTAATTGCGTTGCCGGTCTTTTATGAATTGGTACGCTCTTTTCTTGAAGCTAAGTCGAATTGGTTCGGAAATACTTGAGTGGACAGCTGGTTCCACATAGTGGTGATGCGCGGCAAAAACTCTGATAGGGATCACTATGAGATATAAACTACCAGTGCAGCGTTTAACTTACATTAACTTTGATTTTTGCAGCAATTTCCCACAAGTTCATAGAATAGAAAGCTCCGCTGACCGACTGTGTCATTGCTTCAAAACAAACAATCGTGACTCAAGCGATTACGCACTTTCACTGGAACGCGTTATCCGAAGAGATTAAATTCGTGGCCCGCATTTCAAAATCTAGAATTGGCATCGATCTAAAACATTTTTACAGCTTGCCAGCCAGTGGACTGTAAAATGTACAGTGTAAACTCAATATAAAGACACTGAAGGGACTGTTCATTTTATGGCGTTATAGAGCGTTTGTCGTTAAATGAACAGAAGAAAAACTTATAATCCATGACTACTTATTAGTCATGAATTATAAGTTTCAACAACAGTCCCAACGTGCAAGCAATACCAATTTGTAAACAAAAGAACGAATTTCTTAGAAAGCTCTTATGCATGATGCCGACAGTCGAGTATATTGCGGGACAAAAGAACAACATAGTTACGCAGTTTTTACTAATACTAGCAACTTAAAAAGTACTTTATTACTAAATTTTTGTCGTTATTGAGAGTGGATGTAACGCTATGTAGAGTGTATCATTGTATGGAAGACAAGCTAAGCCAACCAACGACAATTTAATTCCACCATTTAAGAAATGCGTCGTTAAATCGAGGGCTGTTACATGAAGTTTACACTGTATATGTATTAAATGTCAGAAGTATCTGTATAGTATATGTAGTGTATGTATTAGCAAGCTGCACAAGATAACTAAATATAGGATAGGCTGAGATGTAAGAACCTAACAACCCTACGGATCCCTAAGCCCTACAGATTACAGCCCCACATAAAAAGTGAATTTATAAATAAATACGGGATGTCTGCACCAAACGACCTAAGGTAACGGAGCCCTACGGGTAGGATCAAAGGTTCAAGGTGGTGGGATTATGGCAAAGATATCGGGCAGGCTTACCACAATAGTTAAGGGCTTGAAGGATTCTTCGCCACTTTGAGAGGAAGCGAGAAATGAATAAGACAGCAATATTCAAATCTCATTAATTGTTAGTAATCTAACAATTTACCGTATTGCCCACAAACAAACATATATAAACAATGTACTTAAAAATCTAAAAATAACCATCTTTCTATACGATTTAATGAGCGGACATTAATTTTAATTTATAGGCTTACGACGAACAAAAATAACAATGAATAAATCCATTCTCAGTCAAAATAATTAAGTTAATTTAATTTAACTAGAAACAGGTCGTGTGTACGAATCGCGGGTATGTTTAATTTTGTATAAGCGCTATTTAGAAGAACATCGTGAGAAAACCATGTCTTACGACAGTCTTTTTTCACCTAACTTGGTGAAAAAAGACTTGGTGGAAGGTTAGATAATGGTTAAAATATACTCGTCTAAAGAAAAACTATTAATGAACCACACAGAAATTACTTTGGCCTATATTTCTTATATATATGATATGATTTATAAGAAAAATTAAAAATAATACCAAGGTAGGTGAATAGTACATGCAAAGGTGACTCTTAGTAACCCGGCACTTCCAAGAAAATCAGTCAAACATAAACAGAAACTAAAATAGCTGACTGTGAATCAGTCGTCGTTCGAAATTAAGACAAGCGCACACGCATACATCTCTCAGCTTCTAACAAAGACTAATACACTAATTTTATACTGTGGGGTTTCACTGTTTTATATGCTAATTATTACATTTCCAATAAATGTAATTTGGGACATGTTTAAAGATTAGTTACCAACCTATTCTAGTCTTCAGCGTGCTTTAATGCATGAATATATCCAAAACTACTTAACCGATTTTAATACAACTTAGACTGTTAAGTAACTTACTAACCTGATCTAGGATCATCTTGACATTAATTTTAATATTTCAGATATATTTGTGGACAAACGTGTACTTACATAAATTAACACATTGTTAAAATTTTATTTAATTCCATAAAACTAATAATTTTTTAAAGTTGGCTATGGCTATGGCAATATGGCTAAATATTGCCAATGCCAAAAAGTAATAGTTATAGTAATAGTAATATGCGGAGAGGGTTCGGGAGTGTTCGGGAACCCAGACGCCGACCCTCAACGCAAAAAAAGGCCTGGAAGGAGACGTCGCGATTACGCACGTACTCCACTGTGCCCTTAGCACAAAATTGGGCAACGCAGAAGTTGTGCTCACACAGCAGACGCTCATGACGGAGGCACGGATTAAGGGAAACTGTTACCGCGCCTACCGTCCATAGCGAACAGATGGGGCTGTTGGGTTTTAGTGGGTAGGTGTCCATTGCACCATACGGACTGACTCCCACACTCCCTGCGTCACTTTTAAATCGTTGCCCCGGCGCGGGGGTCAGTAAATTGATTCCCAACAACAATAAAAAAAAAAAAAAAAAATGGCTATGGCAATATGGCTAAATATTGCCAATGCCAAAAAGTAATAGTTTGTTTGTTATTTGACAGTAACACTTTTTATCTTCCAACACATATCGTAATTAATAATTATCATAACTGACTAACTATTTTATAATAGTCTAGACAATATTGCCATATATTATAAACATATTATATAAACAATTTCTCTCTATTACATTTCAAAACGAAACTAGTAAAATTCTTTAAACCGCATAGTAAATTTACAGTTGAAGTTACCTTAATGCGTCGGGGCGTTGGCTTCGGCTTCGAATAATTATCTAACAATAATTATTCGAATAATGAAACCGTTATGATTCATGTAAAAAATCTACTTAACAATATATTTGTAAATTTTCGTACATTACTTATTTTGATTCCACCCTCCGTTTCCACATCTAAGGAATCTAGTCTACGGTCATCGCCCTACAGTTGCATCATTTTTACTTAATTGCCCATCATTCGTTCGTCCGTTTGATGTTCTGTTTATTTGCCCTCGTTCTTGGTAATAATAATAAAAAGTTGGATTACATTGGACGAAAATATAATAGTACCAGGGCGACAAAATCTTTGAAGATGTCGTTACCCATAGCACATTTTGCATGTGGTCTGTTTATTTGTCCTGGTTCTTGGTAATAATAATAAAAAAAGTGCGTGCGTACAAAGTACACATGTCAGAACTGAAACTTTTTTGTAAATTAATTATTACTAAGGTAAAAGCCCCAATAGATGATCATGTACCAGTATATGATCACTCCATGTATTTCTATATATCTATATTCAAACATAACATATAAATAAATAAAAAATTTACTGAACAAGACGTTATGCGACAGAATTACCATCTAAAGTTCTACTAAATGTAACTACTAAACGAATTCATCGACAAATAGCGTGTATTTTTTCTCGATCTCCCTTACTCTCTATCTCAATATTTCTCACTATAGCTCTCTCCTACCTCTAGCTCCATGGCACTGTGCGTGATGCGACGTACGCTCTATCTCACTTGCTTGCTCTTTGCTTGCTAAGAAATTTCACTTCAATAATTTACTTTAATAAAATACCAGGGCGACAAAATCGTTGAAGAAGTCGTTACCCACAGTATACTTGTGGTCAGCGCTACCATGGAGTTTGTTATTCGTAATAACTAGGTAATGTTGTAATGACAATGGCAGTTGGCCCTGTCTTGAGACTTATTTCGCTCATTCAATGTATTATAATATAAAGACTTTGGCTAAAACAATATTTATTTCATAAATAAGCATAGCTATATTTTGGGCTATAACACCAAAGCGGCCCCAAAAACTTCTAAGATACGGGTGTGTTGAACACGCCCGAGTGGGTTTAATGGGCATAGAACGGACAGCTCTGAGTAGCAAACAGTAGCATGCGCAAACGATTCCACCTCCGATATAACAAAGAATAAAAATATCACAACTACACGAAAATATTAATAACCTTCAATTTAAAATAGAATTTAATCTGTATTGCAACATAGACTATAAATAAATAATGCACATAGGGTTTCTTAAAAGACCTTCAACTACATGTTATTAAATTATGTATTGACGTGTTTACGTTTTGTCAGACAAATATTACTCGAACATGATCTTTGAATTACGTTACTACAACTTAAGTCCTTACAATTAAAACCGTTGAGGTTATATAGATACGTATACATAGTAATCTTGAATAAATAATTAAACTGAAACTAATATACAGGGAAAAAAGTTGAAGAACTTGATCGAGGAAGACGCGGAACCGACGCGAAGTCGGCAAGCGCTTGGGTGTTATGGTGGAACAGAAGACAGTTTACGGAGTCATATAGTTTTTTTTTAAATTTTAACTGTATATAGAGGCTTATTATTGAAAGAAAATTACCTAGATATGGTACCTACCTCCTGCAGCTGAATTCTAGCAATTGACAGAAGGTAGCACAGGACGGGGAGATCTGGAAGATTCTCGTTTCGGAGGCCAAAACACTTTTTGGGTCGTTGAGCCAGCGAAGAAGTGAGTGGAAGGTAAGATGCTTACGTAGGTAGAAGACATCCCACAATATCGTTGATATTAAAAATTTCCCCATATTAATTCCCAAGGTAATCAACAGAATCTTAAAAATTCTGTCTGAAAAAACCAACCTAGGAAACTTCTATGTTGGATTTCTCCTAGTAGGAGTTCAGGCATCTCTCATTCGAATCCTTCGTGAATACAATAGAATGAACGCTACTTATTTAGAGCTTGAAGGTTTTTCAGTTGTGGGCTGATCAGTTTGAAAAAAATGTAATGAATTTTTCCTCTATTATGGAATTGTTCTATTATATTTTGTAAATTGTAATACTGTAGAAAATGTATTAATGTGGTGATTAATAAATAAAAGGTAGATTCATTTAAATATTCAAAACAAATACTACTAGACAACACATGACATGATGTGTTACAGTGGTAAATTTCAATCAACGAACGCCACGTGTTTAAAAAGTAATTACATATGTAAGTGTGAGTAAACGCATCGTAGTTTTACAAGAACATAAAAAACGCGTCAGCTGATTCGTAATTTCGTAATTAAATCATAGAATATTTGATCAATCAAAGAGACCTATCCGTCCCATGTAAGTTCCTGACATGTCTAACAAAATTCTTTCACTATAAAGCAAATTATTATTATTAACTTTTTTTACTATTTATTTTTATACATACTTGGCTAAACTGTAATTGTAACTATGAACCATTGATATGAGTATATAAGCTATGTGAATAAAGATCTTATTGCTCCATCATCATACAATTACTGATGATTACAGAAAAAACTCATCTACTTGGCCTCTGGCATTGCGTGACATCGTTCTTTACTAATCTTCAAGAACACTATAATTTCCTATACAATTTACCATCAAATGTTCTTAAGAACTTTGCAATGAGACCCCCAATTTGTGTAAGCGATTATTTCCTGCACCTTAGAATCTACAAGTCAGTAACTAGTGGCGCTACAACCATTTTAAGTCTGGGCCTGAAATCATGTTATAAATAATAATATGCAAATTCAGAATAATATGGAAAAGGATTTTTTTAATACACTCGCGAGCTTTAAGCCCGAATTTTTGCCATCGATTGCTTCATTACGTAGATAAAAAAGCAATTGGCACTACATCCTTTAGGTCTGAGCCTCAGATTTCTGTATCTGTTTCAGGATCATTAGCCATTCTACAAGTAGGTCATCAGCCTCCTGTGCCTGACACATGCTATTTTTTGGGTCTAAGGTATGGCATGTTAAATACAAATAGACAGAAAGTCCATTGGTGCACAGCCGGGAATCGCACCTACGACCTCAGGGATGAGAGTCGAACGCTGCAGCCTCTAGGGCCTAGGCCAACACGGCTCAAATATCAACAAGTCTCTCTCTATCTACTAGGTATATAAAAATAAGTCGGGATTTCCTTCCTGACGCTATAACTCCAGAACGCACGAACCGATTTCCACGGTTTTGCAGTCGTTGGAAAGGTCTCGGGCTCCGTGAGGTTTATAGCTTATAATTCCAACAGAAAAGCGGGATCACCAAACGAAATGTTAGATAAAACGAACCCATCTGGTGGCGAAACGGAGTTCGCCGAGTTTGCTAGTATATTATAAGAATTATTATTAAATCAAGAAACTTTTTTTTTATACCGCGACTGCTTAGTGCGGAAGGGTTATGTGGGACTCGCGATTGTGCATACCCACTAAAACCCCAAGGCGCCACCAACAATTGCCTTAGGCGGGATGCGGTAACAGCAGAGCCTGATCTGCTTCCCGACATGCGATGCGGCGGAAGCGTCCACTTCTGCATGCCCATTGTTGGTTTGTGAAGAAACTTGACACAGCAAGTATCCTTCACAGCATAGTTAATCAAGAAATCTACAGTAACCTACTGTCAATAACATACGTCATTCAGTGACGCTAAAATCCATTAGATTTGCACCTTTTACATTAATCTCTCTTTATAGACAAGCAGTCCTGTGCCTGATATACGTCATCTATTTTGGAGTCCAAGTCATCCCGAACGAGTATTTCGGATTTCAGTCGGAAGTTTACCTTAGGAATACCCAACATTAACGTTTATGCTAACAGTGACTGCAATAATACCTTTGTAAAACTTTAAAGAAACTTGGCCCCAGTTTTACTCCTAAATTTAATACAAGTCCATACAGCTACAAAGATAATATCTCGACAAATAACGAAACATACAATTTTTCGCTCGGGTGCACATCCACGAATGTGATGCTAGAATACGCGAGCCCCGAACTTATTGCAACGGAGAAAAGCACAAAATTGCAAAAATATTTTTTATTCCATTATCTCATATGAATCAAGTGTATTGTACTGAACCACTCTGCGTACGACCTTAATGTTCAATTAAATTTATACTTTCTTTTTTGCACTTACGCTAATTATTATGTGTGAAAAATGTTTTTATATAGGTAACTATGTTAAATATATTTTTTAATTAGATATATGATGTATTTTTTAACTAAAATGCATTTAAACAAAGATTTTTGCCATAACTTAAATTTTACAACGAACATTAAAGAAGCCATTAAATTTCAATGTCACTAAGGCAAGGAATACTGACCTCAAAGCGCTTCCTTGCTCCCGTACATCGACTCCATTTATCGGGTCATCCGACCGAGTCTGCAACCCGGACATTATTGACCAATCAACGCTCTGCATGCAGACTTCCTCCAATCACAGCCCGGCTACGTTATGACGTCATAACCACCGCTGACCGCACATTGGATCATCTGGAAGTTATAAATTCAAATTCAGAACACGTGCCTATTAAATGGCGACGGAAGTTGCCATCGTGATTTTAAATGACCGTTACGTAACTGTTAATTTAGGAAGTGGATTA
Organism: Pieris macdunnoughi; assembly: GCA_905332375.1. Lineage (NCBI taxonomy): Eukaryota > Metazoa > Arthropoda > Insecta > Lepidoptera > Pieridae > Pieris > Pieris macdunnoughi. The sequence continues at coordinate 699,405 of CAJOBZ010000041.1, forward strand.
TGCTTTGATGTTTGCACATCAAGTTTTGTTAAAATCAACGGCTAAATGCAACTAGTTAATTAATATTCTTTATTGTAGGATTGCATTCGCTATATAGGTAGCACAATTGCTGTTGCGCCGTGGCATTAGTAATGACATATTGACCAATTCTCAAAAAGGCAATACGACTAATCAAAACAAGTAATGTGAGACTATTATTTGATTTATAAGGCTCATGTCTAGAGAGCCGGTTTAGCAAATTAAGAGTACTTAGAATTGCAGTAAGCCTGACGTAAAACATCTCGCTGGAAAAGATAATTTTTTAATCAATAATCTTTGTAGAAACATATGCTTGTTGGACTTGTTTATGAGTTAATATAAGTTCCAATAATTCAAAAAGTCAAGTCAAATCTATCCCTGAACCCTGTAACTTTGAAGAAACATCAACAGCGAAATTCCTGCTGCTAAAAGACTGAAATAAATACTATAAGATTCATCATAGGATGTAGAGATAGAATACGAAATTTCACCGGTATCGCCTCGACGTCCGTCGTTCCACAACTGATCGTTATTAAGGGCAGTTTTAGCTGCGCAGAATGGAACCAACCCTAAAGTATTTAAGTAGTTATTCGACTTAGGGTCCTTCAAGGAAAGAGCGCACTAATTCTCGAGCGAGCCATCTGGCATTGAGGATGTCCATGGGCGTATCACTTAAGCTCCTGCCCGTTTGCCCTATACCTACTTTAAAAAGAAGGATCTAACCCAAATGGATCGTCAACTAAACAATTTCGTATCCTTGAGACAATTGGTGTCTATCAGCCAATTGCGCAGTCTAGGAAATAAATATCCATTGACACTAATAAACTACTTCTATCAAGCGAACTTATTTGGCGTAGACCGAACGTTTGCCAACTTTGCCGCTTGGTAAAGGAAATGCATTCTTAAAACTCTATGATCGATGGGAGATTCAGACCGTACTAACCGCACAGCAATAACATTGTTGTACAGTGCCAATTCTATCTTGAAGAATACTTTGATTATATAATTCTCATTTTTAATTAATAAAAATGTTCACCCAAGAGAGAATTTGTACATTATCTGTGAACTAAGGGAAACATTCAGAAAGGAAAGTAAGTGAAAGTGCTTAAACTGCCGAAAGAGGAAAGATGGTTTGATGGTTTGTTTGCAATAAATCTAAAATCGTATATTATCGCAGATGAACATATTCAAAAATGTATTGGATTTTACACACGGGACTCATTGCTCGCGCTAAGTCTCCTTTCTGAACCTCACCCTAAGAGCCTAAATATGATATCCATCGGTCAGCGACCTTATTGACCTTCCTTCATTAACCATGGCCTAGTAAAGGTTTGAGTTATAGGCAATATTGGCAAGATCATAATTAACACCTTTATTTCTCCCATACTTAATGACTTGAAGGTTCCGTTGAAGCAATGTGCTAATAAACGTACCATCGTGAGTATAATTAGTTGAAATCATTATGTGGGCAGCATTGTAGGTGTGCAGTAAGATTATAAAGGCGTATACAAACTGGTGAACAGCAGTATTTTTTTTATATAAACGGGCAGGAGGTTAAGTGTTAGGTCGCCCATGGACACTTATAAATTAATGCTGGGGTTATTGCGACCACCATGAGCTTCCAACATAAAACGTCATGAACACATAAGCAATAAACATCTAGCTGCTAGGTGGTCAGCAAATTGAAAAAACAGAAAAAAATATTATGAAAGAAAATTATATTAGAAATATTTTACATAAATTTATTCATTAAAAAATTATTCATATTAATTATATCATAAAAAGAAATTAAATTTACACGGCTTTCGAATAAAATTTATTTGAATTTCGAATTGCACCAATCCATAGATTTTATCTGTAAATGCGGATAGTAGTATCTCCAATTACATAGGTTACCTATCATATATCAAAAAGTAATATATTTAGTTTTCGCAAGATTTAATGTCAATAAAATGTTGAGCAATTTGGCCAAAACATATGAATCTAAAACTTAGATTTTAAGTTGCGGTTATGATCTCGCAACAATAACCATTTCGGTATAAAATCTTTTTTACAGGTATATTGTAGCCATATATAATTATATATATTATATACACATACTTATACACGTAGCCTTAACGACACATTGAATAATTTGCATCGTAGATAATCAATGAAGATAATAATGAATGAAGTCTGAATATTAATACTTTTGATTGGAAATACATATTATTCAACATATTCTTTTTAGGCTTTAGTTCGCCTTCCGTCAAAACAAAAACTGTGTGTTAGTAGACAGAAAAGCGTCTCCAACAACACGGGTAGAGGTCTAAATATCATTGAATTAGAACCAATAAATAGTATAACAAAGTCTTGGTGCTTGAACACGGGACCTTCAATTTACAATTAGATACACTACTGAGCTATAAAGGCGGATACTATGTTGTAATACAATATAATTTATTAGCCAAACATTGCATCCCAAAGTAGGACGGCCTTGGTTAAAATTAATCTTCGGCGAGCCGAAATTGGCAGCTATAAATATGAATCCATGTTATAAATAATACTATGCAACTTTATGCAAATTCAGAATAAAATGGAAATGGAATTTTTATAAGACTGGCAACGCAATCGCGAGCTTTCAGCCCGTTGTTTTGATGCCTTTCAATTCAAACTCAAAATATCTTTATTCATATATGTAAACAAGTACTTGTTTACATAAGTGTACAAGTGCTTTTTTTTACAACTTTTTTTTACAAGTGTTTTTTTCAAAAAAAAGTAAAATTAATTGTAAATTTACATTTACTACCAGTTCGCAAGTCAAGGGCGTAGAGCGGGCAAGAAGAACTGGCAAGAAACTTTCCGCCACTCTTTTTAATCGCTAAGTTTTGAGTCATACAAATTGTTTGAACTGGAGCAAATCAATGCCAAGGATTAGGTTCGTTTAAGTATTCGGCAAATTTATAAAAAGTTTTATTGATTAATTTTCGTTTAACGAGGGCTTTGAATTTATTTGGTGATAATTCTCTAATTTCGCTTGGGAGTTTGTTGTAAAAACAAATACAATTTCCATATAAGGAGTGGTTTATCTTCTGGAGCCTGGTTGGTCGTACACTCAAATTAGTTCTATTTCGCGTATTATACTGGTGAAAGTCACCATATGTTTTAAAATCGTTTATATTTTTTTGCTTGCTTCATAATGTATATAAATATCTAATGGCGTTTTCGGTCTGGGCCTCAGATTTCTGTATTTGTTTCGTGATCATATTTTATTGTTTTAAAAACCAAGTAGGTGATCAGCCTAATGTGCCTGACATGCGCCATCGCCACTTTATGTCCTACGGTATGAAGTTTCCTTGCGAAGTTATCATTAGAGTTACGTGTACATTGGTGCACAGCCGGGGTTTGAACTTACGACCTCAGGGATGCACATTGCCGCCGCTGGACTAACACTGCTCAATTATAGTAACATAATTATAAAAGATGCTGGCACAATCGTATAAGATTATAGTATACGACATGTTTGTTTCCGTATACCAAGTACGACAACGCGCTTAAAGTTTTCCATACAAAAGGCAGCTTAGATGTAAGCAATACGTATATACTTATATATATAATTGTTTAGTGAGTAGCTATAGGAATACTGATGAGCAAATAAATAAATAATATCGGGCACTTCTGGTGAAGTGGACAGCAAAAAAAATGACGTTCAGTAATTTCGTCATATTTGGAATAATTGCCTATTAGGTATGAATGTAGACACGCATTTGTCAAGTTATTGTCTTCTAAAGAATCGTCGTTATTGAAATTTGTGTTCTTTGGAAATAGTTTTGCAAAGAATACAAATATCTTTAAATATTCAATATGGCGACTTAAGTGTAATATTTACTGTTCTTTTTAGATACAAAATAAAACTGCTTTTTTTAAACATACAAAACCAGAAATAAACTTTCAAATCCACGTTCGAATGTACAACAAATGTATGTCTACATACCTACTAGAAGTACAATTAAGCCGAATATGAACAAATTACAGTACTTTTTTTCGTTGTCCATTTCGTGAAATGGCAATGAAATGGAATGAAAAATCAATCAAATTTGCACACCGTGTGTAGTTTGATCCAACTTAAAAGATAGGATAGCTTACATCTCAATTTATACCCGCAATATTATTTTATTGCAAAATATTTGTTTATTATTTGATAGTCACAATTCTAACAGATGGCGCTGTGTTGAAAGTACCAACGTTTCACATAAGCTACAATTTAATGGCATTACCACCAAAAAGGCATGGTGGTCCCCATGACTGGTGTTCTCCTACCGTTTCCCTTGAATAGGTTACTACTATGTAATATAACAAAAACCTTAGCCACAGCAACGCTTGGCCGGTCTGCTAGTTTAATAATAAATTTTACGTATTGTCGTCCATTATCTGCATAATGATTTAATATAGCTAAAAAGCATATTTCATGTGTAAATGTAAGCATAGGCGTTGCCCTCAAGTGAAATCGCAAATGGAAGTACTTACATAAACTATACATTTCACAATGCATAACTGTGTGCAGTTAACTCCAGGTACACATTTAAATAAACTTTGCAGCACTTTATTTACACATTAAATCACGGCTTTATTACCACCTACTTAATTTGAAAGCTTTGGTATTAGCAAGTGACAGTTAAATGTTACAAATTTAAATGTTAATATACAAAAAAATCCGCCTAAAAAACACAATTCAAGATTTACTATTTAAAACCCCTTTAACAATAGTATATTCTGTTTATAAATACAAAAGAGATGCTTTTCGACCTTTTAACCCGTTTTCCTACTTCGATATTTACAATACATTGTATGGGTAACGCACAACCATTTTCTAATTAGCAATTCAGATTCGTTTGAGCGAATTGCCCTCGTGTCTGTCACCTTTGTAGGAATTTCTCTAATTCATAACCGATAGCGATTTAAAATTTATAAGAACACAGTACTTATATAATGACGATGGGCGGTGATATAACATTATTCTATAATTTAACTAGCTGACCGGGCAAACGTTTTGCCATGTATATCATTTATAATAAAAAATAGGGGTTGATCGTAGAGGGGTGAAAGTTAAGGGTTGTATGTATTTTTTAATTCTATATCATAAAAAAACGAAAACAGCAAAAAATATCTAAAAATAAAAAATAAATATTTAGGGGTGGACTACCCGTAATATTTAGGGGGATGAAAAATAGATGTTGTCCGATTCTCAGACATACCCAATATGCACACAAAATTTCATGAGAATCGGTCGAGCCGTTTCGGAGGAGTTTAACCACAAACACCGCGACACGAGAATTTTATATATTAGATATTCTTTAGCTAGTTATATAAATGAGCAGTGTTAGCCGCGCGACTCTCATCTCTTAGGTCGTAGGTTCGATCCCCGGCTGTGCACCAATGGACTTTTTCTATGTGCGCTTTAATATTCGCTCGAACGGTGAAGGAAAAGATCGTGAGGAAACCTGCGCCGAAAACCCACATGAGGCTTATCACGTACCTACTAGCTTATTAGATTAACAAATGATCATTAAACAAATACAGAAATCTGAGGCCTAGACCTTAAAAGGTTGTAGCGCCACTGATTCATTCATAATAATAATAATAGTTATACAATGTATATATAAAGAATACAAATTTAATCACAAACTGAACAGTTATTATGAATGTTTTTTTTTTAATTTAATTGACATACATACGTATTAAAAACGACGCATTGTTTATTATTAATGAGTTAATTTAATTGTTAGGGCCACTTATAAAAAATATATATATACAACATTAATAGTCTGTAGTTTCTAGTGATATAACAGAGAAGATTACTCTCTTAAGAAAACAAAATTTATTCATTTCGTATTATTGTACTAAAAAAATACAATAAAACAAGTAGAAGCTCCAACGAATAGTCTTAATACTAGCAATCGATGTCTGCTTAGTACTAGTTTTTCCTTTTTTTACCACAATATAATACTCATTACACTTCAAATTAGATTAAATAATTACCGTCAGCCATATCGCTTTCGAGCGATTTCTTCCAGGCCACCTTTTAAGGAAAAATTAAACTAAATAAGGTGAACGCAATAAGTGCAAAACCACATGAAGAAAGTGACAAAACAATTAAAACAAATACATATAAGCAATGTAAGGACACATTAATGATAATTTCAATATTTTGTTAGAGATACGATGTCACAGGTAATGCTTATACATTTCAAAAAAGACAGAGGAGCTAAGCGGATAGAGAGAGGAAGTGAATTCCATAGTCTTACTGCAGAGATCCTATAGGATTCCGCAATAAAGGAAGAGCTATGTGATGGAATTTCCATGGTATAACATTTATTTTACAATTCGTTATAATACCATTCGTACACATAGTTAGTGCAACGAGCAGCTATTGTACCTCGCTACCTTCTGCTACTTTGACCACCCCTTCGTGCTATGAATTTAAATGTATTCACGTCATTTGAAAACACGATATTGCTTACCAAAAGGCTTTTCCTTATTCTCTTAAATATAGAAAAACCTCGAATAACAGGATAATGATCGCGCTACAACGACCTACTAATGAAAAATTTTAGCGGAAAAACAGATACTAAATAACAAATCGTTTGAAGTTATTTACGTAAAATTGTAGTATTTTTTTAATTCTATAGAACATGGGGTAAATGAGCATGTGGCCGATAATTTTCGGAGACAGGATGAGATTCAGAAGTCTGAATTGATTAGTTATTAAAGTACCTACACCACATCATATAATGCACTTTCTACTGCATATGTTACAAGCTTATGTTTAGTAGTTTATGTAAAGTAATGAAATTGCATTTATCATATACCTATGGCCACAGATAGATATATCTTTTAATTATACACTCTTTTATATCATTAAAAAAGTTTTTCTTTCTTTTACTTTTTATGTATTTATTTACACTTCGTTACCTTATAAAAAAAATACATAAAAAAGCAGGTTACATATAAGTTATGAGGCAACGGGCGGCCTTATCGCTAACAAACGATTTCTTCCAGGCAACCCTAGTATGGAACAATAAGTGCATAAATAATTAACAAAAAAAAGAACATAAAATAACTTGTAACACTAACTATAACTTAAGTAAAGTAAAATCTAAAAAAAAATATAAACAAAAACATAAAATCTAATCCAATGGTTAATAAGTCACAATTACGCGGCAGAAGATAAATGATCAAAAAGAAGATTTTTAAATCAATTAAAAGACCGAGCTCGTCTGATATCAAGAGGTAAGGAGTTCCAAAGCAGGATACTTTGCACAGTAAAAGAGGAGTGATAGAATTCAGTTTTTAAGTAGTGGTTACAAGAATTAGACTTTTCTTTCTTTTTCTTTTCTATACGTACAAGAAGCCTTTCATTAAAAAAATGCATTTTACAGTAGGCAAATAAATTTCCAAATAATTTCCCTCATCATCTGTTTTGGCTTTCTGTACTGTCTAAGTGTTTGTTTTATAATACTATGTATGTTAGCTGTAAGATTACTTATAATTAAATAAATAAATCATCTACTGTACTAAGACGCCGCCTTCCCCATATTTTATTTTCCAAATATTAAAACAAAAAAGTCTGTTTAATCATTATGTGAACAAAAAGCCTTATCTCATTAACACGACAACTGTAGGACGTGTGGCCTTAGATCGTGGGTCTTTTGTAGGTCGTATTACGAAATTTATTCTGTCGTGTTTGAATTAGGCTTAATCTTTTACGGGGCAATTGCCTTATTAACACCGTTGTGCCAAACAGCTTCGATTGGCTGAAACAAACATCTTAGTTCTTATATTCGGTTGAGTGGACTTTTAGCTCTTCATTGAGTAGTTCTTTGTAGAGATTATTGCCAGTTCTTTTCTCCAGTAATATGCCCTTGATTTGAGAACTGGCAGTAAATGTAAAATTAGAAGCATTTAATGTATATTTCTTTTTTGACGTTCATACGTGTACATTGTGTTACCTATATGAATAAATGACTTTTGACTTTGACTCTACGTAATAATAGTAGAGTGCCCGGCGCTTCAAAACCGTAAAACTTCGGATTAGAGTTACAGTAATGAATTAATAGACGATGTTGGATATTGTTTTTAAACTATAAATTGCAATGTTTACCCAAATGGCCTTATTAAAATTTGTTTGACCATATATTTTTACTTTAAACAGTATTTTTTTTATTTATATGTTAAATCTTACCTGAGTAGCGCTGATGTCGCAACCTTGGGATGGCGGGGTACCAAAACTTATTATTGAGATAGGAATCGCTATTGGAAGTTGGAATTGGGGTGGAACAGAACATTGCTTGATTGTTTATTTATAGCACAGGGGGCAAAAGGCTCATCTGATTTTATACCTCCCATAGAGTAAAAATAAAACCTCTATTATTTAAAGAACTCTGATGACCCATGAACCGTACATTTTTGTTATCGTAATTTTACCGACAATTTAGGTAATCGCCACGCTTATAGAACTAAGAAAGCCTGAGCGAGAAAAATGTACAGCCTTGGCTTGTACAGTAATTGTTTTGTCTTTTGTGTATGGACTATACATTGCTGTGTTAACATTTTCATGCCTATTAGTTTTAGTTGTATTACTTTATTTAAAAAATTCTATGAAACAATTCAAGGACACTTCGATAATTATAACTTGTATATTTTTTTACATATCTCGTAATTGTCATGTTTCCTTATTGATAAATAAAACAAATGAAGATCAATCTCACGTACAATAATACATTTTGTTACTAAATATAGTGATAATAATTTTCTGAGAAAGCAAATTACAATACAGCCAATTATCGCGCCGCGAATACGTACAATGTCGTTAGCATGATGTCATGACTGACGTCTGTTGTCTGTTGTATGCATGTTGATTTGGTATTAAAACGAAACATCTGAATAGTTTAAGCCGCGTAGGCGCTAATGCGGAAAAATAAAACTGCTTTGGAAAGCACTTACGCTTGTAATCATCAGTTCAACAGAGTGTGTTTGTGTGTGTTCGCCATGAACGCCATGAAGTTTTTTAATTCTAGTCTACATTTCAATTTACAAGAATTCTTAAATGTTAAAATGGTATTTTTTTCAGACTTTCTTTGATTATATTGACCCATTAGTCACCTACTAAGATGGAAAGTAAAAGTCAAATTTTTTAAATTATTCAATATAAGTAAACAAGTTATAAATGGGTAACACAAGAACTCACTGACTCGGGCGCAGCTGGCTGCCACACTGCGCCAATTTAGAATTTGTCGATATTTGTTTTTCGTTTCGTTCGTCTTCAGTAAAATTATTTTTTTAATATGTTTACTTAAACAGCGTATTCGATATTTTTGATGTCACTTACTTAAAAACTATATAATTGGGTTTTATCAAAAGTTTAAAAACGAAAGTAAAAGTAACGAGTTAATTTTATTAATAACACACAAATATAGTGTATTTAACCTATATAGTAATAATAAAAAAATAGAAAACTAAAATAAATTTAGACACATTGTTCTCTGTGACAGTGTACCTTTAATGTTGACAAGATTTCCTCGCTATATTGCGAAAATATAATTTGCTTAATTTAATTATAAAATAAATCAGTCAAACCTTAGGTCTGGGCCTCCAATTTCTGAATCTGTTTCATGATCATTTGTCAATCAACACAAGTAGGTGATCAGCCTCCTGTGCCTGACACTCGCCGTCGACTTTTTTTGGTTTAAGGCAATCCGGTTTCCTCACAATGTTTTCCTTCACCGTTCGAGCGAATGTTAAATTTGCACATAAAAAGAAAGTCTATGGTGCACAGCCAGGGATCGAACCTACGACCTCAGGGATGAGAGTCGCTGTCGCCACTACTCACTGCTTTAATTATACTTCAACTATATTTTTATTGCTCAATTTCCTTCGACATAAATGGGTAATAAAAAAACCTATAAAAAATGGAAAAATAAGTTTTCTTACACTTAAAACACCAACCAAATGCCCATTTGAGCATTTGAACTTTTAACCACTAATGATAGGCTTACCCTCATTTTGCTTTAATCGTATTACACGTAATACCAGTCTTAACAAATTCTTGACCTTTGATCGTCAACATTAACCTCACATAAGGAAACTATTACGCCCAAATATACGAAGTAATTTTAATTCGAATTATTATTTCAATTTAAGAGAATTATGAGAAATTTTAATAGATGCAAATAAAATAGTTTACCTACTTAATGACTCTTCGAAAACAAATATATGACGACATTAAAGTATATTATTCGTTTATATAATATATATCGCAAATTAACATATGAAAAAACATCTCATATTATTAATATTATCCCTAAATATATTTAAATAGCAGTTCGTTGGTGACCATCGGTGGGTAATAAAATAATTGTATATGTAAAAATAACCAGGTAACCTAATTTGCTAGAAACCTAAAAAAAAATACATAAACCGAAAACCTAAATCATGATCATGAAACTGAAGATGTCCTAATTAAATGGAACAGGATATAATAAAATCATACAGGTTTTGTAAGATTTAGTAATAGTAATCCAGTGGCCTGCAAATTATTGGCCCACAAGATAATCCTGCTGCCTGAGAAATGTCGTTAATTTTTGGATTTAAAACATGCCGGTTGCCTCACGATGTTTTCCTTCACCGTCGCCGACAGAGAGTCCATTGATGCACGGCACCTTCGACCTCAGGGATTAGAATCAAGAGACCAATACTGCTCAAGTATATAGTAAGATTTAGTTGTAAATGCCTAGGGCGAACAATTCATTAAAAACCCTATGAAATTTATTGTTGTGCATAGCGAGTTTTTGCGTAATTAATCATGTGGAAACTCAAATAAACGTGGTCATTTCACGTGGTTCGAATTAATATCGAAGTGGATAGACATTCCTTTCATGTACATAAGAAGCATATTTGATTCTCCGGGAAAACTTCGTTCATGCAACTGGTGAGCATATAAAAAGTATGGTTAAAAATCGTTAAAAACCCGCCAAACACAAAATTACATGTAACACTAAATTTACTAGTAATAGCTAATCTTAGGGTTAATGAGTCATATTTAATATACATAAGAAGTTTATTACAACGCCGTAGAAAAATGCACAAAAAGAAGATATATGTAACATACAATATTGTGATCTCATAGTTCTTTTAATTTAAAACAGATATTTTCTCGTTATCCACTCTTGTTTAATATCCGAAGGGTTTAAACATTTGCGCATTCCCTGCCTGTCTGAAATTAGCAGGGGTGTCTAGGATCCAAACCAGAATCAGGTATTCAGAGACTGTATGAGTAACCATAGCTTACTTACACTCTCGCATTGTATGGAGGCTTTCGTAATCGGCCTGATCACCACGGCGCATTTATTTTTATTTGTGAATGATGTGAAGACAAAACCCTTAGTTTAGATTTATAAGATAAAGATTTTTTACGACTCATGATATATCTTATCATATAAAACAATGCCTAATATAGATACGAACATTCACTAGGGCTTGAGAACGCAACAGCAATATATTGCCAGGCAACAATGACAATAACTATCAAATACTAAAAGACATAGATGATAAGTGGTAGGACTAATTTAATCTGTGGCATCCCAGCGATACGGGCTTTTATGAGTACATAGTCTGTGGGCACAAGCCGCGGTTAAGCATGTTAACTATCACATACTTCCTACGTCAATATTCATTTATATAACCCCCATTATTAAGAATTCGTTTACACAATATAACCATTAATATTTCATCATGTTTACATAAATGCGATGTGCTCAACTAACGGCTATAAAATCGCTGTATCGCCAACACAATTCTGAGTTTGGTGCAAAAGATTGAGCCATTAAAAAGAAGAAATAATTGAGGAAATATTAGACTGTAGACACTTATAAGAATGCATGAAGAAATAGCAATTAAATTAAAGTAAAAATTTAGGACTTTTCTAGGAAATATTTTTATTAAAACGTCTATAATAAAACAAAATTATAGTAACATTTTGTTCATTTATATTTTTCATACAGTGGTTGAATGAACGACCGATCATCATTATCGTTCATTCAAAACGCTATATCCTATGAATCCTTAGTCACATTAGAAAGTGATCGGCTGATAGATGTAATTTAGACAAATTATACATTGTACATGCGTCATACGGGCTCACAATGGCGATTAGAGAAAGGCGAGGAGTTTACGGTCGATTTGTATGAAAGTCTTAATGTTAATATTAAAATGATGTTCGTGTTTTACTGCTATATTTTCTATATTTTAGAAATTTTGAAAAATTCACTACGACGAATTAAGAATTGCACTGATTAAAGGTGGATTTTCCTTTTCTTTTCTCTGTACACGTTTACCTTACTAATCTATTAGCAAGATAAACAATAGCACTCTTGCTTAGACCCCACACAATTCTTAAAAGGTCGGCAACGCACTTGCGAGCCTTCTGGGAATGTGAGTGTCCATGGGCGGCGGTATCACTTAACTTTAGATGAGCCTACTGCCCGTTTGTTACATAAAAAGAAAAAAACTTGTCGCAAACAAAGCCTATAAGAGTACGTAGGCCTTTCGAATAAATCTTGCTACAGTTGCTAACATCTTTTACAATATCTTATTAATTATATAAATAATCCAGTGGTGCTACAACCCTATACGGGTCTTGTCTGATTGCATCTATTTGTTCTGAACATCTGTGTTTATTTTCATTTTTATTTCATAGAAAATTACATAGAGCCTTCTGTCTGACACATGTCATCGATTTTTGAATTTAAGACACGGTTTCCTCACGATGTTTTCCTTCACCGTACGAGCGAGTGTTAGATGCGCATATAGACATAAATCCATTGGTGCTAAGGGTCGAACCTGCGACCCTCAGGGATGACAGTCGCTCACTGAAGGCAATAGGCCAACACATGTAATAGATAAAATTAATATTCTAACAGCTTGTTTTAGGCATTTTAAAATATCATTAGAATCGTCTCTGTTTGCGTAACTATCTTGACGCGTGTTTTGTAACAAGATATGTAGGTAAAACAAACAATCTTATCTGCAGCATCCAAGGTGCGGTCTAGTTACAACTATTTATTCTAGAATTTTCTATTACCTTGAAACAATATCCTGAAACAAATGATCCATCTTTTCACGGCGTATTTCGTTTTTAATGTGGCGTAACGACGAAAAATTTGTACAATTATTTCATTTTACACTATACAATGCTTAAAACGTAATTTTAACGGTCTAATTTACTAGAATTAATATTTGACCAGCAAATAAATGAAGTGTTCATTTAAAGCATTAAAAAAAATTGTGGCGCTACAGCCTTTTTAGATCTGGGCCTCAGATTTATAGATATATGATGTATGTTTCATCATTTGTCAATCCAATAGCCAAGTAGGTGATCAGCCTCCTGTGCCTGACACACGCCGTCACACTATTTGGGTCTAAGGTAAGCCGATTTCTTCACGATGTTTTTCCTTCACCGTTCGAACGAATGTTAAATGCCCGAACAAAAAGTAAGTCCATTGTCCAGCCGGGGATCCAAACTACTACGCACGCTAAAAGCAACTAGGCCAAGCATTGCTCAAATGTACAAGTATGTACAACATATACGCTAATACGTAACTGTCAGTTTTTGACAACTCGCATGCATCAATACTTGATACAGTGTATAGTTTACAACACGATTTTACGACACAAGCATACGTATTTTAAAAATTGTGTTTACAACAGAAAAATCATAAAATCCTTATCAAACTCTTTTACCTGAACAATACATAACGCAACGCTACATAGTTCAAAACATTTTAGTGTTTTTACACAATTCAAAATCACCACAATTATCCCATTTACGACAGTGTAAGAATACAAACAATTTGATATAATAAAGAGTATTAAGTGAAAGAGCCTTGATCTTTATCCCTTAAATAATCGCAGGTCAACGCTCTGTATAGAATCTGTGGTGTCCCTTATTGGTCACATATTTAGTCTATGATCTGATCTCTATGGAATGCGAGGTATAAATAAACATCGAATGACCGATAGATACATGTATCACAATGTAATTGACTAATCGAAATATTACCAATTGCGGTTTGCGACCACATGATTTGAACTGTATTTCGAACTAACCAACATATCTTAGGTAATTTGAAAAACTTATAGCGGTACAAGTCCTAAAAACACTACTACGCAGTTAAAAGATTCATTCCAGCCAGCAAACCACAGACTACATAATATAAAATTTGTGGTTATAATACATGGAGTAATACATAAATAATAAAAAAGTGTGTGTGTGTCAGCTACGACGCACGATTGGAGTTTACTCCTTACGAACGATAATTATGATATATATCGAATAGAAAAAAGGGTAAATGAACGCATCTGCTAAAATGATAAGAGCAACAAACATATATCTGTAATTATTCGGATTATTTATATTACTTCAATAAAGCGTATTACATAAAGTATGTTATTTAAAATAAATCTTGATTTCTATACAAAACGGCACGAACGACTTCCATACTTTATAAGCTGTGGTGTTTCCCAGGCTTATAGTTTCAGCTTGTGTCATATGCACTGCAGAACAAAGATGGCGATAATGTTCTGTGGCTGTCGAGTGTCGACCATATTTTCATACTAAAGGTGGTAAGAATATATGTTTTTATAATATAAATGTTTGTAGTAGTAATAAAACGTACCTACATCATCTATGCCCAAATAGGATTTTCTTTCTGTGACCAAAGTTACCTTTATAGTAAGAGAAGAATAAGAATGAACAATATTTTTAGTTTTAATTTCACTGACCATTACTATTGACAAAACTCTATGGCACGCTAGACAATCTACTTTTATTTTTTACACCTGTCAACACTGACAATGTTGTAACGTGGCTGTCAAAACGTGAATTAAAAATAGAAAAGTCTGTGTAATGTATTCCATCTCATTCTTTTACACGTTCAACCCTACAGATATATATGTTTGTCTCTTTCTACATAACGCCTCAACTTTTCGTGTTACACATAACGCCTCAACTTTTCGTGTTTCTACATAACGCCTCAACTTTTCGTGTTACACTTGATTTTACTCCTCATAAAATTTCCGTATCGGGCCTTATAACTCAAATCGTTTCTTCAGGAGTAAACTCCAATAAAACAATCTAAATCTGTTGTATAATATAAATGCTAAATAAATTTGTGTCATCGGATGTTCTTGTTAACACCGAATTTTAGAGATTTGCAAGTCTAATTTCGCTTATTCTGTGGTCAATGAAATTTGTTAGGCAATTTGTGGTTTGTATATCGTATGATGACATCATCTTTGATCTCTCCTAATATTATAAACGCAGTGGTTTCTTTCTTATGGCTTTACAATCGCAGAATGAAAAAAATTTGGGCGGAAATTATTGTGTTCGGTATCAATATTTTCGTTTTTGTCTTATATAGATTAGTTGGAATTAAAAATAACTGTTTTTATATAAGGGCGACATAATGAAGCGATAGAGCTCATATAAACCATAAAATCACCATATATAATGTATTTTTAAGAAAATTAACAAATTTTATAATTATAGTACACAGCATGAAACTTTTTGATGAATTAACCAAGGTATCTAATAAATCACGACAGTAATTTGGTAGATATATTTTAACCATACGGTATATATATAAGACCTTGAACGTTGTGGTATATAATTAACATCAGTAAAACTTGATAAACATTTATTGATAGAACAAACCAATCTTGTTGAAATATTCATAGCTGACGTCATGATTATGTAAAATCCATGAATGAATAAAATCAATTCATCTAAATGGTAATGAAAACTCATTAACATTTTATTGAACATAACGTATTTACTAGATAAGTTTATAAAGATAGATACCTAAAAGAGAAATAAATATGAACAAACGGGAGAAAGAGCAAAAAATGTGGAACAGAGAAGAGACATAGAGGAGTACTATGAAATGATGGAGGATGTTTTAAAACAAAACCTAAAAAAGAAAATAGCCAATTACAACAAACAAATTTGTTAATATCTGAACGATATTTCCAGCATATTGAAACCGCTTAAATCGTGGGGTCTAATTTTCAAGTATATTACATAATCTATGGTTGAGCATAGACTAACCACAGATGCAACCATAAACAAAGTAATAAGACTTAACATCATTGCACAACTAATCTGTTGAGTTATGTGCCGTATTAGTATAATCTCGTTTGTGACTTATGAAATATCTGCATTTATACTTGTATGACAAGGAAAGTATTGTCAAAGTATATGTTTAAACCCAAGTAGGGTAAAGGGTATTCGTGATTTTCAACGAGACTGAGGCCCGTGTTCTAGAACATAAATCAAACTTAAATCTAATTTCAACAGCTGTCAAAGCTTTTTTCTGTATAACCTAACTAACCCTAGGATTCTTTCTAAAGCTCCCTCTATCGTTCTGTTGTGACAACTACATGAAATATGTATGACAAAATATTACGCCATCTTACAATCACGATGCGTTGCAGATCTATTTTCGTTGTTTATGTAACACTAAAAGAAAATAAACACTAACATCAAAAAAATGCATTTGGCGCCGATTCATAATCCATTAGTCTTAGGGTGAGATCTATAGTGCGCACTTGGACTTTGCTCAGACTTACCTTACGAAAAACTTTGCTTAGTGTACACTAAGGTTAAACTATGATTTCGTATTTATAGACATTTTAACGGTGAGATTAAGCTAAGCCCAAGCTAAGACAGAAAATGTCAAAATACAAATTGATGTTTCATTTCATGCAATACTTTGTTTATTATCCTTTAAAAAAGTTAACAATAACAAATATTTAAAAATCTAAAACGGTACACATATATCTTCAATTTATTGTTATTTATGTATTCATTTATTTTATTATTGCAATAACTAGAAATTCACGAGTAACCTTTAGAAAATGTATTAATTATTTAAAGATGACAATAATTTTATTACGTAGAACGGATCGCAATGTTTTGGTTAGGTTATAGTTTGAATTTCGTTGTCACTATAATATGCCAATTGCCAGGGCTGCCAGGTGACATACAAAATCACACCAGTTATTTTTAAGATTTCTCAAAAATGGGGTTTGAACAATTACATAAATAATATAAATAAACAACAATAAATACCATAATAATGTGTAATTATTTTATTTCATGCATTTCATAGGTATTTATCAAGATCATTTATAATTTCTTTGAATTCAAATTCTATTTTTCCCAAAGTCTATGGAACTCCGATACAAAATGGCAACACCGTTCATTAAAAACCGACAAAAATAAAAAGTCCAGTAAAAGATATGATGGTAAAGCAAATTTTGGGCCATTATTTTTGTTAGGCTTATAGTCAAAGTTTTTGGTAAGTCGTCGATTTCGTGGACTTGAGATTAAGCTAAGCCAACACTAGGGAGAGATTCGTAGTTTGCTCTATAAATACCGACTGTGTCTTAGCTCGATAGTTAAGTCAGAGCAAAGTCTAAGTGCGCACTATAGATCTCACCCTTAGGGTGAGATCTATAGTGCGCACTTGGACTTTGCTCAGACTTACCTTACGAAAAACTTTGCTTAGTGTACACTAAGGTTAAACTATGATTTCGTATTTATAGACATTTTAACGGTGAGATTAAGCTAAGCCCAAGCTAAGACAGAAAATGTCAAAATACAAATTGATGTTTCATTTCATGCAATACTTTGTTTATTATCCTTTAAAAAAGTAAACAATAACAAATATTTAAACATCTAAAACGGTACACATATATCTTCAATTTATTGTTATTTATGTATTCATTTATTTTATTATTGCAATAACTAGAAATTTACGAGTAACCTTTAGAAAATGTATTAATTATTTAAAGATGACAATAATTTTATTACGTAGAACGGATCGCAATGCTTTGACAACAGCAACAGAGCACTTGTATCAACAATTGAAAATTTTAAACCACTTTTTCTCTTTTCTGTTTCTGTTTGTATGAGCTTATAAATATTAAATTTAACTTTCTTCAAAACAACGGCTGGCTTTGTGACTTGGACCTGGACCAATCTGGATCGTATACCTACTTAACTCCTACGCATTCCCGAAGCACTGTGACGTTTTGTGATTTGGCTTTGTTACATGGACCGCTTGGAAATATCAATATCGAAAGTGACATGATGGAGAGAGAGAGTTCTATCTTCAATAGAAAACATTGAAAGGGTAGGAACTGCAGCCGATATGAATCCACGAATGCCTAAAGTATATGTTCGGAACTAATAAAACCAAAATCCTTCCATCCTGTATGGTGAGAATGAATTCAAAAGAAGGAACCGTATTTTGAAACACACGGTATTAAATGTGATCCTGACGCTGATCATTACAAACTTGCAACCTTATAACAACAGAGGATCGCCAAACCTACCGCAATTGCAAATACTTATTGCATTAAGGCATAAAAATGCAACTGGATGTTTTCAGGTAATATTGTGTTCATAAATATGTATGGTTTTTCAATTTGATATATTATACCTCTTCTCAAATGATTTTAAATACATATGTTGAAGACTTTTGTCTTCTGACTTTCAGAAACATAACATATATGTGACTAATAATAATTTATTGACATTACAGATGGTGTGTGGTGATCTGAACAGCATAAGCCAATCTACAGTCTGTTTAATTATAAATAAAGTCTCTGCAGAGTTGAGTAAATTACTTCCTAGATTTGTAAATTTTCTAAACAATATGAACACAGCCATAACAAAGTTTGAAGAATTAGGAAGATCTAATACTCACCATGGCCTAAACAGTATAATCGGAGCTATTGACTGCACCCATATAAAAATTAATAGACCCAAAGTATCACTCACTCTGAAGCATACAGAAATAAAAAAGGGTATTTTTCTGTAAATGTGCAAGCAATAATAGGGCCTGATATGGAAATATTTGCTATAGTGACTAGGTGGCCTGGCAGTTCACACGACAGCAGGATATTTAGAAAATGCCTGTTTTAGTAGGTGACAGCGGTTATCCAGCACTTAACTTCATGTTAACAACACTTTTAAATCCAATGACAAGAGCTGCCAATATTTATAATTATTCTCAAATAAGAACTAGGCATATTTTTTAAAGGTTTTTCGGAGTGTGATAAAGGAAATTTCCATGTTTACAGCTAGGACTACAGTCAAAATTGACAAATACTAGTTAAATATAATTATAGCTTGTGTTGTATTGCATAATATAGGTATACAGAGAGGGGATGCCTATGATGATGGTGATCTTGCTGACAGCAGAAGTTGAGTAACACAGAAACAATGAAAGATCTCCTACAGGTCTAGCATTCCGGCAATCTGTGATTGCACAATTTAACTAGGTAATTTGTTTGGTAATAAAGAATATCAAAACAAAACTTGTTTCATTTTAATCATTTATTTTCTGATTCTTTTTTTAAGTGTAATACATATTTCTAATACTAATTTATATTTTTGTTGAAGAAATTCTATTACCAACAGATTTTTTAATTTCATATGTTCCACTCCTATCTCAAATTTTTTAGGGTAGTCAGGTAATAAATGGTAGAAGATTCAGGGAAACGAAAATAACAGATGTGAAGCGAGAGACATCGGTTAGGTTATATGTAGTTTGAATTTCGTTGTCACTATAATATGCCAGGGCTGCCAGGTGACATACAAAATCACACCAGTTATTTTTAAGATTTCTCAAAAATGGGGTTTGAACAATTACATAAATAATATAAATAAACAACAATAAATACCATAATAATGTGTAATTATTTTATTTCATGCATTTCATAGGTATTTATCAAGATCATTTATAATTTCTTTCAATTCAAATTCTATTGTTCCCAAAGTCTATGGAACTCCGATACAAAATGGCAACACCGTTCATTAAAAACCGACAAAAATAAAAAGTCCAGTAAAAGATATGATGGTAAAGCAAATTTTGGGCCATTATTTTTGTTAGGCTTATAGTCAAAGTTTTTGGTAAGTCGTCGATTTCGTGGACTTGAGATTAAGCTAAGCCAACACTAGGGAGAGATTCGCAGTTTGCTCTATAAATACCGACTGTGTCTTAGCTCGATAGTTAAGTCAGAGCAAAGTCTAAGTGCGCTCTATAGATCTCACCCTTAGTTTCCCGAGAAACTCGAAGCTTGCTCACAGTGTGTAGATATTTCAGTAAAGAAATTACGAAAGAATAAGGAATAGTTGAAAATTGCAAATTCTAATTGCAAGACAAATATTTTCGGTCTTATTCAAGCCTATTCAAGAATCTTTTGTCACCTACTTTCAGTGCCATGAGAACGATAATGACAAAGCATTCAGCTATAGGTTTTTAGTAAATGTAATGTTTAGTTAAACAATTTCGTCTTATACCGTATGTTAATATAGATAGATATATGTAATATAGATAATAAGGTATAAAAACGTTATTTTTGAAGTTATACTTCTTTAGGCGCGTTATGAGATGAAAGTGAAATGTTACGATGCGCGCGCACCGTGACACAAAATTAACAGAATGAAGTTGCCCACGGAAGATGCTACGGCATTGGACATAATTTAAAAACAAATAATAGAATTTATGTTACACTTCATGTAAGAGAATAATAATAAATAATTATTTATTTAATTTTTCAAATGTAAACTGAACTTAATTGACTATAATGACTCCTTTTCCAGTCTTTGATTATTTAATTGTAATTAATTATTTGCATGCAATCAAAAACTATTTTTAATAATGCCAAAGAAGTATAACTTCTTACGCGCGTACATAAGTACAAGCCATCGGAAATATCTGCAAACTTCGCTGGAATGCGCTTCCCCTGGCGCTTCCCCGCACCCCGCCCCGTTTTCGCCTATCCAGTACCGTTGCCAACGCAATCGCCGACGCACGTGTATTATTCTTGCTTTCGTAATCGCATTTTAGTGTTTATTGTTTCTCTGTTTGGTGAAATATTACATAAACTACCTATTTAGTGCTGTATGTAAGATGGGTAGGACTATACATAGTGCAGAGCGGAATTTAGTGCTCAAAGTAATCCAATTCTTTGAAAATGAAAAAAAAACACGGCTCTTTCACTGTGCCGGTTGAACAAGCAACAAAAAGGGCTTGTGCTGCAACTGGTTTATCTAAAACGACAATAATGACAATAAAACGTGAAGCAAAAAAAATACAAACAGAAACAGCGCGAGCAGCGAATGTTCAGGAAGACATGACGTCCTTCGAAGATGGAGAGCATCCACAACCTAGTACTTCAGCTTCAGTTGCCACGGACACTATCAAGCTCTCGACACCAGGGAAAAAGCGTAAAAAAATACAAAAGAAAATAGATCTAGATAATTTTGATTTATGCGCGATACGCTCTTTGGTTGAAAGTTTTTATACCACAAGAAAAGAAATACCTACTTTAAAAAAGATTCTTACAATAGCAAAACGGGAGCTCAACTTTCCCGGCCAAAAAGACGCCCTAAGAAACATACTAATAAATGATTTGGGGTACAGCTTTAAAAAATGTAAACGAAAACGCGATTTTTTGGTGCAAAGACCTGAAATAGCAGCCTGGAGAGCAAAATATTTAAGGCGACTGAAAGAAAATGACGAACGTGGTGCCGAA
This sequence comes from Pieris macdunnoughi, assembly GCA_905332375.1. Classification (NCBI taxonomy): domain Eukaryota; kingdom Metazoa; phylum Arthropoda; class Insecta; order Lepidoptera; family Pieridae; genus Pieris; species Pieris macdunnoughi. The sequence goes on from CAJOBZ010000041.1 coordinate 721,065, forward strand.
AAAAACCAGTTACATTTATCGACGAAACCTGGATACATTCACACTATACTGTCTCAAAATGTTTGCAAAATAGTAGTGATTCCAGTGTCCGAATAAATCACTCTCCTGGTCAGCGCTGGATTGTGGTACACGCAGGTAATGAGAACGGTTTCATACAAGGAGCCGAGCTCCTATATAAGTGTAAATCAACAACCGGTGATTACCATGACGAAATGGATGCGTCCAATTTTACCAATTAATGGATTAAAGAGAAATTGATACCGAACCTTCCACCCAACGGAATAATTGTCATGGACAACGCGCCCTATCACAGTAAGCAGGCAAATAAGCCGCCAAATTTCAGTGCACGTAAAAACAAAATGCAAACATGGCTGCAAGAACACAACATCGAATTTGATGACAAAATGACTAAAAGAGAACTGTATATGTTGATTCAAAGAAATAAACCTGAGAAGGTATATTTCATCGATGAAATATTTAGAGCTCATGGACATGAGGTATTACGTCTGCCACCCTACCACTGTGATCTCAACCCTATTGAGTATGTTTGGAATTTGATGAAACAAAGGGTGGCAGACAAAAAATATTGACCAATCAGAAAAAGATATAGAAAGGTTAACAAAGGCAGCGATCCAAAGTATAACCCCGGAAGATTGGAAAAAAGAATGCAACCATGTTGATCGCTTAAGAGATAAGTTTTGGCATAATGACAGATTATATGAACATGAAGAACGCGAATTAATAATTTCATTAGGAGGAGAAGACAGTGACAGCGAAACCGAAGACAACATTTTGAGTGATAATATAGAAGATGACGAAAACGACAGCGCTACCATGTCTGGTGTCGAGGCTTTTCTAGAATAGTTTCGCCACTTTCTCTTCCTCTCTACTTTTTCTTTGTATTATTTGTAAATTTGTAAATAATTTGAATTTTAAATAATGTAAATAATAAGTATTTGTAAATTTCAAGTAGGTACGAGTATCAATAAAAATAAGTACACAAATAAAATATTTTTTATTTTTACATCTTCAATTTTTTTGCTATCTCTCCAGTTTGTATGACGTCATTAAGCCAGGTTCGCAGATATTTCCGACGACTTGTACACGCACCCTTTTTTCTGTTTGTTGTAATGTTTTCGTTTCGTTCTTCGTATTAACTGTATTTTTTTTAACACTTTAGTTAATAGGAAACTTAAAATTTGTACTTTGGTGTGCCATTTTGGCACAAAAGTTAAACTCCTTAGTGTTTTGGTGTTTTCTGTAGTTTATATTTGATATATTAAACAATAATAAATTTAAATAAAACTATTTTGATACGCGAACATAAATTGTATTGATCAGAATAATTTTAAAAAAATCCATCCTGAACAACCTTTTCTGAAAAAAATCTTTATTGTATAACTGCCAACAACTTGTATACTGTTGACGGCGGATATAAAAATTATTTTCGACTTTCCGGCAACGATTGTTTAACCTAAATCCGATGATATAAAGCATTCGTTTGAAACGGAATCTTTTGTTTCTAGGAAGGGGAGCCCACGATGCTAAATGGGGATTTACTCGAGCGTCGTAGAGACCTATTGGGATGCAAAGCTTAGATAATAAGAAGAAAAAAATGTTATATGATAAATTCCTTTTCATCGGTGGGGGAAGCGGCTATAGATAGTTAAATATGTAAAAAAAAACTGTTGCATGGACATCCTCGAGCGCGTCAGATATTGATAGCATCTATGCCCTACGTATTTTTAATAATGTACGTATGTTATTCTGATAGTTTGCATGATGCGGGTGGTTGTATTTAAGGGTTGAAAATGAAAAAAAAAAAAAAATTATCGAGCGCGTCAGATTTTCTAAGGGAGTGTTAAGTGCACCAAAAAAAAGCTCTCATTCACTAATCTGACGATTTCGATGGGACGCAAGCCCACAGCCATTTTCATGATTTGCAAAAAAAAATCGCAATTTTGAAATACTCAAGCGCGTCAGATTAAGATATATGTGGTTCATCTTTATGTTCTAAACGTACTGTCTCATAATCTGACGATTATCTAGAGGGATTCGCCTGATCTGACAAAAAAAAATAGAAAAACGGTTCACCTAAAGGGCCATCCCTGCAACTTCCCGCTAATTCCATTCCTGGGCGCTTAAAATTGATATTTTGAGCTCGCTGAGTTCAAAGAAATAACATTTCTATGCATTTGAGCTCTCCCAGCTCGAAAGTCTGATAGAAGTTTTATAGAACACTATTTTTGGAATTTTCAAACCGCAATAACTTTTGAATGGATCAAGCAATTTTCACGCGGTTGGCGGCATTCGACGCAGTGTTATCATCATCATAAGTAATTTTGCAATTGTAATTGATCGAACCACAAATTTCGGAGTAATCCCGAAAAAACACTTTTCGGGTTTCTTTCGTTCACGATATCTCTCGAACCGCTTTTGACCAGCTTGGTGGCGATCGACGTGGTTTTTCAAGCTCAAAGGCGGATTAGTTTTTGAAGTTGATCTATAAAGAAACCACTTAAAAAAAATATTTCTTATTTTTTAAGATTTTTCAAAATTTCTCAAAATCTATCGGTCCGAATCGGTTCAAATTCACAGGAAATGTAATGTTTAGGGAAATATTTAGAACACCGTTAAGTAGATTCCGATCGGTTTAAGGAAATGTAGGCATCACGCAGCTGCACGCATTTAACTTTATCGACGAATTTTTGTTATTTCGGCTTGCGGAAATCGTCAGATTATATATTTTTCATTATTCTTGAATTATTTCCTTCAAAATAAAATAAAAATTAGCTACGCTCGAGAATGTCGAGATGACGTTTTTTTTTACAACTTTGTTGCCCTCCCCTTTTTTCCGTCACTCTCAAATTGTCAGATTAGTGGAATATACACTTTTTAGGATGTAATTAACTCACCCTACCTTAATCTGACGCGCTCGGGAATTTCTGATGGTCAATTTTTTTTTACTAATCTGATCCTGTCTCCTTCACAGGCGGCCTTATATATGGACCTCATGTTTTGTGGAGGTACTTAACCGAGTACAAGCTATCCCCTGTATATTAATCTGCCGCGCTTTAGTAAATCCCAAAATCCCCTCTTGGGCTCCCCTACCACTAGGAAGAACATTGTAACATTACTCACAATAATGTTCTGACATTTAAATTATTAAACGCACTAAATCCCGAACCCAATAACCTATCTCAATCCATAATCCACCATCTGAGATAGTAATATTAATCCAAATGTTGTAACAAGTGTGCCAATAACCAATCGACGGATTGTAATAGCCATCTGTCGATACAAGCTATCCATGGGAGGTCGTATCGGTGTCTGTGGATAGACCTTTGTATGAAAATGATAGTTCACGAAAGCTCGATTTCAACAGTTATGACGAATTTTAAATTAAAATGCCACGTGTTTTTATTATCGAAGAAATAAATAAAATAAATTTATAATTTGTATTAATTTTCGACCCTTAATATTTTAATAACAATTAAATTCATTAAATTCCTTACATAATATCTTCCTTTTAAGTCTCGGAAATCTAAAGTATGAGATTTGTATAAATATTAACAAGACTTAAAAATTTGTTTCCCAAAGAAGTTTCACTTCTGACATGTGAACTTTGTACGTACGCACTTTTTTTTTATAGCACAGTGGGCAAACGGGCAGGAATTTCACCTAATGTTAAGTGATACCGCTGCCTATGGACACTCTAAATGCCAGAGGGCTCGCGAGTGCGTGGCCTTATAAATCTTTCCCCTTTATAATATTAGTATAGATAGAGTTGTGGCAATATGGCTTAATCTACGAATAAAAATAATGGTACATCAAAAATCAAGTAGGTAATCAGAGTCAGCTAATTAAAATAAGTATTCGCCTAAAGATCGAACCCAATACTTTGGCATTATACACATTGTGCGTTATCTCTGGAGGGGACAAGATATCAATAATAGATAACTATTAATTTAGATTGCAATTAGAACTGTCCTTTACTTAATCAATAAAGAAGCCTTCACGCCCATACAAGCCTTCGACTACGTAAGGCGAACTTCCGCGTAATTTTCGAACACAGCAATACCATGACCAATTAATTACCGTAACAAGGCATTATGGAGATAGGAAGTAATCTTCTAGACTAAGCTGTTTTATTTTGTTAGCTTCAGATTAATTGCGTAAGACACACGGACCCATTTATTATGAAATAACTGATAATGAATAATGATTAGGACGGCAACCCTATCGATTATGATGATGAATATTTATATGGGAAAGGATTAATATTTACATCCCTAACGGTTGTGGGAAGCGACCATAGAATAAAAATGATAACGAGTGTAGGGGTAATCTATGCACTGTAAGCGTGCCACGCAGTTAAATAATTTGTATTTGTCTAGTATAATAACCTCTTAACCATATCCTTTTCATCTGTTTAAGCGCGACTCTTTTTTGTAATTATAAATATACTAGCTGACCCGGCAAACGTTTGTTTTGCCATGTATATTATTTCTCGAAAACATTTTTTTAGTTGAGTAAAATAACTATCTACTATAATGAAAATAGGGGTTGATCGTAGAGGGGTGAAAATTAAGGGTTGTATGCATTTTTGTATGGCACATTATAAAAAAAATTAAAATAAAAATTTCGTCCAAAAAATACAAATAAAATGTTAGGGGTGGACAACCCGTATCACTTAGGGGTATGAAAAATAGATAGTAGCCGATTCTCAGACCTACTGAATATGCATATAAAATTTGATAAAAATCGGTCAAGCCGTTTCAGAGGAGTATGGTAACTAACATTGTGACAAGACAATTTTATATATAAGATTAATTATATATACTTTAGAACCTAGCATTGTGATTCATGACTCTTAAGATTAGGTTTTTATTTTGGTTTTGTAATTGTATAAGTCTTAATTTTTATCTGTGATTCTTTTTTGTTTTTCCTTACTAGGGTTGCTTGTAAGAGATTCCTTATTAGCGATAAGGCTGCCCGTTGTCTTCTTAATTTATGTTATCTGAATGTATACATATGAACCAAATATGTAATGTAACGAAGAGTTAATAAATATATATTTAAAAGCTAGCTACACCATTCCATCAGCAAATATTTCATTCCAAGGACACAACAGTTGCTTTAGGCGTACGTAGAAATATTTCTATCAATTTAATTAACGATAACACTCGACTGAGGAAACTCACTTTAACACAATACTTCATGAACAAGCTGTACTGTAAACGTGATTAAATTATTAATAGTTTTAAAAATAATATACGATTAATTTTCTTATCCCGAAACCCAAAAATGATAACTGGATTCGTTTTTAACGGTACTTGTTGACAAAAACTTGTCGTGCCAAATAAGGTTTGTACAATGAAAGTTCAGTGTTGCATTAAATGCATACGAACATCGGACTTATTGAAAAATCTTTTTTGACCCGGAAATTGGACAGTCATTTAAATGGCTTCAAAAGATGTTTTTTTTTTTTTCATTATTAGTAACATTGGTGGTTTACAAAACAATTATTTCACCATTAATCAGGTATCATTATTATCTAATATATAAAATTTTCGTGTCACCATTCACCACCATTCGTTCCCATACTCCTCCGAAACGGCTCGACTGATTCTTATGAAATGTTTTATGCATATTCAGTAAATCTGAGAATCGGCTACTATCTATCTTTCAAACCCCTAAGTGATAAGGGGTGTCCACTCCAAAATTTTATTTTTCATTTTATAGACAATTTTTTTTTGTTCTTTTTTTTTATGATGCATACAAATATGCATACAACCCCTACGATAAACCCCTATTTTTGTTATAGTAAATAGTTATTTGTAATGAACTAAAAATATAATGTTTGCCGGGTCAGCTAGTTCTTATTTATATGATTTTATGATTATTGTAGACCTAAACTATTAAATGGTCACTCTAAGGAATTTTATTTCTATGGTATTTATTCTAATTACAATCTCATGTCACAATATCATCTTGAGCGCTGTCTAATGTGTCAAACTTCATATAGAAAAAACTATTTGACAGCTCTTGAAACTACTTGATATAAGTTTGATAGATGCTATAAAATGACCCTATTAAATGTAACATTACCTAGGATTTAAATATCTAAGTGCTCTGGACTTGTTAATAGTGATAGGTTATTAAATTCTATATAAAAACTGTTTTAAATGATATCTTATATAGCTGTCAAAAGACTGCATTATAATATATTGTACCGAATACCAGGGCAGTAACTTAATATCTTGACTGTTTTTTTCTGATTACTCAGGTGCCCTTGATAATGTTTTGTATTAATTTAATGACCAACTAATTAAATATGAAATACGTCACTGTGATATATTTATTTCTGATACTAAATTATATCACAGTATAGTATACAAAATAAGAACATATGTATTTTTAAGATTTGAATCTAAATTGTACATATAACTTTGATTATCTAGCAAGCAAAAAAGCCTACATCATCAATTTAGACTAAACCCAAATCTGATTGCCTTTCTAACGCCCCCAGCCACTTGAGTCAGTCCATAAAATGATTAACATTATCAACCTTAATTCAATAGAGATAAGAACCATATTTTATTATTTATTGATCAGTTGATGATTGGCAATTAAGAATAAATTGCTATGATATTTTTTGAATTGGTTATACTTTGATGTCATAAAGGATAACATTCTAGTGATTAGATTTCTTTGCTGATTCATTTAATATCGGAATCAATATTTTTATGGTATAATTATGACAAAAATTGGAAAAGTAAGGATTTTCTAAACATAAACATCTTAAGATGAAGAACATGATTAAATTTATTAGAAGACATATTAACTGATAAAGAATTGGTTAATAAATTAAGTTACAAGTGTAATTATTTCATCCTACCTACCTTCAGCAATAGGAAAATCATTTAATATATTACCTATTATTTTTCATAAAAATATAGCTATATATAAAATATATTTAATTATTTTAATTAATAATTACATACATTTTGAATAGTACCATTTGGCCTGTTTAAATTATCATAATATAAATTACATTTATCTAGCTCAGTTGGTTCACACATTAATGCAGACTTTAATAGTTCAATTAGGAGTAATGTTCTGAACATCTGCAGAAAATAGGACATGTTGTACACATTGCAGTGTTTTGTGTATATGGTAAAAGTATATTTCAAATGTAAAATAATAATAAATGAAAATATTGTCCTATAGGCTTAATATTTTCACAGATTTCTTTTTTTTAATTCCTGATATTTATGTAAGTGCTTACTCTTATGTAACAAACATACTGTTTAGATAAATTAAGCCAGTTTTTGATGTAAAATAATATCTTTTAATTTATTTGAAAAGTTATTGTTTTAGCTACATAATAGAAGAGGAACTGACAATTGCTATATCATTTTAGGTATATAAATACATTTAAGGTAATTAAATAACTTTGTTCTATGCAAAATGTATGTGTATGATAGGAAATGAATTCATCAATAGAGGAAACCAATGAAAGTGAGAATTCAAATTGAATATTAATGATTTATATCATGGTCAACTGCTTTTTATAGCATAATCATGTTTATGTTTATTTTTCAATACTTTTTACAACTCTTTAAGTGATATTTGAATAATTTCTATGTTGTTTAATAAAAGAGTAAGAGGAATAATTTAACTGAAACGTTTTTAGCCAAAACCATAATTATTTGTCTATTACATAGTATTTCATTTTTAAAATATGTGTGGTAATTTGTTAGCATTATTACAATGATAGTTATAATATGTGGGTATTTAAGTTATTAAGGACAGTTAAGACATTTAAGTTATTGAGGAGGAGACAGCTCAACAGGATAGTATACATATATTTATCGATTGTGTTGAAATTTAGTTAGTTTTGTATCAGAAGTTTCGAGTTAACATTAATGTAGAAGTTATTAATATATATATATATATATATATATATATATATATATATATATAATGTAAAAGTTTTAATGTATCGAGGTCAACTTCCGAAGAGTAAAAAACATTTCGCAATCACTATCATAAAGAAAAAGACATCTTACTCATTCAGCCGTTATAGTTAAATGAAGTTTTTACAACAGACGCAAATAATAAAATAAAAATTAACATAATCTTACCTTTACTTGACAATGTGTATCACTTTTGAAACATAAACTTTAATTCACTAAAGTATGCCGATTCACTGATTAAAAAACACTAATATTCATATGTAATTTAATGTTACAACATATAACTTGCACAAGATCTTTGTTTAGAAAAATATTATATTCAAATGTAAATAAAGTACGATTGAACTTATTTAACACAACGAAAACAAAATAAACACACTCAACTCAAATGACCTAATCGAACTGACTGAAGTTAGTAAATTAATAAATTCAAATGAGTTTTATTTCGGAATGAGTGTGTCAAGTGTCACTTATGATAACTGACATTTGACTAAACCTGAATTCGTGACTGACGTTGACTTGTATTGATTACATACTATGCTGTTTGCTAGTAAACTTTTATATTTAAAAAAAAATTGGTAATTCAATATCTATTGAAAAAGTTATTATTGTCGAAATCATTATTTTTAGTTTTAATTACTACTTGTATTTCGAAACATTGATTATCACTAATCTAAATCGTATGCCTACAAGATGGCGCTAAGCTAAAATTTCAACTATACATATTATTTACTATATTCTTAGTTAATATTTAAAAGTAGAAGATAAATTATTTTTGATAGACTACGACATAGTCTTAATTATATATTTAGTTATAATTACATTTTATTTATTATTTGAACTCATTAATTTCTAACCCGAATAATAATTCTTAAATAATTATGTATACAAGAAACGCAGATTATTTTACTTCTTATACTTTTTAAAATTTCATAGTGATATATAGTCCCAATATTAAAGTATAAAATGACATAAGCGACTTGAATTTTGACATATAGGAGTCATAGTTTACGCTAAGTTTCGTTTTTACAAACTTTTAATTTGTTCTCGGCCTTTGGGACCGTTGTGCGGTACCGGTCGAGTGCTTAAACCGTACAATAATAATATAATGATCGATAGGTAAATCGCATACAGAGATTCCGGAGCAAAACTCTGACTATGGACAAGGACTCATTATACATACATATACAGTAGAACTCCAATTATTCGAACTCCGACTATCCGAATCGTCGATTATCCGATCCGTGACCTGGCTGCCCGAAAACGGTTGAAGACCGCAAAACAGCTTACATTGACGGAGATGTTTAAAAAACAATGATTTTTATTTCTTAACTTGTACATAAGTACATTTTATTTATATTTAAAACATGTGAAAATTTCATGTTTCTTTCATTTAATTCAATAAAAAAATAGTGCAATATCAAAACGTAGCTTTTATTCTCTCCAATGGCAATTTTTTTTTAAAAATCTGACTATCCGAATATTTGATTATCCGAATGGGTCCCGGTCCCCATTAATTCGGATAATTGGAGTTCTACTGTACATACATATATTTTTGTTAAAATGGTAATGAGACTATACCAGCAGCAGAATATTTGATGCTTTGCAATTTTAATAGTAATAACGTAATTTGAATATCATTATCATATTAATGGCTCGGTTGAAAGTACATAAAAATCGATTTTTTTTGTGTATTTCCCAAACCAGACTTCACTTAAACAGAGAAGGTAGTGCAATAAAAAATGAATTTAATTCTTATGTTGTTATTGCTTCCTGCTGTATTAACGTGAGTAATAAACCCGTTCGAATGTTATGTATTATTCTTGTTCTGTTTTATATTGTATCTGTTTTTAAAAAGATAATCAGATAAACTAACGTAGTTTTACTCTTAACTTTTTTTAAAAACATTCATATTTAATTCGTATTACATAAGATATCGTCCACAATTTATTTAATTATGTTCATTTTGAATTTCGCTTAAGATTCAGTGAGTTCGTAGTAAAACACATAGGGTGATGTACCGAAACGGGAGTAAGCCCTAAATGTGACTCCCATATAACACATTGGATTTTGACATAAGGGAGCCATAAAGTGTCATTTCTGAATCTCTCTCTAATTGCTTGAAGTCCCAATCCTGTCAGCTTGATAGCTTGTCCAGACGCGCGTGAAATCGGATGAGCCTAGGTGTTTGGGTTGTAGGTACATGGTTTTGTTATAAACAGATAGGATAATTTGAGTTGCGTTTTTGAAAAATACTACACAGAGGAAACTCTTTATAACATTATCTCTTATAACGAAAATAGACAAATTTATATATATTTATTTGGTTAACCCAATACCCATACATTAATTCTTGCCTTCCTATAACGAAACCTCTCTATAACGAAACCTCTCTATAACGAATAAAAATGCTAGGTCCCTTGAAATTCGTTATAAAGAGTTTATCTGTCCTTACCTATTTTTTTTTTCAGAAATGCCAATATCAATCGAGACTATTATTTGTATTCCGACGAAAATATTTTAGAAGTGAGTAAATTTGTGGAATGCTGTCCTTGTCCAAGTAATGTGCAGTTCTCGTTGTTATCCAGTGGTCCATCACAGTCACAAGAACAAAGCAAGGACATTCCATGGGATGAAAATAATATTCCGGTATGCTCATTAAGACTCATTTAATAAACTCTAGACCACAACTAAAAACTAAGATAAAATTGGTAAAAAAGAAAAATATCTACTGCAATCAAATCATCACGTAAAGTGTCGGTTCCAGAAGCTACTGAGCCATTAAGGGTTTCCTCTGACCTAGCCCTAATAATTCTCATTAGGGCATTAAATATACATACATACCTATTCCTTTTCCCTTGCTTTCACCATTCTGTGCCTGTTATCTAGAAGGCAGTTAGGCATAAATCACCGATAATTAGAAATCGAAACTATCTAAATTGCTTGTCTTAAAATAACATAAAAAAACTAGCTGACCCGGCAAACGTTGTTTTGCCATGTATATTATTTCTAGGAAATATTTTTTTAGCTCAATAAAAATAACTATCTTCTATAATAAAAATAGGGGTTGATCGTAGAGGGGTGAAAATTAGGGATTGTATGTATTTTTGTATGCTGTATCATAAAAAAATAAAGCAAATTATCTCAGACATACTGATTATATAAAAAAAATCATAAGAATCGGTCGAGCCGTTTCGGAGGAGTATAGGAACGAACATTGTCACACGAGAATTTTATATATATAGAGATGTATTTTTTCCATGATTTGAGTTTCTTTTTCTCCACAGACTGACAAACGACTGGACGAAATGATGAAAGTAATGAATAGAATTGGATAAATCTCTAAAAAGACATGGGTTTCAAAATACTTACGTCGGCCAAAAAGGAAATTATGACTCGGAATCGGGAAAATTGTTATTGGATTTAAACACGTTTAATAAGGTTTAAAAGATAAGAAACAATTTTAAGTGCGGCATAATATTTATTATTACATATTAAGTAAGAACATTGAATTGTTAAAATAGAGTTATAGGCTTACTTTTAAAAACAATAAATCTTAAAATATTGAAGTAAATAATCTTTTAATACTGATAGTATTAGTATGCGCATTAAAAAAACCGATATGCTTCTATAATAATAAAATACTTGTTCGAAAAATCTCTGTTTTACTACCGCAAGATATTTAGACAAGTCCTTTATTAGTAAGCGTTAAATACTTTGTTAATCTTCAATGGAGCTACTCGACTCGTGGCAGAAGAGGTGTCAACCTGACGGGAGTATCCTCGACCAGAGGTACCACAGACTGGACGACCCAAAGGCCTCAGGTTGAGAAGTTGTATATATCCTTAGCGGTCGGAATAACTTTGCTGGCGCGAGGGGTATATGGTTATCGTGTCTTTTTGTAGTTGGAAAGTTGTAGAATGTTTAATTAACATCTACTAACTTATGAGTTCGGAACTATAATAATAATTCAAAGTTAAGTATTTCAGTTAAGCAGTTTTACAGAAACATTTGTGGTATAAGAATTTACTAGTTAATTATATTATATACTAGTTAATTCTACGCCGTGACTATAAGCCGTGTTTATTTATTGTTATTTTACTGTTAGCTGGTAGATCCAGAGCTTACTATATTCTTTCTAATATTGCTATGTCATACTAAGTGAAATAACTCATTTAAGCATATTGGATATAATATTTAAATTAACAAACTAATCTATTTAACATGCCGTACACACGCCGTTGTTATGCTTCGCTCGTAAAAATATGTCTCTTAGTGGTTTTTAGTAGGCCTGGAAACAAATTAAAAAATAATACATGAAACGTAAACACAAAGATTTAGTCAAAAGTTTACAAAATGCTAACACCTGGAATATGTTTAAGGTTGTAATCATATTAAGATAGCTAACATGACTTAAAGAATGTATTTTTTTATTTAAATTAGACTTTAAGGAATAGAACTATGAGGTCTAGTTAAGTCTAGGCTTAAACAAAAAATTGGCGTGTTACAAAAACCTTAGAAAATCATGTCACCTGTCTAACAAAATAACCTTATTAGGTTACTTTTTTTTAACCGCTATAGTTTGTATTAATTTAACCATAGCAGTCTTGTTTAGGAGCGCGACAAATGCATATAAAAGTAGTTTTTTAATTAACTGTTTATGTTCGTTGGCGTTAGGCATTCTAATATCTGATTGGGTAGACTATTTATTAGCCGCGGTAGCAAATACCCTAAACTTACTTGAACTTGGGAGAAAAACGCCTCCTCCTTGTTTCATTCGTAGATTCAAAGGATTCAGCTTCTGAGATGAGTTCCTGAAAAAAATAAGCCATTCATATCGACCTGTAGTCTATATAATAAACTTTGTTCATTATAAAATCCCCTTACGACAACTATAAAAGCTCTAACAAAAAGATTTGAAAATCTTTATTTAATTTTTTTCCATAACTCCCATCCAATTTTATTGTTGTGTATTAATAATATTAAAATTCGCTTAACGCCCAACCTTCATCCAAAAAATCAATATCTACGATGTAATATCAGTACCTCTGATGTTACTCTAGCTAGCTCGTCCTCCTTGGGAGGTCCGTATTCCTTAAATCCAGGTGGTCCGTACTCTAGAAATCCTTCAGGGGCTTGCTCCAAAGACCTTTAATAATAAAGTAATGTTAATTATGTTAAGGAAACACTAAAAATTAATATTATTTCACTTACCCAGAGAATTCTGGATATGAGGACTCCTCATTTTGGGTTTCAGTTTTTTCAACCTACAATTATTGCAAAAAAGTTTAAAAACGTTGATGTTATACCAGTATCTATGAGTATAAGTAAATTTCTAATTGTGTAGACTTCACACTAATAAGTAATTAATTAATTACCTGTGTTATATCGTTGTTCACATTCGTCAATACCTCTGGAATGTTTTGAACAACCTGTTCAAGTGTTTTTTGTTCATTTTCTTCGGTTTTTTGTTCCGTTTGTTCAATATGTTCAACATTTTGGGTATTTTGACTAAAGTTTTGAATATTTTCTTCGACTTCCTGTTTTTCTTCAACGTTTTTTTCACTTTGCTCTATTTTAACACCACTTTCTTCAATTTTTTCGATATTTTCAACAATGTTTTCTGAAACTTTTTCTATGGATTCTTCAAAATTTTGTACAATTTGTTGGACAGTTTGTTCTAATTCTACTTTAACGGCAGTCAAGCTGTTGAGAGCCTCAGTAGGCTCTACCAAATTATCTTTGGTCTCATTTGTAGTAGAATCATCGGTGTTTGCAACATCTGCTTCAACTGAATTTTGAACATCTGACGTACTTGTTACTTCGACAGGTAATGGAGTCTCACTTACAGTAACATCCTCATTTTCAACAGAACTAGTTACCACAGCAGATTCTGAGTTGTCTTGAATAATTAGTATGGGAACTTCAGCTAGTACCGTTGTGGTTTCAACAACTTGAGGTTCTGTGACAGATTCTTCTTGTGCTAGAATATTAAATATAATTATTATTATGAAAATTAAAGGAAACATAGTCTTATAAGTAAAGGAAAATAAAATTACCTTTAATGGTGGACGCTTCAGCAACATCATTTGATTTTTCCTCAGAAACTTGGTCTGTAACTTCCTGAGGCAACTCTGTTGCAATCAAATCTTGAGATTCTTGGAATTTCGGGGGTTCAAACTCACGTGAAGCATCTTCCGAGCCATTTAGGGTTTCCTGTTGATATTTGTCTGCTGATGTCTGTAATTAATATTAAATATGACAATAGAATCAGAAAAAATAGTTACGATAAGGCAAGAAATACACGAGTCACGTTCATTCATAGTAAGTGATATTCAGAAAATTAACATTATCTCTAAAGTTCTACTTACAAATGTAAGGTCTATGTTTTCATTTGGTAAGTCCTGCTTGATGACTTCCTGGGATACCTTGGGAGGGCCGTATTCACGAAGAGAGTCAGACCCAGAGGCTTCCGAACCATGTAGAATTAGATCTTTGAGTGGGTCTGTTGAAGCCTGTAATGAAATTTGTATGACGCGACAATTTATATGCTTCAGTAATATTAAAACGTTCTATGGCCTGAAATCATTTCCTTATGTTATTTTCTGACTAATACACTTCTGTTTCTATACAATAAAAAAATACCCAGTTCCTAATGATGGGAAAAGAAAAGTACTTCTACGAACTGGTATAGACAATGTTATAATTTTTATAACCCTTCATTAACAATCAGCTTTTCGACCAAACTAAATTCAATATTATGGTATACGTTCTCATAATATGTTACCTGTTGAGTGGGGAGATAGAAAGCGGGACCGTCTGGTCGCCAGCCACTTGGAAGGTACGGACCAGACCCACGTGCGGAAACTGATCCAAGGGCCAAACATAGCAGAGCAAGAACCTGTAAACGGGGTAAATTTACTTCACATCGGTTTTAATAATGTTTCGATATATCAGTAGATAAATATAATTACACTTCAGAATTTACAAAAATATTTTCAAAAGTTTATTTTATTGATGTTTTAACAGATTTTTCAAATGTTGCACGTGACGAAAGAAAGAAATGAAACAGAGTTTTGGTAGTTTTAAATATTATTTACAAATAGCTTGAAGATTTTTAAAAATAATTGATAATACAATAATACAATGTATATCACAAAGGAGGTTTTCTCAATTTAACTACGCTTCAACAGATAAAAACATTTAAAAATAATACCTTCATTTTTCCAAGCCGTTTGAGATCCTTTGGCGTGTGTTGAATAATGATATCACCAAAAAATTGTCCGTATATATAGTACACTTGATCGATATATAATTAAAAACAAACACACAGAACATAACAAATATTTGACATAACTAATTAACTAGATTGCGAATTAAAAGAACGATTCAAGGTTTTCGTGTATGTAGTACTAGAAGTTCTTAGAAAATTATTTTAATATTTTTATACCATGTGTGCAAGACAAAAGACTTTGTCAAACAATAAAATATTTTGTGCTACAAACTTTAGCTTTTCAATTGTATATAATGTCTTATTATGTAATATTCTCGTCATGGGAAAAGACAAAAATCAATTGCGTTTATATATGGGTATGTTTGACAGACTGATGGAATTAATTAAAAACCAATGAGATTTTTCCCAAGGCATAACTTAAAAATTCTTACATGAAGTTCTTTGAATCTAGTCTCATCCTTTCACGATTAATTGTAAATAAATTTAATTAAGAAATGTTTAAATACAGTAGGTAATTCTATAGATTATTCTTCATTGAATACTGAAGCTTTTTTCTAAAAATGAGTAGTTAGTTATGTTAGACAAAGATATTAATGTCAGTTTTCGAGATCATCCGACGCTTTGTACACAATGTATTATGAATGTAATAATTAAATTTAGCTGATTAATTACGTTATACTTTTATATCGAAGCATAAATTAACTTATACTGTTGACTTGACATACAATCTTGTGTTGGATAAATGTACTATTATAGGTATACGGGAAACTTACAACGGCAATAACGAAAATTAGAATAGCGTAAAGCACATTCCCTTTTTACATATTTAATTTGTATAAGTGAGTTTGCTCACGACCCAATTAATTTGCCAACGATTAAGTACACAATGCTTTACGTAATTTTGATGAAATCATAGTTTTGCTATTTGATTATATAAATGGCTTTTTATACCTGTGGTGTTCGTGAGATAAACACGTGCGTAATTTTAAAGGTATTGTATATATCGGTTCAGAACGAATCGCTTTTGGCTTAATTATTACTTTACTTATAAGTAATATAGCAATTCAAAGCTTACAATAGAAAAAGTTTTTCATATAAATATTTATTGCATATTGAATCATACATATTTTTAATAAATATAAACATTTATCGATATAATTAAGAGTGATATTATTAATTTAAACACCAAAATGGAAGCATCAAAAAATAAATTAGTCAGTAGCCGCTACGCGCGTTGCCATGGTTACCATGACCGCCATTGAAACCGTTGTCATGGTTACCAAAACTGTTGCCATGGCTACCAAATCCGCTGCCATTAGAATCGTGTTCGTGGCTCCCGCGATTTTGGGCGTTTACATCATAGCCGGCTGTTAGGTCTTCAGTATCTTCATAGGATATTTGAGGCTTGAAACCACGTTCGTCTGCTTTGTAACTTACAGTCTGAAAATATATGATATAAAATTCTGTAAAAAACTAAACTATTTCACTTGAAATAATTTATGATTAGATATAACGTTTAAAATTTCAACACTGTTACCTGTTTTCTACCATCAGGCAAAACCACATGATATTCTCCCTCTGCCGTCTCCTCCTGTCTCTCCTCCCGATGACCAAACTCTGTCCCCTGTAGGACGTCATTAACCATGTACCCAAAATTGTAGTTGGCTGGCTCCTAGAAAATTAGTATAAGTACCGTTAGCAAAAACCTATGAGTATAAAGATATTAAATGTTTCATTTTCCAAATAGTTTTAAGTACTTATACTAATTTAATATGTTTATTCAAAAATAGCTTACAAAGGACTGTGTGCATTTTTTTTTCTACGTAACTATTATCGCTAAGCCTAAGAATAAATGGAAAGGTTCGGAACAAGTTCGTCACAAACTTGCCTGACATAGTGTCCAGTTTTATTAGATTCGCAGAAGTTTTTAGGTTATGCTACGCAAAATATGCAGGACCGAATTTATGGGACGGCAACCGGGGCTACGGCCTCGGGGCCTCCACAAAAGAGGGGCCATAAACACTTGTAAACCACTTTTCTTTTGAAATATTTATACATGTTTGGTAAATACTAAAAAAATCTATTTGGTACTGACGATTCACGACTGAAAAAATCCTTCATTATATTTGGAAAATAATTTAGGACCAGGAGGCCTCCACACCTCTAAATCCGGCCCTGCCCGGCTTACGTGACAAGTCTTAAACCAAAATAATCAGTGAAGGTTATATTTCCTTGATACAATTATGAAGTTTGATGAGTTATCCCCTCTTTGTTCTACTTACACTAGCCTGTTCAATAGCGTTTCTGCCAACTGGTACGGCGCTATCGTAGCCATGTTGGTTTCCATTGAATCTTGCTATGGTATGGTCGTGAGTACCGCTTCTAAAAGACAATAGATGTGTCATAATATGGCTTATGAAATATGTATTGGTGACCGACTTTTGATGCATATTTGTTATATAGGATTTGTTGATTGTTCTTATAGATTAAAATATACATATATCAACTGGCAGTTTTCTGCATTCGAAATGCAATCGACAAAAATTAAGCATATAATTCTAATATATAAAATTCTCGTGTCACAATGTACGTTCCCATACTCCTCCGAAACGGCTCGACCGATTCTTATGAACTTTCTAATGCATATTCAGTAAGTCTGAAAATCTGCTACTATCTATCTTTCAAACCCCTAAGTAATAAGGGTATCCAGCCAAAAAAATTTTTTTTTAGATTTTTTTTTGTTTGTACTTTTTTAAGATACAAAATACAAAAATATGTTAAATACAACCTCTAATTTTTACCCCTCAACGAACAACCCCTATTTTTTATTATTGTAGAGTTTTTTTTATTGAACCTAAAAAAAATTTCTAGAAATAATATGCATGGCAAAAAAAGACGTTTGCCGTGTCAGCTAGTTTAATATAAATATAATAGATATACAGTAAAAATCTGTTATAACGACACCGAAGGGACTACTCATATTTGGTCGTGTAAACGTAGTCGTAACAGCCAATGACGTTGTTATTAAGTACCTTATACAATAGAATTCAGCCGGGACCTTTGATTTTGGTCAATATAACCGGTTTGTTGTTCTAAACGATGTCGTCGTAACTGGTGCTGACTGCATATTCTTTAATATTAATAATCAATAATCTTTTGTCGTTTTCTTATTTACTACTATATCTTATAAAGAGAGCACAGACCTCGCAAAGCCATTTGAAAGTCCCGCGCCTGGTAAAGTCCTAGCTGCTATGATTTGAGGAGCAATACCAGCTTGAAAAGCTGGACCCGAAGGTGATCCTTGGCTGTAGCCAGCCCTTCCACCTGGCGGTGGTGGTAGGTAGCTAAAAAACGATTAATTTTTGAAACAATGTTATTTGCAGTACTTTACATATAGAAATTTCATTTTAATAAGTAATCTGTTTAGTTTTCATTCCGCAAGGCTATTTGTGAGACTAACTCATTTGTCTCTTTCTGACAGATAATGTTACCGCTGTGTTAAAAAGAGATAAGTTTAAATCTGTCGTGTTATTTACCTTTTAGAAATCGGTGGTTCAGCAACCACGGCCAAAGCAGTGACAGCAATAATTAGGAAAGTCTGAAAGTGAGCCATAGTTTTCTAATATTATCATATCTTTAACACATAATTTTGCACTAGGTATAAATTTTTACAGGAAATAAAATTTGTTTGAAATTTAAAATATTATTCGACATCAGTTGTCCTTAAGCAGCCACAAGGAAGTTACAAAACTACTTTATTTTACTTAATTATTTATCAAGAAGAAAATTATTATACATATTAAAAAAGGATGTTTACTTAAGAAGGTGAACTAGCCGCCACTCACCCCAGCTAGTCTCTTCCATTTGACATGTTAATGGTACTAGACATAATAATTTCTACTTAACACCTACATTTTATAATTAAACTATTGTTGCATATTAAGATTTTTACCGTTTCATAGGACAGGTAAAGAAGAAAGTGAAGCCCTTAAATTATTCACTAATATTATACTTTTGGATACTAATTATATATCGGTGTTAATGTCGTTAAAGCTTTCTAAATAATGATTGTATACATTCTTATCTTACCTTCATGTTGTAAGTTGGAACACAATGTAACTAATGTATCTGTTTGTCACTCATCAAAGCTTTTATACAATGTATCACTTGATGAGTAGGGGTTGAAATATTACTTGTCATTAGACTATAATAGAGACGTCAAGGCAGTCGCGAATTATAGAAACAGAAATCAATGGAGTCGCGATTTTTTAAATTAAATTTTTGCTAAAGCAGCTTCCATTTAATCTCACTCTTGCACTCGATTTGGAGTGACTGTGGTCGGTTTCTGGTTCACATCATTGTTTCGTCCCGGAACCACTGCAGTGTATCCAGTTGTTGCACTAATTAAATCGGTCCAACGGGTTGGAGATCGGCAGCGCGAATGTTTTCCCTCCACAAGCCTTTCTAAAGAAAATAAAATCGTAGGTCATATTGTATACTATAATCTGTTTTCTTAATCTATCTTCACGTGTTAGAACATCGCTAAAAGTAACTTAAAATCAAAAACCTATCAGTTTTCGAGGAATGGTCAGAGTTTACATCAAGTCTCGTTTCTAAATATTAAGACTTCTGTATATTATTTAAAAATCGAAATAAAAGAAATCTGAAGCCCAGTCGCAAAAGGTTGGAGCACTACTGTTTTTTTTATAATATAACAGTTACTCCTATGAGTTCTTTGTTCCTAGGGTGCATCCACAACGACGTGGGATATTTGTCATCCTTGGCTGTGACCTTACTCTACATAAAGCATAAATTCACCTACCAACCATACATACTATAATATCATAAGTATATAGTATATGTATATGAATTATTATTAAATTAAATTAACTCTTAAAGATTTTAACGCCTTCCGCTGAGAACTATAGACAATTATTGTAGATCAACAACATATCAAGACACGTTTTCCTAATTTGAATGAACAGTTTAAAATTTTTAATATATATAACGAATTCGTTTTGCGTGAGCCATATTTACCACAAAGAGTTGTTTAAATAATGTATATTTTAGCTGTAATGATTTTGCGTTTTAAATTTAATTATATTGTTGCAAGGTTTATAATTATATTTTAAAAAATTTACTATAACGGGTAAAAAATATAGTTTTTTTAATTTCTTCCAGGCTATTTGACAGTTACCGACACCTGTCAGTATAGTCAACTGCGAATCTGGTTATAGAAGTTATCGCAAAAAGCATAATACGCGGAAACAGAAAAGCTCTATCTATTGAGGTGTCTAATGTTTATTTACTTGATTAGATTACAGTAAATTTTTATAAAATATCAGTTTTTTATTAATAACGTTTTATTTTAAGCTGCTCAAATAATGATATTACAGGTCTTATGATTATTTTTACATAGGGCAAAGAAATACCGATAAACTAATTTATTCGAGAATTTTCATAGTGAGCGAAATTTGCCGGTTCTTACATGTGAATTTGTTTTATAGCATAGACACACTTATCTACTATTTGTAAAAATCTGCTGTGGATTCGCAAAATATATTAAAGTGAGGAAACCAAAGAAATATATTATAGCAAAACAGCTGTGAAGGCACTATTATCATAGTGCACATCTTTTCAAAGCGATCACAATTTGAATTCCATATCATAGTTATCTGGCTTTAAGCACAATTTGAAGATATAACATAAACTTAATATGAATTTCAAATTCCAACTATTATTTATATAGATAACAGTAATAAATAATAATATAATAATAATATTCTTTTTATTCCATGGAAGATGTAGGTATGGGATGCAACCTATTCAGATTCAATGGCCCCTTCCCATCTAAATGGAACCAACAACATAGCTGGTGCAGCTTGTGAGTTGTGATACGGCTGAAAAAGCTAAAGCCTGCAAATACAGGGGTCTAGGCTCCGAATACGATTTTGTCCCATTCGGTGTCGAGACCCTTGGTCCGTGGGGTCCTAGCGCTATCAGGCTTTTTAAGGAAATAGCAAAAAGGTTAGTTGACATCACAGGAGACCGAAGAGCTGTAAGCTACCTCGGACAAAGAAATAGTCTAGCTATTCGAAGGGGGAACGCTGCCATTATCTTCGGAATAATATATTATAGTCATTATATTTTAAGGTTTAGTTATTGTTTTTCTATTATATTTTTTTTATATGGTTTATATATTGTATTATATATCTATACAATTTTCTAAGGGAGGATCGGCGACCAGTCTAACCAGTTGCTAAGGTTTCTTTATTGACGTTCATAAGTGTACATTGTGTTACCTAAATGAATAAATGATCTTGAATTTGAATTTGAGAAGTTGTTTATATTAGCTGTTGAAGTAACTGCGTTAGCGCGTTTCAGGGTACACGTCATCGCAGTGCTTGTAGCCGTAGAATGTAAGTGTCGCTACAATTTTAATAATAATAATTCAGTGACGCTACATCGATATATGGGTCTTATTATTTTGATACTTGACTTGTACTTAGGTGATCAGTCTTCAGTCATCATTGGCACTCGATGATGCATGTTGATTATTTTTGGGTCTACGACATACCGGTCTCCTCACCATGACGTATACTGTGAAGGTGAAATATTATAAGTTAGGCGAAATTGAAATGTACTAAAGGGAAGTGCACATACAAAGAATAATAGCTATTGGTACATGGCCAGTCTACAGATTAGCCACTAAGGAAGACACGGTGAGCAAATAAATAAATAATTCGATTATTTGCAAAAAAATAATTACAAAAATCCGTACTATTACGCCTTTAGTACACCTACGCAATCGCATGCGGCAGCGAAACGACGAAAAAACTGTAAGTTGTATGGCAACGTTTCGCATGTGTTTTGTCTCGCTCTAATATATAGCTAGATGAAATAGTTGCGTCCTTGTCGGTATTGTTTCGCAAGTAACTGCGAAATGGCTGTTACACAGACGCAGACGTTTCGCTAGTGAAGTTTCGCATCGCAAGGCGTCACCACGCGTTCTGTCAGTGAGGACAGAATTTCGCACAATGGAAGCCGAAAATATTGAATTATTATTGAATTTGATTCGAAATTATCCCGAATTATATTTAGTTGGGCATATTGATTACAAAATCCTCTTCAGAATCTGAAAGCGACGACTGGGAGGACTCAGATGACATTCTGAAACGACGTCTGCACCTACAGCCCACGAAAGCTACAATGACATATCCTTGCGAAAAACCTGCAGTGTACTAACGTTCCGCAGATATTTCGCTACCGCAATTATTTCGCAAAGATTCGCAGCCGCATACGAACGCGTAGGTGTACTAAAGGCGTTAGCCATATAAAAATAGGCATGCAAATGTCATATTAATTTTCATAATGTCATAAAAATAAGAACTTTAAAATAATGTCATAATAATAAGTTGAGTTATTTATAATTGTTGTCAAACTTATGGTTACTCGCCCACGCTATAAAGGCACCAAATTTAATCACCTTCCCCTTGAAAGCAATACACGGCAGTGATCTATAACTTCTAGGAAGGTGATTAATTAGTTTGATAGCCATGGCGTAACAATTTTTTGAATACATCGTGGTGCTACAGGCACCACAAGTCAAATAGTCTATATTTTTTTTATATATTTTCATTGTACGATAAGTTCACAGGGCATCTTATACGAGTAGATATCTAATAATATTGAATTAAATCTTTATGAAAGAAATGAATTCAACGATTTTATAATCGATAATAGTTAAGTGTATCTAATTATTTTAAAAGAGTCTATTTGACCTCACAGATTTTATTTAATTATAATAATTTATTTGCTCGAAGATACTGTGGGTACAATATTATGTAGAAACATAGTATAATATTTGGTTGCATATTCTGCAAGTCACAATGGCGTACAAAAACGCTTTGACATCAAATTTCGTCTTTAGACAATTTGGTAAAGCTTTGAACTAAATTATTAAATTAAATTTTGTCAAGAAGCATTATTTTAATGGATTATTTATTTTAAGCTTTATAGAGGAAGATGATTTCTAAAAGTCTTTAATTAATATTTAACGTGTATTTTAATAAAACTAAAACATTAAATAAAAACGGTTTATTTTCATCAATGTACAAAACACGTTTATACTTACAAACTATATATTTTTTTACATTTTCATTTTGCGATTAATAAATAAATTGAGTATTACACACATATTTTCATGCCAAGTAAACACCTATTGATTTCTCATTAAAGCCTTTTATCGTTACGTAAATAGAACGTTTTAAATAAGTACGTGTTTAGTACGGTCCGGATTTAGCTAAATTAGATGCGTTTTCATCATATCCCAGATCGACTGCTTCTATTGAGATACGGGGTCTAAATCCTTGGTCGTCTGCTTCGTATTCAACCACCTGAAAACAAAAGAAAATTTTACTTATTTGGTACTCAAAATATGTAGGCTTAACTTATTGTAGCATCGAAAATTAATAAAAAAAATCATTTTCAGATTACATTATAAATTATAATACAATTGTGTATTTAAAGGTTTACCAGTAGACCAAAAGTGTAAATATTTTACCTGTTTGGTACCATCTGGAAGCACCACAAAGTATGATCCTTCAGCCTTGTTCTCTTGTCTGGTCTCTGTATGACCGAAATCACTTCCAGTGCGAAGATCGTTAACTTTGTACCCAAAGTCGTAGTTGGCTGGCTCCTATTGATTTTTAGCATAAGTATTAACATTTTACATACTTTTTTGAGTTATCAAAGAGGTCAAGAGTTGATCGTAAGAGTGTTAAAGAATTTAGGTTGAATTTTTGAAATAATTTAGTATTATAAAATAAATTCCTTCCGTCGTTCCACATCTGAGCGTTTTTTTCCATGCACCATGGAACCAGCTGCCCATTGAGTATTTCCGAACCAATTCGACTGAGTCCTAAAAGGCCGGCAACGCACTCGCGAGCCCTCTGGCATTGAGAGTGTCCATGGGCGCCGCTATCACTTAAAAGGTGAGTCTCCTACCCGTTTGCCCCTGTTCTATAAAAAAACCTTATACGAACTTGGTTGATCAGTTCATCCAGAGCATTTCTTGCATAACTATACCCCTGACCGGAAAGACCGCTGTTTACATCAGGCACTCCGTATCCTGAGGATGGCATTGCTTCACGGCTGGGTGGAAGATAGGATGTACTGCTAGAATGACAATCCGATTTAAATTTATGATATAAATTAAAGTAATGAAATTCATCCTTAAACATACCTGGCAAATGCGTTGGATCTCACTCTAACATCATCAAATGATTTAGCATTAGGTACTCCGTAAGTTTCTGAGGGTTTTATTGATCTACCGCCACTTGGTACACCATACTGAGAAGACAATCGAGGAACTCCATAACTTGTAGATACTGTGTTTTGTGCAGCGCCAAATCTGGACATCTTTGAGTAGCTATCAGACCCTGAACGTGGTACGCCATACGTTTGGGAGATACTTTGTGATCGGAAAGCTGGTTTTTCAGTTTGAGGAACTCCATATTCCTTAGAAATGGTGTCAAATGATCTTTGCAAAGGCGCTCCATAAGAATCGGATGGGAAAGAAGAATCAATCGATTTTGCAGCTACATTGAAGTCTTGAACTCTTGAAGTAGGGATATTTTGAGATACACCAAAGGAGTTAGGCACTTGGCTTACTCGGGTTTTTGGGAATTGAGATTTAGGGATGTTTTGAGAACGTGATTTTGGCACACCATATTGTCGGGTCAAATCGCGCACAGATGTATCAATGGTACGGGCTGGGGCTCCGTACTTCTGAGATAGCCTTGTTGAAGGAAGAGTTTTGGCTGCTACATCGTATTCTTGAGGCAAATTTCTTGCATCAAGACTATATTCCTCTTGGGCATTAAAATTACTCGTAGGTAATCCATATTCTTGAGAAAGAGTTCTCTCTGAATTATAGCTTTCACCTGAACGGGCTGATGGTACACCATATTGCTGACTTGGTGCAACATAATCATCAGAATATTCGGAAGAATCGAAATTTCGAGGAACTCCATATTCCTGGGACAGACTTCGCTGGGCAGGTAGGTATTGTTTTGAGAGACGTGCGTTTTGATTTTCGGGAGGGCCGTACGTTGGTGTCAATTGGTTTTGAGTTCTTGCACCAAAACTAGGAGGGCCATATGTATCGGAAAGAGATCGTTGAGCAGCGTAATCAGGATAGGGGTAGTCTCTGAAAAACATATTCAAAGCTTACAAGTTTTTCTTTATCATTGTTTTGAAATAAGTTTAACTTTCAAGCACCTTTATAGATAATCTTTTTAAAAAGGCAAAATTCTGCATCATCTTTAGTAGTAGTTAGCATTTGTAGTAAATTTTTGTTTAATCTCAAATGTGATTTAAATACTTACCCAACGGGAGGTTCAGCCATTGTATAGGCACTTAAAAGGACCGCGACTAAAACCTAGAAACAAACAAAAATATAGTGAGTTTGTTAGAATAATATACTCCTATACCTGTACTCTAACGGGTACATACCTTGACCTTCATGTTCATATGGTTTAATCTGAAAAAATATAACTATATTTTAATATAAATAGACTTACTAATAAATGATAAATGCTTGTAAGTTAATCTGTATAATAATAGTGAATGACAGCTAATGGGGACTATGTTATGTTAGTATTGTAATCACGTCATGAATGAGTTGAACTTTCTCTAACTTAAAACAATATATAAAATAATTAATGATTTTAATTTTAAACCCTTTACATCTTAAGTAACGTTATACCAAAAAGATGGGTTTGGGAAATTAAATCTGTGTGTTAGAAGGTAATTTTACTTGTTACCTACTTGTTGCAGATTCACAAGCTGATTACTGAATGGTATCAACACCATCTCACCATCTATTTATACTTAGTACAATTTGACAATAATATCCTAC
The DNA here is from genome assembly GCA_905332375.1 of Pieris macdunnoughi. Lineage (NCBI taxonomy): Eukaryota > Metazoa > Arthropoda > Insecta > Lepidoptera > Pieridae > Pieris > Pieris macdunnoughi. The sequence continues at coordinate 747,202 of CAJOBZ010000041.1, forward strand.
CAGCAGGTTGTATTAAGGTGTTCTATTACGGAATTATATTCTCTATGGATGAGGAATAGAGTTTAAGATAGCATGATTCAAATTCAAGTGTAAGTGATGACACGCTTGATCTAAATGTATTGTTAAAATCGATAGTATATACAGGATATATAATTATGGTCAGTGGGGAAATTGTACTATGTAATTTTTTTTTATTGAACATGGGGCAAACGGGTATGAGACTCACCTGATGTTAAGTGGTACCGCCGCCCATGGACATTCTCAATGCCAGAGAGCTCGCGAGTGCGTTGCCGGCATTTTAATAATTGGTACGCTCTTTTCTTGAAGGACCCTAAGTCGAATTGGTTCGGAAATCACAACAGTTTTGCAATTTTGCCCCCCTAGAATACGAAGGCCAGCCTGTGCATCCACCACCGAATGCTGACTGTTCCGATGACGGACGCCCAGAGGGGGATTCTCTACAGCGGAACTTGTGGTACCCCCCTGAGGTACAAATTGCATAAAAAATATTTTTCATAAGACATGATCTTATTACACCTATATCTGTCTTATTGGGCCATTTAAACTAATCTTCCATTTCTAAATACAGCAAAAAAAATCTAAGAAAGAGTATTAATTTAGTATGTATGAATATATTTTCACTATATTTATAAAGCTAGAAGAGCTGCCGTGGGTTCTTCGTGGGTTGTCGTGGGATTGTGATACAATCAGAACTACTGGGGTAAATACTGGTAAAACAATAAATATTTCTATTATGACCATTATTATTTTTTTATTTTACTAGGACTTTCTTATAACTGTTATTGATTTCATAAGAAATAAAACAAACTAAAAACGATAATAATGACTATCCTTTTCACCACTGTTATTTTGTGTTCTATAACACTAATATTAGATTGACATTACATCTTTAGATCTTCAGCTAAATTACGATTGTTAAAATGACAAATTAGAATAATCAGGTTCTGTTTGGAATTGCAATGTTTATTATTGACGGACTGAAAAACGATTTTAAAAGTGTAATTAATTTAGTTACCTCGAAATTTAAAGTAATTTAAATTTGTATGAGAATTACGATTTTTATATTTATAAAAAAGCTATGCTTATTAACCATGCTTTGAATAGCTGGGATAATAGGAAATGGTTTTTCTTAGACATTCAATACAGAAGTTCTGCTCTCATTTCGATCATACCTTATCGAAAAAAGTCTATTTCCGTTAGAGTTTCTGTGTTTTGTTACTTTTAGAAGTAACACATTAAAATAAATAAATCAATGGCGCTACAACCTTTTTAGGTCTGGGCCTCAGATTTCTGTATCTATTTCATGATCGTAGCTGTAGGAATACCGTAAAGCAAATAAAAATTAAAAAATTGGAAAAAAGGAAACTTCTTATGATCTTATTTTTCAAAAATGATCTATATGCAACTTTAAATTGTAAATTAATAAAGTTTAACAAAGGCTTTTTATAACTGAACAAATTTTCATTTTACCTTATTACTAGATTATTTAATTTCATTAATTGTAATAAATTATTACTATGAAAAAACCCAAATTTTCCTAGTCATAAAAAGTTTCATTCCAACCAATAAAAGTTTGACTTCAAAAAGAACGGCGCGTAACCGAAAAATGTGACAACGAAATTTACACTATTCAACTCAAAAGAAGTTTCACTTCAAAAAAGTTTGGTCCCTGTGGCAGTATACCATTAATGTTGACAGCATTTCCTCGATGCAATACTTATTTATTCGTTGAGCGAGGAAACCACCAGCTCTGGGGTCATATATATATATATATAATATATGGGCAATAAATAAAATAATCACCTTCTCTTTTTCCTACCTCAAACATGATAGCTTCTATATTTAAGAATCGGATAAGCCAGTACACCAGGAATTCCTCTTAAAAGGCTAACGTTTTCATATGAAATATTGTTCACTAAAGAACTATTTGTATAGAGATTAACAGGTGAAGAAATTCTAAACGTTTTTGACCTAGAAAGTTTTGAGAAGCTTATACCAAATTTGGCGCGCTCAGAAGACGAGCAAACTTGAAATTCAAAGGTAGCGTACCATAGTTACGTTCACGTTACACGCTGTAGTCTTTTAAATCGTTATTGTTTATATATAAAAAAAAGGAAATAGTATGCAATAAAAAGCTTTGATAGATTATATCTAAGTACTGTTAAAATTAATGAATTTCTAATTGTATCTATGGGATGTCAACATTATAAGTTGACACATGACATGACATAATAAAAATGTTTTGATTCGACTTTTTCACACTTAGCGTTACGTTACGTAAGACATAAATGAACTTAATGTATAATTAAAGGAAAAAATCTACGAAAGACTAGGCGGTAGGTATGGGCGAAAGAAAAAAAAAAATGATCCATTAAATAAAATTTAACTTTATTATAGCACAGGTAGGGTCAATTGTCTTAAGTGTACACTGTACAGCGCGCGTACTAAATCCGTTAATTCATTATAATGAGGATCTTGTTAAATATAATTTCAAGTTTAATATTTTCTCTCAAGGGACTCTTACAATGATAATCTGCCCTTGAGGAACAAAAGAATCATTTTTGGCTCATTTACAGGACAATAATTTGAAGCTTTCCATAGCAAATTAGGAGCAAGGACGACTAGCTTTGTGTCACGACTTTCATTGTTATCACATTATTGTGGTCGCTATACTCATCAACGATTGATCGCATTTAACAATGTATGTGTTGCTGTTAAAACAGGCATTTAGACATTCTGTTCTTTGACTTGACGTCATTTCCTATATAATATAACACCTATGGGGCAGAGGGCGTTCACAGTGAGTCTCATGAAGATATGTCACCTCGCTCCAAGTCTTTTCGGCTCTTTTTGCCTCATGTGCAACTGTACGACGCCGGGTTTGGTTGGAATGGCCACGCTTCCGCTTTCTTTGCTTGTGCTTTCCAATCAAGCGCCTGCTTTGGGATATAATTGGAATCTCTTCGGAGTGTATGGCCTATCCATTTCCACTTGCGTCGCTTCACCTGCTGGCTAATCGGAGTTTCTCGGCAGCGCTTCTTTAAGCTACATAATCTTCAGAATACGGCAGATCTGCTGATGTGGTGTTAGTGATTCTGTTCTTTAGACAGACGAAATATACATTATTAATATATAACCATAATAAGTGTAAAAGCAAAAATCTGAGAATGATCTTGAAATTACTATAAAATTTATATGTAATAATTTTAATCTAGTCTGTTTAAAATCTCTCAGTTTTGTTTGCACTACAACATAGTGTTATAGCCTAAATGGAATGGTAACAGGTGGTCCTTAAACATTACGGCGTGTGATATAAAACCGTCCCAAATGCACTATGTCCCACATTGAAGCTACGTGGAACAGGCATTCTAAGTTTTGTTTTTGAAGCGTATTCTTCAAAAATACTATTAATTTTGCTCAACTAAGTTCTCAGTATGTGATGAATTAATCGATAAGTCAAGCTATCAGCGATAGACGTCTCCAGTTCTGGGACATAATATACTAGCTGGTGCTTTCTTCGCTCATCGAATAGGTACCGCTATACGTCTAGTAAATGCTACCTAAATACCAAATTTATAACTTGGTTTAATATTTATACCTAGTACATACTACGTATAAACGTAGTATGTACTAGGTAATTTATATACTAGGTATAAACCTAGTATATACATTAATTATTACTTATTACTTAGGTAGGTATAAACATTGTATGAAAAAGATTTAAAATGAAACTACATCTTCATAACTTTATAAAATATATTTAAAATAGATACGACTTTAAATTTCCATACGTAAGTTTTCCTCTACCATAAGTTTGACAAAGTAAAAATGAGATAATGTTGAAAAACTTTTCATACTACTATTCACAAGGCAAAAAAATTAATAACCCATTTATTAGATTTGGTATACTACTAGGAACCATAAAAAATTTCTTTATTATAATATATTATATACATTGAATTTCTTAAACTATTGAGACAGTATCCGTGAGTTCATTATACCTACAACGAAACTAAAATAATATATGTACCACACAGAATTAGCGAAATGCGCAGAAGTCGACGTAAGCTGCATCGGAAAGCTTTCCAATAGATACGAAAACGGTTGAAACCGTCAAAGGTTTTTTCATCGTCAAAGCACTTTCCTCCATCACATAAAATTTACCCAAATTAAATGCACACATAACGTAGACGTAACGACAGTTTTACAGCGGTAAACCTGTTGCCTTATCAAAAACTTTAAGTGAATGATCAATATAAACACCGACTTTAATATTCTCAGTTATCAATTTCTCCGTATCCATTCCGGCTGTATTCAAAACACTTACGATTGAGGGGCCATAAAAATGATGACCCCGAAACGATTTTTTGAAATTCACCACTACATTCCCTCTCAGTGTTGCCGCATACACGACTTCAATCTCCAATACTCTTCTGTTTCCTGTCAAAATCGCAGTGACAGCCTGTCCAGGCTTTAACTCGGTTTCCACCGAACTGGTTGCTCCAATGGTAAAGGTCTCGGATTTTTCTTCACTTTTACCCCAGTTCGAAGTCCATGTAAAACCGGTAGTACCAGCAATTTTTGCGAATATCACATTAACGTCATACTCAAACTGTTGTGATACCGACCACTCTTTGCTGACTGACCAGCTGGTTGAAATAGAATTTTCAACGGACTGACTTAAAGCAGTATTAACTTTGATAGTAGAATTCGAATAGTTTTCAAAATCTTGTGATAATACCACTGTATTTTGTTTATTATTTATCTTTAACTTAGCCGATTTGACAGATAATATTCTTGACACTTGTTCCCAATCGTTGATCTTATACAGATCATTCCATGGTGTTGGACTCTTTAAATACACACTTTGCGGTCTGATTTTATAAAATCTACGTACAGCTTCTTTCAAATATAACTGGTTGAGGTTGAATAACTTAATATCCTCATTGTTGATAACGTGAATGTCATATCCAGAATATTCCACTATTACATCTGTCTCGTTATTACCGTTACTTATATTAATACTTATCTTTGCGCTTATAATGGGTAATATTATTCCAATAATTAAAAGCATTTTATCTAACATTGTTTTTTGCGAAAATTGATCGTACGTTCTACACCTCTTGTATATTTAATATAACTAAAAACAATCTCAAAATTTATCTATAACATAAACAGTTTCACTTCCAAAATCATTTCGAATAATTCAGAAGAATATTGTTATCATAATAATTGAACCAGACTTGTATTTAGATAAGAAGGTCATTGCGAAGTGATAACATATTGTTACCTTGGATGGTATGTATTTAATATATAAATAACTAAATAAATGATGATTAAAAAACTTCAGTTTGGTAAAAATTTGACATATTTTAGTGTCTATTAACCTAATACCGCTAAGAAAAACATGGGTCTTGATTAAAATGATCTAAATTATAATAAAACAGTATTCATATTCTGTCTTTTCTTACTTCAAATACATCATTAATTTTATAGTATTGGTGGACGTAACACTATTTGATTGAATTATGTCGTATTATTTCATGATCACTATAGTTTTAATTGCAATTTGTGAAGGCGAAATTGAAATAAGTGTTAAACTTGGCTCTTCAAAGGATAATTGTAGTATTTCATTTACTGGTGCTCATGAAGTTCTAGCCAGTGGCAATGATGTGGCTCGATTTAATATCACTGAGAACAGAATGAAGCAAGGAATCAAAATACTATTTGGCAAAACACCTGACGACGTATTCCTTAAAGATCCTACGTATTTTAATAATGTTTTTAGGGATCATCATTGGGAAGAAGTAACAAGAACCACAAAGGTAAAAAATATTGAAATTCTAAATATTTTTAGTAAAAATGTTATCTTGAAAACGGTAAATCACATTAATAATACAAGTATAAAAATACAAGCAAAAATTAGACTATTTGATACAATTGAAACGAGCGTTGTGTCAACGTGGCACGAAAATACGTATCAAGCAAATATAATGTACAATATTAGCTTTAATATTGGATCTCAACGTTTTAACTTGTCAAAGAAATGGAATGAGAATGTAACTAATGATGTGTGGTTGAATTTTGGAAGCCGCAAAAAAGGTTACATACCTTTGGAACCGGGAAATATTGTAACAAAAATCTTATCTGCGAAAAAAACAACAGTTATTTTACGGATCAACTATATAACAAGTCTTACTGGGTGTGTATTTGCGAATTATAGTCGTGTTTATGGACAATATCACTTTTGGGCGCCATTTATCCATGACATAATGAAATCGTTAAAAATGAAAAACGAAATAATTTCTACTGAACTTTTAGAAATACAATGCTATACGGACCCTCAGTTGACTTTTTTGGATAAGGAAACAAAACGACAGTGAAGTAGTTATTTATCTTAAATTAATTAAACAAACATTACCTTAGTGTGAAATCAAGTTTAACCTATCAAATAGATTTTCTTCAAATTGTTTTAGTTTAATTGTGTTTGTCAAAGTCTTGTAATTAAAGTATTAAAGATACTGAATTATTTACACAATCATTCTTCATGCTTTAACCTTGCTGCTTCCATTAAGGACGTCTTCCATCAGGGGCGTTTCTGGTCTCTATGGCAAATCACTTCATTCTAAGGGATACGTTTGTTTGTTTCCTCCTATCTGTTCTCTATGTTAACCATTATGTTTTAAGTATTTATACTCTCTGTGCCTTAGCTCACCTCGGCTATTTGTGTTAAAAATCATCATGAAACGAGCGAATATTCATTATTTAGTTATAAATTATTAAATTATTAATGGAGTACCCATTATATTCTATTCATTTTCATCTTATTTTGAAAAAAACTATCTGGGCGGGTGGTGTCTCCTGCCCAAATATATTGAAAATTTTGTTCAAGCTAAAGCAAAGCAAGCAAGTAAATTGTTGTAAAATTACGGCAGGCGTGACTCGCTACCAAATCTATTTTAGGTATATTATATGAATGTAGTCCTGTTTATTACCAGACTTAAGATATAAAACTGATTAAAATATATAAATTATATTACCTTTTAAATAACGATAAATATTTTTTTTATTATCAATTAAATTAAATTAAAAAAATATTTGTTATTCTGCGTTAAACCAATGCAATAAGTATTGTTCTCCGTTTAAAACATTTTATTATTTTTTTTTTCGCTTTTATGTGTATTGTTTATAACATACAAACTATACTCAAAATGTTTAATGCAGACATATTATATTGACTTGATTGAGATTGATGAGTATGGGAAAAGCGACGGGCAAATAAAAATATTAAAATAATATATAAAATTATTTATTGTACCCATCAAGATATTACAGATAATAAACAATGTCAGTCTGAGCAATTTCAGCCGCTGGTATATAGCAGCCACAAGAAAAGTATGTGGCACTGTCCCGCTGGCAATATATTTTATAGAATTGCTTAGATTTAGACAGTGTGAGTGACAGATCAACTAAAAGATTACATTCTACAATTATAATATAGGGTATAGTAGGGTCAATTTAATAGATCACATTTGACATCTGTCAATTTTAGCCTATATAGTGAGGGACCTGCTTAAATTATCGATTATACTGAATTAATCGATACAAACTTCAAAAATATGTACATCGATACAATACCGTGCGTTTTCCAATTACAGCACTAGAGCGCATTTTGCGGCACAATGCTCAACGTCGAGTGTTCCAACTACAGCAACGCTTCGCACAATTGAGCACTCTCAAAACGAATGCTCTCGCGAGCTTCTCGCAAACAATACCAACACAGTGACAGAAAATTAACCAGTATTTTTCTTTAAGTTGGCATTTATCGAAATTTTCGTTAGTAAATATTATTTATTGTTGAAAAATTTGTAAGGCTTTCGTTTCGTCGTAGATTTTGAAAATAATTAAAGTTATTTCAAACTGCTAAAAAAAAAAAAATTAGTATGGATGATAAATAGTTACTTTTTTTATATTCCACATTTAAAATATGAATACAATTTTATTTTAAAATTCGGATCTGTAAACAAATTTATTTTACAGGATTATACTTTAGAAAAAATTGCAATGGTTTTGAAAAAGTATATAATTTTTTTAGAAATCATTAAAAAATATTACTCAAAACGTAAATGATGTAAACTTCTTACATGAAACTAAATATTTTTCTGTTAATTTAGCTTGTTAAAACCTTATATTCTTTAAAGGTTTTCTATTATTTCAATAAAAAAAATGTTAATGAAATAATTTGATGATTAAAATAAGCGTAAAAAGTTTTCAACCAATTATTATTGTTTACCACATTATTTATACATTAATGAGGTTGCTAACTCAATTCATACAAATTCAACATTTTTTTTTCAACACTGACTTAGCGCACTCTGCTGATGCATTTGAAAACTAATTCACGTTCCAATTAAGCTTCAGCATTATGCGGCATTGTGCGGCACTGAGTCGCAAAATGCTCTGTAATTGGAAAACGCACACCTAGTATTTAAAACGGTTTACGGTTACTAATATTGTAATGATTTTCCTATAAAACATAAATATTTTAGTTATCTCGCTAACGAGATTATTATCTTCTACCAAGTTCTACTAAATGCTTCTTCTAAGATCAATCAACGGAGATTGCACAGATTACTTTAACATATTAAATAAATCTGTGCAATCTCGAACGAATACGTAAAATGTATTCGAATTAAGCAAGCTGCAGCCTGCGAGTGTGAGTCGTCAGTCGTGCGACTTATATCTATTTTCTTAGTCTGTGACGTGCTAACTGCTAAATAGTATTAAATGTATAATAGGTGACGTTCTAACGGGATTTTAAAATAATTATTTATTATTGTATTTAGGCTAAATTTTGTGTTCTTTTCATTGGGTTTTATGGGTTATATAGAGAAGAATAACTTATTAGTTCGAAGATTGTAGTTTAGTCATAGAACTAGAAAAATATGTTAGTTGCGGATTTTTAGTTTTTCGTAAATTCGTGATTAAATTTATATATATGTATATGCTGAAGTCACAAATTTGAGACAACATTTATCTATTGCATTTATAAATAATCGAACGAATTGTTTACTTACATACTGCTAATATTTATTACTAATTGCATTTAATTATCAAGTTCTCAGATTTTACTTTATTAATTAAATATAACAAAATAATTGTGTAAAAGATGCACCTACTTCTGTTTTGTTTACCCTTATACTCGATTGCGTAAGTATTTATATTCATAGTTCATTCTCTTCATGATTTATGAATAATGATTGATAATTGAATGTTTACAAATTGTTTCTTACTTATTAATATTAGGTACAATATTAACCTTATTTGTATTAAGTAAAGGCTTACAATAAAAAAAATCCAATACTTTTCCAGGACCTTCCTGCTAGGTGCCTCAATCACAGCGGGAATATTTGTTTTCCATGTAGCTGTTGTGCCTTTAATATTCAAGTATTCAAAATCATTTAAACAAAATATGATCTTTGCTAATTTTGGTATGTACTTTGCCCATTTCCTACCACCTAAGTTTCAGTGATTTATTTATTTACTAGGACCACCTTTAATTTTGTTAGGCATAGTTTGTTATAAAGGCTCTCCTTGAGTAAAAGGGATGTCAGTACTGTTGAAACTTATTAATATCTATCATTAATCATATTACAGCATTGATGACAATATTCCATACATAATTGTTAGTTTAGACAATACAATTTCATGATAAAGGCTCAATAAACAATAAATTATTACAAATAAAAAGATATTTGACAGAATACCTAGATTTAAATTGTTATATGGTTGAATTAAAGCAATAGAAATATAGCACGTCAAATAATTACTTACACATATAACTACTAATCTGACTTATTTTACAGCTCAATGGCCTTTTCACATAGACTATGAGGACCCAGCAGCTAGTGGAATAGAAGGTGCTAGAAATATTAACATTGAGTATCAATCTATGGTTGATAATTGCCCAGTTAAATTAGGTAAGCACTAAGCCCCTATAATCTATCATCCCCACAGCATTTTTCTCACAATACTGACTTATAAACACAATACAATGATGACTGTAGAAAAAGAGAGTAATAATAAGATTTTAAGTAAATTTAGTTTAAAATGATATTAGTATGTGTATTTATCTGACAATAATAATTACACTACAATTTATTATTTTAAGATAAGTAGGTTTTCCTTAAAAATCCATGAGTTTTTCACCAGCTTGGCCTTTCAACTCGTAACTATTATGTTTTGTCACCAGGTTTAAAGAAACCAAGCACTTGAACCACTTTCCAACTGTGCTTGATTATTTCTTAAATAATATATGTATAATGTGCAACCCAATACTTTTATAGTTATCTTATGAATATTTAATACTTTTGATAGATATATATATAATTAGAATGTTGTAATGAAAATGGACTTTGATCTATATGTTAATCACGTTTTTTATGATATGACGTACATTCATGATATTTAATTCATTAAAGATGTAAATAGTATATACTAGTTTTTGTGTTACATAGTAAAATATATTTATCGGAAGTAAAGTATTCTTAATGAGTAATTTGTATCTTCCCAAGCCTTTTTATACAATTGAAATTAGTTTTATTATTTAACACTTGGTTTAAATAGCTTATTTATTTAGTAATCGTTGTTTGAATAAGAGCGAATGTTGAGACTTGGGGCCAAGTATGTGATGCTAAAGTCCAACTAAGTCGGCCTTGGGCCGTAATATTACATAATTTTTGACTTGGCTGTTATTCTTTATGTATAAACCTTTTTTACCTAATTGTGTAATCTTTTTCCTTTGTATCATACAAGTAATTCAATAAAAATTAAGCCACACTAATTTACTTCACAAAGACCTAGATCAGCTGGTAATGTGGTGTCATTTGAACGGTATGAAACATAACACACACAAGGACATACCACATGAAGAACAACGCTCTAAGCGAAGTTAATCACGTTCGTCACCTAGAGGTTACCTTGGACAGAAACTGAATTTCCACTTACATAACTTAACCAGCAAAAGCTACTAAACTCTGGATTTCGTCTTACGGAACTGCAACAAAAAATCAGTAGCACTACAACCTCTATAGGTCTTGGCCTCAGATTTCTGAATCTGTTTCATGATCATTTTTAAATCTAATAGGCAAGTAGGTGATCAGCCTCCAGTGCCTAACACACGCCGTTGACTTTTTGGGTCTAAGACATGTCGGTTTCCTCACGATGTTTTCCTTCACCGTTCGCTGCTCTGGAACGGAACTGCAAAGCTTTCCAAAAATCGAACACTATAATTGTCCGTACCGTAGTGTCGTGTGGAATCCTCACTATGAAGTCCATAGAAGAATGGTATAGGGCGTACAAAAGCGTTTTCTTTGGCACAAATTTCCAAAAAATCCATCGGATAGCGATCGTCTACAGCACTACCACTTAAAGCTACTACCACGTCGTAGGGATCTGTCGGATATGTTTCTTTATAAACTGTGGAACATGCTGGACTCACCTCAAGTTTAAATTTAGCATTTCCGTTCCTAGAGGTTTGAGACGTTGCAAAAAACCGGAGTCATTTGTTATTTCTACTAAGTCGCTCTTAATCGCTCTTATTTAGGGTTCTAAGCTCCACTAATCAGAATGGCTAGAATGTGTGAGTGCTGTGGGCTGCAGGGCCCGAACAATATTGATATATTTTCGGATCGCCCATCCGGTTATAGGAAGGTAATATCGCTATCTTAGGTTTTTTGCTTTGTAATTTAAAATCTTTTTTGTGATCCTTTTGTAAACTTATTAATAATAAGCTTTTTGCACGCCGTTCACACCGAGGCCACACATTGCTTATAATTTGTATAACTAGTTTCTATCCTTTTTTTCTTATGTGTGATATAAATAAATAAGCACCCATCCCAGATTTAGGTTTATAATAAATATTTACAATTACAGGTATTTGGCATATCCTACCAAAGAGTAGCTATGAAAAACTAAAGGGTAGCTTTGAAGAGAGCGCGGATAAGGAGCAACTAAGCAAGGAGTTAGACGAAGAATTGGCCAATTCAAAATATCCCATCGTACTTTATTGTCATGGTATGACCATGTTCAGAACTAATAATGAGATATATAACTTCTTTTTAAGCTTTTACGCTAGATAACAAAACATTTATTGATATCTAGCGTGATATAGGAATTTATTGAAATTATCAAATACATAGCAAATAAAAAATAAACATATATTTACCTACTTTATATACACATGTTCCTTGCAGAAATGTGTGGATGCCCAAATTTCAAAATTATTAAACCGATGATGACACTCGGACTGTTGGAAAATAATGACAATAATTATTTTTTTACAAGAAAAACATTTATCAATGTCGCAAATATTTAGACACATAGTTTAAATGATTTTTTTCCCAAAATCATAATTTTATATATTTTTAGGTAACTCGAACTCCCGTGCGGCATCCCATAGGATAGAGTTATATCAATTCTTTCAGAAAATGGATTTCCATACAATCGCATTCGACTATCGCGGTAAGATTTTTATTATAATACTAGCGGCCCGTCCCGGCTTCGCACGGGTGGTTACGTTACGGGTTACGGGTGGTAAAACAATTTTTGTAGAATTTATTAATATGTTATTTAATATTGTGGAACATTTTTTTTTGTTCTATCATGAATAGTATTAGGTTTTATAGACCATTTTTTAAACCTTGGGACACATTATTGTAGTTTAAGTAGGAATTTTTCTTGCAATTAAGCCTATATTAATCAGTGATAATATAGCATTCAAATGGTGAAAGAATTTTTTAAATCAGTCTAGTACTTTTTGACCCAATTCGTTTCAAACAAATCTTTCATACATCTTTTATATTAGTATAGATAATAGATAATTTGTTGCTATGTAATTACTTTTTTATCATATCCTTTATCTCGAAAAAAGATTTGCTAACATACGAAACCAGGCTAGAGCACTCTAAAATATCATTTTATATATAGATATCGTAAAAATATACTTGATATATCGTTTGCATTATGATATTAACAATCAGGTTGCCCTGGTGTACCCTCAAGATACCCCAAGCATCCCATTATCCCAGACGAACGCGTTTTGTCCAACTCACCGATATCCAGATTGAGCTATACTCTGATTTTTCATTCCGTAGAATTCTGTCAATTCATAAATGTTGCTACTAAAAAAGTTCTCCGCCGAAAAAGGGACAAATTTGACTTTGAAATTTGAGGGCAATAAAAAAGCCACGTATGTTTTAAGTTTTACCTACGAAAAGGTATAGCTAACTAAATATTTACTTACTCAAGTGACCTAATACAAAAATAACAAATATTTCACTATCACGAACAATATATTGAATTAACTTTAATTACTTTATCTTATTCTTTAGCTGGCATCACTGCCTACTGATTCCAGGTTTAGTAAACCTTTAAAAAAAAAAAAATATTTACTGTTTAGGGACGTAATTATCACTCGCCGTTAAACTACTTTTAATGTGGAGCACCGCACTTAATAAAATGGATACATTAACTACCAATGAAATGTATGAATAGACTCAGATGTTCCGACTGAAAACGGCCAAAAATGTTTGCCAACTAACGTCAAAAAATGATGACTGTCAGAATTCTACGGAATTAAAAATCAGAGTATTCGTCTGGATATCCATAGAGTTGTTCTCCTCACACTTTGAAATCGATTTTCGTTTAGTATTTAATTAAATTTTACCGATTTTAAACATAATTTCACCGTTAGAATGCTACCTTGAGTAACATAGGCTGTATTAATTCCAAATAATTAAAAAAGTAACCCCTTTATTCATCTGTCTCTTTTCATCCTAGCGTTAACAAAATTTGATAGAAAGAGACGAAATGTCAACGACAGGGCGCAATAATAAATTTTGTATGAATGACCAATTCTTTAGCTTGTTTTTCGTTTGTTGTTGTTTAGGATATGGCGATTCAACAAATGTCTGTCCCACTGAAAGAGGGGTGGTGGAAGATTCACTAATAGTGTATGACTGGCTTAACAGCACCATTCAGTCCAGCTCTCAACGACCTGCTGTTTTCGTTTGGGGACATTCATTGGGTAAGTCCCGTTATCGTGATAGACATTTTTTTTAGCAAGTCATTGGAGCGAAACAATCATTGTTACGCTGGGAAATGAACCCACGATACGTAATCCTTCCTAGTAGTACGTATATACTACATAATGCAAAATCTATCGAATTGCAGCAAAAAAAAATTTTTTTTTTATAAATTATCAAAATTTATTTTTATTTCTTAATATATTTTACTGTTTACATGTTTTATTTATTGTACAGTTAAGACCACATAAAAGTTTCCCGGTTACCTTTTTTTTTATAGAACAGGGGCAAACGGGCAGGAGGCTCACCTGATGGTAAGTGATACCGCCGCCCATGGACACTCTCAATGCCAGAGGGCTCGCGAGTGCCTGGTACCTACTTCTGGTTTTGCCAATTAGATTCTAAATATATAAATTTTTATATATGTTAACTATTCCAGGTACGGGAATTTCCTCTCATTTAATGGGCAATCTCTCAGAATTGTCTCGCGATGTTCTCAAACGAGAGCCATTGCCGAGACCAAGTGGACTGATTCTCGAAGCTCCGTTTAGTAATTTGGCAGATGCTGTTACTCATCACCCATTGTCCGCGGTAAGAAGCCACACATAAATGACCTGTAATTATTAGTTAAAGAGTTTAAAACTTCCTTCCTTTTTTTTTTTAAAAAAAAAAAAAAAAAAAAAAAAAAAAATTTTTTTATAAAAAGGGGGGGGGGCCGCCCCGGCGGGCGGGGGGGGAAAATTTTTTTTTTTTTTTTTTAAAATATTTTGTTGGTAAAAAAAAAAAAAAAAAAAAAAAAAAAAAAAAAAAAGAAAAAAAAAAAAAAAAAAAAAAAAAAAAATTAAAAATAAAAAAAAAAAAAAAAAAAAAAAATTTTTTTTATTTTCCCCAAAAAAAAAAAAAAAAAAAAAAAAAATTTTTAAATTTTTTATTTTTTTTTTTTTTTTTTTTTTTTTTTTTTTTTTTTTTTTTTTTTTTTTTTTTTTTTTTTTTTTTTTTTTTTTTTTTTTTTTGGGGGGGGGGGGCCCCCCCCCCCCCCCCCCCCCCCCCCCCCCCCCAAAAAAAAAAAAAAAAAAAATAAGGGCGCCCCCGTTAAAAAAAAAAAAAAAAAAAATAAAAAAAATTTTTTTTCTCTCCCCCCCCTTTATATTAATATAATTATATAAATGCTGTAATAATATAATTTGAAGCACATGCATAAAGGACTTGGTAATTATGAGATTTAAATATAATACAGTTCTATCGATCTATATTGTTTGGGGATTCATGTTGTTCAGTTCGACAAGATTTTCTTTAAACCTTCTATCTTACTAAAAATAATGAATTGTTAAGTTATGTTGTCACTGTTGTGCACACCTTTGTTTGGCTTTTTTAGTATTCAAGTTATGTCAAAACTGATTTATTACCTTGTCATTGTTGGCTTTATTTGCTTTTGGGATATCATTGTTTCCAAAATGATTTTATTTGTAATAACCTGAAATATATAAATAACATCTATTAATTTAAGTATCATGGTGAGTGGTTCGCACTCAGGTATTAAGGTGTATTATACCCACTGTCCATTATAAGTGGGAATGGGCTCACTTCTGGCAGGACAGAGTTTCGGTACTACAAGTGCAACATGGATGTTTTGAGGTATTACAATATCTCTAACCACCCTGTGGGGGTATAATTTTCTGCTTTTATGTACAGCATATCCCTAACTCCCCTGTGGGGGAAAAAAAAAATTTTTTTTCTTCTATGCTTGAAAGGTTGACCTTGAACATCCCATACATCATATTTATAATTAACATTCCTACCTCACACCATCACAATCAAATTCATTGAAATCTACTTCAAACCATTGTGTCTCAGAAGGGATGGTGGCTTTGTTCCACCTCAGTTTTTGATGTTTCACGCGATAAGATGACAACTCTTTTTTTTATTCAATTTAGTCACTTCCCTATTCATCAATTGTTTTTTGTCTCTTGTCCTTATTTTGCTAGATTAAATCTGATGTTTTGATTAAATAATGTGGTCATTTTTTTGAGATGCAGGTACTTATTAAAATGTTTACTTCTCTGTTATATCGCTCCAAGCCTTCATTTTCTCCTTATTAGTATTCGTGCTTAAATCTTTGTTCTCAATTATTGATATATAGGGTCGTAGAATATTTCTAAAAAGTTGCTGTAACAAACGCAATAAACAAAAGCAATGAATAATGGTTCATGTTTCCAGTTTTAATCAACAATAATACTCGATAATACATACGGATAGTTAACCTCAATTGTATTGAAGCACTCAGGAAGGTTAGCACAGTTTTTTCACAAATATTTTATATTATTTCACAAATATTTTGTATAATGAAAATAACTAGGTATATAATTATTAATTTTAAACAATAATTAAAACTCCTATATTTGTTTAAAAGGTAAATGTCATTGTCAGATGTCAATTGTCATGGTCATTCAAAATTCTTGTTAAGCTGCTAAGCTATTTAGCTTCACGCATATTCTATTTCTTTTTACTTGTAGTTTGTCTTATTCCCATCTCGCTCGCGCACCTATATCACACTGCCAATTTTGTGTCATAGGTGCGCGCGCAATCGTAAAATTTCACTCTCATCAATTTTTCATAACGCGCCTAAAGAAGTACAACTTAAAAAACTGAAATTTTTCAAAGTGTAAAAACTACACGATTTTTTTAATTTTATTGATACAATATAATCCACCGATATTGATACCTTTTTATCATTATGTATTTGCAACTTGTATATTTCTGATTACAATCGCAGAACTTTCGAGTTATTTTAATGTGTATTGAAATTTTCTCGTACATATAATTCTATAAGATTATTTATTATAACATGAAACAGATTGATCCCCTTATTAGTAAAAAGTAAACGTATTTGGCTGTCTCTTTTTATCATAGTGTAACCGCAATTTGACAGAAAGAGTCGAAACAGTATTTTAGTTAAAATTGTGGCTCACTTTTTATAAACTTTTGCTATTAATTTAAATTTTATAAACCTTCTTTGTGTTTTTTGAAATCAGCTTTGATAATACTGTCATCAAAGTCATTATTAATTTTTGTTTCGTTAATATTTATTAACGTTTTCACCTAATTTAATTATTTACTTAATTTATAATTCACGCCAAAGATGGCGTTAATTCCAATATTTAAACTGCAAATAATAAATAGTTAACTGTCAGTTTGACGTGTCAGTCTCTTAGACTTCTAATTTTGTAAGGCACTTGAACTTCGATTATGTAAGTTAAATACGCGTTTATTTTTGTTAAAAAAAAGTATTATTTCAATCTAATTCTCCCGTAAACAACGTTGAAACAATTTTAGTTTATAAATTAAGGTAATTTATTATTTAATGCATCATGAGTCGACGGAATAAATTTTTGACGCAAACAAAATCATAGAAAATCTATGAAATATTTCCAGCTTGTAAGATGGCTGCCATACTTTGACAATACATTCGTGTCGCCGTTCAGATCGAGCGAAGAATATTCCTTCAAGTCAGACTCACACTTGGCCAAGGCGAAAGAGTTGCCAGTTCTCATATTACACGCTAAGGATGACGTCGTCGTTCCCTTTGTTGTGGGGCTTAAGGTTTGTATTTATTTTTACGTAATTGATACGAGACGTTGATTTTATGATATAGAGCGCATTTAACATCCGTAAAACTACCACTAGTAAGTTATTGAAACCAAACGTATGTCTGTTTCAACTAACTAAATAGTAATTAATAAATTTGGCATTTCTTCCATCCATTTTATATGGAAATAGAATTACTTAGGTATCTAAAAATTATAGACAGAAAAAAACTTCATATAACAGTGTTATAACTCTGATTTATTGAATTAATTAATTGTAAAATATCTCAAAAGATTTCCTCACTTCATTACAGCGTCATCTATTATCGTAAAATGAAACTAAAATGGTTGTGTTACGAACAGTTGACACTAGATGGAGCATATTTTTATCCAATTATATGATAGGTTAAGCCAAGCTAAAATCTATCATGGCATGTAATCACAATTATATTTTATACTTACACTGTGACTGTGTGTATAAAAAGGTTTTTATATGCACACGCGAACGTTTTTTATACCATACATTAAATTATATTTTTTAATTTTCTAATTATTATCAACTTTCAGTTATATAAATCAATATTGGAGTCGCGGAATAATGATGGCTCAAAAGTCAAACTACACGCTTATGACAAACAGCAAAACTTAGGTCATAAATATATCTGCCACGCCGAGGATCTAGAACAAGTTATTGGGTAAGTAGTTTCGAAACACAATTTTTTTTCACATTTTAAAACCTTTTTCCGGCTTTCAAAACTTTTAAGAAATTTGATTTTGGTATCAGGAATCGAACCCTTAAGTTCTACGTTTAACACACTTCGTTAACCACAGACCATACAAATCTTATACTAGTTTGTAAAACTGTTGCATTATAAAACAGTACTAAAGAAATCAATATAAATTATATTAATTACATGTTTCTATTATTTTTCTAGGCGCGAAATTTTTAGTCTATGGCATAAATAGTTTTACTTATCTGTGACCATGTTTCATCTGCATTTTTTAAAAGCGCGCAATTAAATAGTCTACAAAAATGCATGTCTACATTAAAATGTTTAAAGGCAGTTAAATTTTTGTTAATTAATTTTAAATTTATTTGTTTCATTTAATTTTAACTATTACTTGAAATGCTTCTCTCTTTTCTCATACATTATTTGTGAAACAGTTACTATAATATCTGCAGCTTCTTTCGGCTGATTTTTTTTTACATAGACAGCCTATGTTACTCAGGAATAATGTAGCAATGGTGAAAAAACTTTTGAAATTATTCAAGTGTTTTTTTTTAAATTATGTAAAGATTTAACTTTTCTGATTTTTTAAATATTTTACAGTGAATTCGTGGCAATGCATCACTAGACAAGAGAAGATGGTTGGCTTAATATTGACTGCTTTAGCTTTAATGCGCTTTTTTATTTGTCCTTTAGCAAACTTTTCTCTATTGTAATTGGGGATTTTTGGTATTGAAAATTTTTATTTATTTCCATAAATATTGTTTGATTAATCGACGTGTTAGTGAGAAAATTTTCTTTGTAATAACGAACGAATTTAATTGTCAATTAGAATTTATATTTTATTTTAGAGAAATATTATTAATTGTCACGTTAAATAAAAATATGATTTTATTTAAGTACGGCTGTTTGCTAAAGATGACATTGCTTTCGCGGGGCTATAAGTACAAACGTAAAACGTCAATTATTTATTGTATTTTTTTAAGAAACAAATTATTTATTCGATCTGTTTTATTTACTCATTTCCTGAAAAAATAAAAACGTCATAAAAATTGTTTCACGAAGTTCCTTTAACTTGTACATTTAAGCGCCATCTATCATTATGTATATGAAACATTACCAAAAAGGTTTTATAAGGAACCGTCAAAGGTGTCATTGCAAACTATGCCGTAATTTGTCACCAATTTATTAAATCATGTAAAAATATATAAAAACACAAAAAAAATGAAAAAATAAGGCTAATAATGGTTGTCTGGTGAGTTTAAATTGAAAAATGTTTTCTATATTGATATAATAGGGTGCTTACAACACCTTTAACTTTTTCGAAGGTCAAGACGCATTTTAGGTTGCAGACCTAAGGAATGGTGGAATTGTTCTAATACTATTATATTCTAAAACGTGAATCTCACATCACATATTCAGTATAAAATTTGATAGTTTTTATGACAAGTTTAGACCTGTTTCTAAATACCTAAGTATCTTGATAATCCAAACAATGTTTAAAGCCATGGTTTTCTGATCATATATAACATGATAACCTTTTAGATAACAATCGTCTGCTTATCTGAAAAGTCGAAACCCAATTGCGATTAGTTTCGCCAGATATCCAACCCAAAGATTCCGGGTTATTTGACATGTGTGGCCAAATTTGGTGATCTTGTCCGTTTCCTAACATTAATGTAGTGTCTACATACATATATCTCACCTCCATCGGACGAGCAAAAAACTGGGGCGGCCGCAGAGCAGGCGGAAAATAATAAACGGTTCAAATATAAGAGTTTTCTCTAACTTCGATTTTGTTCCCTTTGGAGTAGACTCTTGGGCCGTAGGGTTAAAGTGCACAGGCGCTGATTTAAGTTGGCGCCTGTAGATAGTACCAGAGACCCCAGAGCTGGTGCTTTCCTCGCTCAACGAATAAGTCTCGCAATACAGCGAGGAAATGCTGCCCAGCGTTAAAGGTACACTGCCACAGGAACCAAACTTTTGAAATTTGATTTATTTTTATTATTGCTATGTAGGTTAGTAAAATTGTAAATACTATTTATTTTATTGTTATGATTACTAATAAATGACAAATAAATTGGTATGTTACCAAGAGGCCTAAGGTAACATACCAAGCTCTGTGGACAGCGAGTGCTGAATAATTAAAAGTCTTGACCACTTCTGGTGAATGCGTTATTAACAATTTATATATTCCTAAAAAAAAATTATTGTATTAAAATACTTTGATCACTTAACTTTCCGGAAAGTATTGCAATTTTCTTAATTTCACTGTTATTCAAATCTAAAAACACGTTTTGGTTCACGCTAGTTTAAACGTTTAAATAAAACGTATACTCACTAAGACTTTTACTAATTGGAAATTGACTCGTAAGTAAGCGTTATTTAGAAGTAGATATGTGTTTGGCAGCGCAATCCTCCTTACTGGCGCGTCCTTAACCGCGAGCGTTTTCTTCATGCAAGTGGCAGTACTACCTTTAATGTTCAGATACAGTAAGACTGTACAAAGGAAAATGGTATTTTCTAACTGCAGTAAGTAATATTTGTCTTATCGGTAACATTTAAATGAATTCATACTACGTATCATTTAGTTTATTAACGAACTCATTACACCGAACAAAATTAACCAACGCGGTGTTTGGTTCCCTTTAAATTTCCCAGGATTCACTTTAAGGTACTGACGTATTTTGTTAATGTCAATTATTGAATTGCACTTTTACAATTCGTTTGTGTCTACTTTACCCACCGCGACTCTTTGAATACGCGTCCTGGAATCGCTCTTACGATCGTAATCCGTACGACAACAGAATCTGGTTTATTGTTCAGAAATATTTACAGTAAATTACCCAAAGAATATGGACTTCGAGAATCCGTCTAGTTGCAACGTAATGGGAGGAAGAAATTTTACTATAGAGTTTCAATCTAAAGTCGACAACCGCCCGATAAAAATAGGTAGGTAATGATATTATATATCGAATATCAAATTAAGAGAAATAACAGCTAGTGTCGAAATTTTGAACAGAAGAAATATAAACACTTTTAATTGATTATCTTATAAGGTATTTAATACACGTAAGGCAGTGTTTGCCTAGTGGCTTCAGCGTGCTACTCTCATCCCTGGGGTTGTATGTTCGATCCCCGGCTGTGCACCAATGGACTTTTTATATGTGCCCGTTTAACACTCGCTTGTATGGTGAAGGAAAACATCGTGAGGAAACCGGCATGCCTTAGACCCAAAAAGTCGACGGTTTGTGTCAGGCAAAGAAGGTTGATCAATTGCTTACCTATTAAAAAGGATCATGGAATAGTTACAGAACTCGAGGCCCAGACCTAAAAAGGTTGTAGCCCCATTGGTGTATATATAAGGTACCTATTTAAAGTAACCAAAAATTTTATATATCAACGATCTGATATGATAATTTGCTTTGTAATAAAAAAGTTACATATCGAAAAAACATTCAAACTATCAAAATACGTTTATTAAGTGGAACTTTAAAAAAAGTATAAGTATATTTGTACTGAATTTGAACCATATAAATCAGGTATATGGCACTTTGTACCATCTTCCGTGTTACGTGAGCTGATGTCAGTCAATGATGAGATGACAATCTGTGACCGCCTGCAACGTGAGCTGGAGAACACTCATAATACAATCGTGTTGTATTGCCATGGTTTGTTTTTTATTTACCTCTATTAGATAGTGCAAAAAATAATCTCAAAGTGATCAGCCTTTTGTAACTGATACACGCCATGTCTAAGCCCAATTTCCTAACGATGTTCTTCTTTACTGTATGAGCCTGTGTAAAAAGTAGTCTAAGAAGTGATTGGTCCGAAGATCAAACCTTCAAGGATGAAACTCGCACGCCTAATTTCTGAAATATATTCTAAATATGATAACTTAAAATGTATTTTTTTTTTCTTGAGGAAATGCATTGCGCATACTCTTCCACGACTGCGTGCGGGAAGGTTATGTGGGACTCGCTTTTGTGCATCAATCTCCAAAGCTCCACCAACAATCGCCCTAAGCGGGATGCGGTTAGAGCAGAGCCTTATCCGCCTTCCGACTTGCGATACAACAGTTGCGTCTGCCTCTCTACGCCCATTGTTAGTTTGTGAAGATATTTGACACAGCAAGTATCCTTCACAGACCGGGCCATTCGCTCTTGTTGTAATAACTATGGGAGATCGGGTCCAGTACAGTGCAGGGATGGATTACCATCCCTTCTTTTGAACGCATGGACTTCTGCTTTCCCGCTTAGGTACTTTTTAGGTGGCGAGGATATGGTGAGCGAATCGCGCCTTTGTACCCTATTGGTAGGCTAACTTAAGTTAGTAAGTTTATACTAAGTTCTAATATTTGCAATCAGGTAACTCAAATCACCGTGGATCACCTCATCGCCTACAAATGTATAGAGTTTTTCAAGAATTGAATTTTCATGTCATCGCTTTTGACTATAGAGGTATTTTATAGTTTGTATACGATTTATTCCTTTTATTAGCAAGTATAAGCTAATAAAACTGTGATGAAAAATGAATCAGTGGACATTTTC
Source organism: Pieris macdunnoughi (assembly GCA_905332375.1). Taxonomy (NCBI): domain Eukaryota; kingdom Metazoa; phylum Arthropoda; class Insecta; order Lepidoptera; family Pieridae; genus Pieris; species Pieris macdunnoughi. The sequence continues at coordinate 770,169 of CAJOBZ010000041.1, forward strand.
AGCAACTCCATGAAACCTTTCGCCGAGTTGTTTAAGTAACTGTTTATTATTTTCTTTATTCCTACATAAATATGTATTTACTCGTAAAGTGTTAGCTGGACTTTTTACCACTTTATTAGCTACTTTTACACTTATTTAGGTTATGGCGACTCAAGCAATGTGAGACCAACCGAAAACGGCGTCGTGGAAGATGCTTTGAAAGTTTATTCTTGGCTGAGTGGCGTGGTAGATGAGAGAAGGCGGCCTATGATCGTTTTGTGGGGTCATTCATTAGGTAAAACTATTTAATCGTGTATAGTTTAAGTTGTTTACAAGTATTGTTGTTATCTGAGATAGCTTTACCATCTTTTATGATGTGGCTTTGCTTTGGGCAAAGATAATGCTATTAGAGAACGTGGGAAACGGTACGAAGTTCGTTTTACTTCCCCAAGGGAGTTGGTACGGAATAAGTCTAAGGGATTAAATATTATGACACTATCTGGTCAATATATTCTTGAAACCGTGTTGGTACAAAACAATATAAACGATTTTAAAACAAATGGTGACTTTCACCAGTATAATACACGAAACAGAACTAATCTAAGCGTACGATCAACCAGGCTCCAGAAGATAAACCACTCTTTATATGGAAATTGTATTCGTTTTTACAAGAAACTCCCAAGCGAAATTAAAGAATTATCACTAAATAAATTCTAAGCTCTGGTTAAACGTAAATTAATCAATAAAGCTTTTTATAAATTTGACGAATATTTAAATGATCCTAATCCTTGGGATTGATTTGCTCCAGTTCAAACAATTTGTATGACTCAAAACTTAGAGATTAAAAAGAGTGGCGGAAAGTTTCTTGCCTGCTCTACGCCCTTGCCTTGCGAACTGTTAGTAAATGTAAATTTAGAATTACTTTAACTTCTTTTCTGTCATTCATAAGTGTACTTGTTTATCTATATGAATAAAGTTATTTTGAGTTTGAGTTACAAAGATCTTCTTTTGTAATTTTCTTTAGTTTTTATTTTAGATTTATACCCTAATAAACAAAAATAATTCAACTTTCAGTTGAAGTCAACTAAATCATCAGGTCAGTGTAGGTTAATTTTTTACCTCCTGCACCTTAGGCACAGCAATAGCAGCTAACCTGGTGGCGAATTTAGACGACCTCTGTCGTAGTAACAATCAGAAGTGTTTGCCGGCTCCAGATGCGCTGGTACTCGAAGCTCCCTTCAATAACTTGCTTGATGAAATTGAAAAACACCCATTTTCAAAGGTAATTTATAAGCTGGGTGTTGAAAGATATTATTCTTTGACGATTTTGTATTATGTGAAGTGAGGCAGTCAATTTTGTACTAAAGTCGGTTCAGAGACTTAACTCTTAACATTTTATAGATCCATATAACTCTTATGGGTCTTGAGTTTTCATTTTTGTTTTCATTAATTTCTTTAAATAAATAATAATAACAAAAAAATACGTGTGGCACTCGGGGACTGCCGCGGTAAAGCAATTGCATAGCATTTTTTATAAACTTATGCAATTATAATTATTTATTTATATTTTGCAGTAGTTATGCACTTCTTGCACTTTACCCGGATGCACGCTGCATCCCTTATGCTATATATTGGTTTTCTATAATTAATGTACATAAATATCACTAATAATTATTAGGACGACTCATTGGTCTAGTGGTTAGTACCCCTGACTGCGAATCCATGGGTCCCGGGTTCGATCCCCGGCTGAGACGAACATCGATGTGATGAGCATTTGGTGTTGTGCTTAGGTCTTGGGTGTTTAAATATGTATTTATATCTATATATCTATAATAATATGTATGTATATCCGTTGCCTATTACCCATAACACAAGCTTCACCAGCTTAGCATGGGACTAGGTCAATTGGTGTGAATTGTCTTGAAAAAAAAAAATTATTAATCGAGCAAACATCATATGAGGCTGTGATTAATTCTGTCGAATACATTATATAAGACGCTATTTTAGCTGGTATCCTGGCTTCCGTATTATAAGCAGTCCTTCGTGAAGCCCTTCAGTACGTCTACGGAGTATTCCTTCACGACTGACGAGTATTTAGCAAGAGTGACCAATCTTCCTTTACTCATCTTACATTCTAAAGGAGATAGGATTGTGCCGTACGAACTGGCGGTCAAGGTAATATCTATCTATCTATGACACTATTTATATTTGTTATGTGCTGAGGCTTAAATGTTAAGAACTTGATACTTAGCAAGTTTATGGTAAAACAACGGATATGAATTAAAATGGAACTATGTATATTGATAGTGATGAAATTTAATCTTTATCCAGATTTTCTATCAAATCAATTCGTATAAAACATCGTATTTCGTTCTGCATTGCAAGCGTTAGACTCAATTGCAAAATAATAATTAAACAATCTTGCTAAAAGTTGTCATGATGTAGGACCTATAACATATCGTCAAATTTCAGTAAATGCACTCGAAATGTTAAGTTTATTCGCGTCCAACAAAACACAATTTTTAACGCCTGTTGTAAATTTCATAATGACATCGTCATGTTCAAGTGTGGTATTTCATTTAAAGGCCAAAACTATACGATGGTATAATAAATACAGTTTTTTGCCATATGTTTTATGGTCTTTCATTGTTTTTGTAATCAATTATGTTTCGTATGTTGTGCTTATTGTTTACCTCAATGTTTCGTATTCTCTAGTACGATATTTTTACAGTTATTAGGTATGTCTCAATTAAACATAAAGTTGCATTCGCTAATATAACAGAAACGCTTTCTCTAGATACCATGAGTTTTACACAAGTTAGGTGAAGGAAACTGTTTAAAAATGTATTTTACAGTTATACGAATGCGTGGCGCAGTCGCGAATTAAGGGAGGTGCTGTATTGCAGTTTCATGTCTTTGACAGAGGTCACAACGATCTATGTGAAGCCAAGAAATTGCCTGGAGTTGTGAGGTTAATAATAATATGAATATACCTTCTTTAAATCATGATTTATCGTTAATTTAGACGGGTTTATGTTCGATTAGGCGACACAAAAGAACAATTGTTTCTCGAAGACGCATACAAGAAGACTCGTTACGGGATTTCAAACATATTTTATACGATTTATTTTTCGAAGCTAGTTTATAATTAACTTTTAATTATTTAAGTAAATATAATATTTGCGATGCCTATAATCTGTACATAACTATAATATTCAGCTAATTCCTTTTCTTTTCAGAGATTTTCTCAACGTTATCAAGAAGTAATATAATCAATATGACAAATCAAATTGCTTTTTTATTAGTAAAGTTACGCTCCCGTTTGAAATAGTTAACAGATGATGATGAATTCTGTATAAAGACAAGCAAAACATTTGAGACCCGTATTCTAGAACTTCAACCAAACTAAAATCTAGTTTTAGGAGCTAACCATTTTCTTTATGAAGTTGGACGTATTTGACAGCAGTCAACACGAGATTGTGTTTCTTACGAATTAGAATTAGGCCTTAAACGGGCACGAAATAACGGCCAATAATAAAACAAGTTTTAAAATTCAAACTGGGCATTGACTAAACATACCGTCTTATTTACGTTTTTAAAGAAAATTTACTTTAATTATCTTAATTAGGTACTTTAATTGTTTTTGGTTTAATAAAATGAAATGCCAAAGGATTTGACAAACGATTCAGTCCGCCATTTTGTTCCTACAATAAAAAATAAGCTAATTCAATCAGGTTATTGACATACCCATAGATTATGAATGCAACTTTAAAACATATAAATTAATATTTAATTCAAATATATTTAATTCCAAATTCGCTACTGATCTACACAAAATTTTTGGCGATATAAAACCTGTTCTTTGAACAAATTGCCATAATTTATATATTTTTTAAGGTTGTCAATAAATCTTTTTGATTAAGCCCGCGGAGCGCACGGTAGCTGAAAGGATGTTTAATTTATTATCTATGGCCTGCGGGTGTCGCCAACCTTTTTATTTAAGTTTAAATAAATTAACATGTATTTATAACTTTTCAAAGTATAGTCATAATAAAATGTAGTCTATTTATTTACTCATATAATTCTTAAAAGGCCGGCAAGGCACTTGTGAGCCTTCTGGCAATGTGAGTGTCCATGGGCGGTAGTATCACTTAACATCGGGTGAGTCGCCTGCCCGTTTGCCTTCTACTACATGAAAAAACAGATATTATAAAAAAATTCACATGACAAATTAATTTAATCGATTTTCAACACATCGACCAAGTCCAGGCCTAGAGACGTTAACCACACGTCGAAGATAATCGTGGTGGGGAATGGCGGAAGGTACACAATATACAAAGATGTATGAACCAAAATGAATGAACATGAATACTTACAAAGCGGTTATAAAAAGAGGACATAGAAATATTAAATCTAAAACAAGTCTCTTAATGTACATACAGTCACACATATAGTCTTATACTATGGTTTATTAAAGAAACATCGGATGAAATTATACATGTTCACCTATTAATCATATTTGCACATATATTTTATATTTTTACTTTTTTATTAACTAATATTATTAATAAATATATTAATAAACTATTCCATTTTGTGCTTCAGTTTACACATTTGAATTTTAAATCGTATTTAATTGTGATAACAAAATGTCTAAAACACTAGGTACGTATTGCACGTCTTGAGCGCTGTCAATCTTTCTTCATAAAAAATGGATTGAAAGCTCTGGAAACTAGATTAATGTTGATTGACGTTGGGCCTAAATAATATTAAATTAAAATGTTGGCAACACCTGTTCATTAAGATAGTGAGAATCGTAATATTATTTATACGTCCCGCGCCGCACAAAGAAACGGATGCGTATTGTGCGATGTCTGGTGATTTAACATGTTAAGAAGAATTTGATATAGATAAGTAATTTTTGTTTAAAATAAACGTCACTCATAAACCAGCCGTTATTATTACTACTCGTATATTATAGAAACTTATAAAATACTTTCTTGCACTTACATTTTAAACATAAATTTCTGAAGGAGCAAATATAAGTGACAATTTTTATATCCAAAAATACATCAAATAATTCCTAGCTAGAACATTTTTTTTTATAAATTTTTTAATCATTTTTTTTTGGAATAATCAATTGTGGTTTTATTATGTTTCTTCTAAACCTTCCAGTTCAAGATTCAAATTAGCCAACCGGTGCAGCCATTCTCGAGTTTTAGGGAAACAAACGAACAGCAATTCATTTATATAAATATATATATATACCCGCTAAATTCGTTTCGCATTAGTATGATTTTACTTAGCCTACCTTTTTAGTATCTACATACCAAAGCTTAACATTTTGCTATGCTACCACATAAATAGTGTTCGCTTTTCCAGAATAAAAACCTAAGTTCTGTATAAATGTATTTTTGAAGTTATACTTCTTTAGGCGCGTTATGTAAAATGTATGAGAGTGAAATTTTACGATGCGCGCACACCGTGACACAAAATTATCAGTATGGGCGCCGAGCGTGCGCGAGCGAGATGGGAATAAGACAATCTACAAGTAAAAAGAAATAGAATATGCGTGACGTTAGCAGCTATGCTAAGAACTTTGAATGACCATAATGACATTTTTAGTAGTTTTTAAACAAATAAAGGAGTTTTAATTATTTTTTCAAAGAAATTTAGAAATGCTTTTTCACAAAGATCTATTGTTACTTAGTTAAAAGGTTATGAAACCTACTTAGTTATTAAATTGAATTAATAATATAATAAAATAATAAATAATTATTATTATTAATATTAATTAATATTTGAATAATATAAGTACTAAATGTTAAATTATTAACGCTAAATATTTATTATTAATTATTTAATATTTAAAAAAAAATAAAGAAACCCAAAGAAGTATAACTTCTTACGCGCGTACATAAGTAGGTACACGCACCATTTTTTTTTCTTTTTGTACTCTCTATACAAAGTAAAAACCTTCCTCAAAGTCCAAGGAATACATAAAAATTACTCGGAATTGGTCCAGCCTTCTTCGAGTTTTGCGTTTAGCAACATATTTTGCGATCCATTTTTATTTATATAAGTACATATTTTTACCTCTTATGTAAACCTAATTCTCGTCTAAAAAGCGCCCAAGTGTTTTTGCTTGTAACTCCTATACTTATTTTGCCAAAAGTTTCATAATAATTTGGGCATAGATAAAAAACAGTAGGACACTATACAATTAAATCGTTATTCAAGTAGCTTCAAACACTCCTAAATAGATATTAAAAAGAAATTCATTGTAGACATCATGTCGTGATTCACCCAAAATACATTTTAAACAACTTTATTTAATTCACACTATACATGTTATATGGCACTTATACCATGGAGAATAGAGTTTGGTTTCCATGTATAATCTGCATTCTTCTATTATCTATGCGCCCCTGACAGCGAAGCGTAAAATACTCTAGAGGTTTCGCAATCTCGCCACATGTTGAGGTAACTTTATATTAGCAAAATCATTACTGGCAACCCTGTGGTGAAAATTGGCGCGAATTTTCATAATTATTATTTGTGTGAGTGCTGGCTTTGTCTGCGGGGTATTAATTTAACACTTATGTTGTCCGAACTGTTGTCTGTTGTCTGTTGCAACGAGTCTCGCAAAGAAATTCATAATCTTGACATGAGCAGTGTCAAGTTTGTCAAACTTTACAAGAAGAAAGTTGTTTGACATTTGGGTCTAGGTTTAAGACAGATCAAGGTTTTAGTATACTCAATGTACCGATTTTATTCATTTTTAAACATGTTTTCATGATTAAATTCCATAATTCATGATTAAGTATTTAGAATACGAGAAAAAAACTGACGTGTTGTGCTGGATGCTGACCGGGTTCGATTCCCGGTTGGACTGAAAACGATAACCAAGTTTGCGATTTTTTTCTCCATGGTAGGTTGTAAAGCTTTGTAAAGCATAAGGTGAAAATCGAGATCTGACACACTCGTAATTCGTAATTTATTTCATATTATCGTATACGTAATTTATATTTATTATATTTAACCTAATTTCACAGTCATATGCTTGGTCCTTCCGGTGAAAGACGTTGTAAGTAGGTACATCCCTGAGAAAGAAGCTCTAAGCAGCCTGAAACAATTTTAAGTAAAATATGTAATGAATATAAGCATTAAAGGTAATGAACCAACTTAACCTATAAACAATGATTGTTTTCTGTTATTTAACTACCTATATTAATCAACATTAATTATCTATATAATAAGTACCTTGTTATGTAAATCACGTAGAACACAATCACCTCTGGCCAAACTCTGTGGTTTATGATTAATTGTCTATGCTTTATTGCTTCCAAAATTAAATTTCTCTATTCAATCTTAAACAGTGATGCGATATATTTTGAATTTGGAACTACAAAAATTGCACAGAATATAATTGAAACGTAGACGAAGTTACAGGCTCGAGCTAGTAAAGACTAAGACATACCTAAAGATGTACATTATATAGAGTATGTACGAAGGTATTAAAGTAATGCTCAGTACTTTTGCGGCTTCGCCTTGGGACCTTAATCACGTGTGAGAGGTCACACGAAGGTCAAACATGAGCGTATGTTTATGACAGTTGCTTAGTTTGTTCTTTACAAATAATTTCTTAATTGCACCAAATGAGTGAGCAATGTTTTTAATGAAGAATTTTAACTCTCTTTGTCAGTGAGTGTATGAACTTAAGCCCTCCAAAGTATGTCTTCTAGATATTATTTCTAGAAACAGAATTTAGTTGCTGTTTCGGGAAGTTTTATTAGAATATTGCTGTTGCCTTATTTAATATTTTTTTAATGATAAATGTCTGCTTTTTAATTAGGTATGTATATCTGGACCTAGTAGGTGTTATCATTTATTACATGCAGGTTTAATGCTGCAGAATAACGCTATGAACTTCTTCTTTCCAAATGTTTCATTTTTAGTAGAACTACCAAAATTAGGTTAAGGTAATGCCAGACTCGATTATACCTGTAGGTAATTATTAAATGTCTAAATAAAATCACGGTCATATGTTTATTTCACTTTATTTAGTTGGAAGTACCCCTAAGCCAACAATACGATATATGTAAATCAATAAATAAACATAAAATAAGATCGAAATCTGTTATAGGTAGCTCATTAAAGCGGAGACAGGTTCCAACAACGTAAATCATCCAACATTATTTATTACAATACCAATCTCACCCACGTCCCATTCCATTTCCTACATATCTCCACGGAAAAACCATCTCTAGACCCGTTCTCCTTTAAATAAAACAAAAGACTAGACATGTCGTTAAAACAATTGAGTGTTTATAAAAAAAGTAGATGACAGCGCGGGAATTTGAATTGTCCACCATCTTGATAGAGATTATTTTGGCGGGAAACGCTAGGGTTGTAGAATGCTTCGTTTCGTTCGGATGGAAAGTGGTTACATATTTATAAAATGGAATCGATTTTTAAACGGGCCAATGGGTGGGCTCTGTTATAGAGGCGGGACGCGCGCGCTCCACCCAATGTTACTTGTCAGATGAGCGTCTCATTTTTTTGCTCATTCGCGCTGCGTCCGCCGGCGCGGTCGCTCGTGCCGTTAGGATATGTATGAAGACAGACTATATAATGGCAAATTAAATTTGATTGAACTTTTTTTCTACTTGAAGAGTTAACGCAATTAGCATTATTTTTATAATCATTATTAATAAGTTTTAATTATTATCACCAAACTATCAGCTTAAAAATTATCAACAAAAATGCACGTTAGTCAAAAATTACGCAACATTTTATTAACAAATCACAAATTGTGTTATAAAATTTTTTGTTCATAAATAAAATATTACTTAAAATGAATAATGACTACATGGGTCACTATCTCATTTTAAAACGATAAAATCGCTGAGATTAATGACAGTCACCAGTCATTACTTAATTATGTTGGCATATTGCTTTTTATCTCTCTTCGTAGCTCAGTGGTGAAACGACTCGTAAAGAGTTTGATTATGAAATAAAACATATGTCTATAAATTAAAATCGATGGCAAAATATATCGAGAAGGTATTTTTAAATTATTCCTTGGACTCTGAGGAAGGTTTTTATGGAGAGAAAGTAAAAAAAAACATATTTAGGCGAAATGAAGCAGCTAGGTTTTATAAAAAAAAAAAACAATTCAAATTAAGTTAATAAAAGATGTATTTTTTTTGTTTATCGCAAATTTGACACACACATTACTAATGTTTTGACAAACATTACACGAAAGATGTCATAAGTAGAGAGATATACCAGTGAAGGAAGAAGGAAACGAGGCCGTCAAATAAAGAGATGGGAAGACCCGGCCGGAAGGATGAAGAAGATCAGCTCAGACGAGTGGAAACAACAATGGAGGATATGTCGGAAGACAACCTGATCAACTGGCTGCATATCCCGTGGCTAGGCTGCCTTGTGGTGAAGGGTTACGTGGGACTCGCTGTTTTGCATACCCACTAAAACGCACCACAGCAAGGGCTATTCTCATCAGCCAATTCGCCCTGATTTGTAAAACTGGAGAGGTCGGGTACAATGCTTCTTTCGGATGAATGAATCCCTGTTCCCCTGATGAAGCGTCTAGCCAGTTTGTCGTCCTCCAACCCTATCTAATCTAATTTGCGCTCAGGCCGAGAACCGAACCCGCTACCAGTGTCATAGTACCTTTACAAAGCCGGTCGCGTCGAGGCACTTTTGTTGCAAAAACTGATAAGCAGTAGGTACATAGGTAATAATAATATATACACTAAGTATACCTATAGAACATTACTTAGTTTATATTATATTTAATATCGAATACTTCTCGAAGCAAATATTTTGCTCAAAAATTGAATTTTATTGCATTAAATAAACTTCCTTTTTAACGGATCGTCAGACACTAATTATTTATATGTTTTAATTAGGTTTAAATTAGTTAAAAATATCTAAAGATTCGCTAGCAACGGAAAGTAGAATTTTTCTAATTATAGTACTCTCAACTAAGGTTAGGCAATGTTACAAATATGATAGAACTAAAAGGATTCCTAGACACATCTCTAGTGTTCTTCGAGACCCCCCCGGGCTTGCTTTTACGTAGTAAAAATATCTCCAAGCAAAACAATCATGTGTTATGTCGAAGCGCCGAGTGGAATTTTTACAACTAAAAAGATACTAAGATTAGAAAAAACAATCATTGTTTCGAGTTGATGAACAATTATATTATCTACTATTGTTAAAAAAAAGGGTGCGTGTACTTATGTACGCGCGTAAGAAGTTATACCTCTTTGGCATTATTAACAATAGTTTTTGATTGCATGCAAATAATTAATAACAATTAAATAATCAAAGACTGGAAAAGGAGTCATTATAGTCAATAAAGTTCAGTTTACATTTGAAAAGTTAAATAAATAAATATTTATTATTATTCTCTTACATTAAGTGTAACATAAATTTTATTATTATTCAAATGTTGTTTTTAAATTATGTCCAATGCCGTAGCATCTTCTGTGGGCAACTTCATTCTGTTTCACTCTCATCAATTTTTCATAACGCGCCTAAAGAAGTATAACTAAAAAAAAACAAAAATGTCTGTGGTCCCTTAATTTCATACTCAAATAAAAAGGTAATATGTCTATGCTATTCACTCATAATTGCAGATTCACAGCGGTCAAGTTTTAAAATACAAACGAAGGTCGAATATCTGTGTTAAACCGTCGTTCGTAACTTGGCTAGCGTAGTGACACCTCGGAATGTTTTTATGCTTCGCTTTTTAAATATTCAAATCGAATCACCCAAATTAAGTAGCCATAAACGGAATCAGCTTCCAAATTTAAATATTTCATTCGTGCTCACAAGAGCGCGTGCTTTGATTTGTGTGTGAACCCGTCCTTGTGTGGGTGCGTAGATGCGTTCGATGCAGTATCGATAAAATAGATATTTTTTTGGTATATACAACATTAATACCAGATTCGTGTATTTTAACTTACAAATAATCCAGCCTTTAATATAGCCGATATATTGTAACTGTTAGTGTATATAGTTATTATGAAACTTGAACTTGGCCTTGAAATGAGTATCATCAAGGCATTCACGCACGATGATAAATAATCTGTTTTGTAATAATTTGCATAATCTTGTTAGAGTCGCTTTCAATGCGTATAGAAAATTTATATTTTGATTATGTATTATAAATAGTGAATAAGCTTTGTGAATCAAAAGAGCAAAATTTATAATGAGGTAAATTATAAAGTGTGTTACAGTCGTCCATGACCTAGGAGAGTGAATGCCTCCTATTATTTGGACAAATTTTAAATTAAAGATTCAATTTATTAAATATTGTGTATGTATATTCGTTTGTTGTTTTAAGTACCTATGAATTATAAATATTATCTTTTTAAATAAGAGTTCATACTAGTTCAATATCTTCTACTAGCCTAGTCCTATCAAGATATGAGCGTACCAGTCCCTCAAAGGTCGGCAACACACCCGTAACCCCCTGGGCGTCGCAGGTGTCCATTTGCACTTTACTGCTTGCTCATTTGTCTCCTATCCCATAAAAAAATTATATGCAAAAGTAAATGTTATATCATTGTCGATATCGATAAATGTGCAACGTATAAAATGCCCATCCCTATTCCTTTTGTCGTAGCGCGCCGCGCGTTGATAAGGAAACATTTTAAATTAGTGAAGTTGGAGAAAAAAATATTATAAAATTTCATTTTTATTTATATTTTATCACACGTACAAAACGGGTAGCCGACCGCTACCACGGCCGATATAAATTATATCATTTTTCACTGCGACAACCCTAACGGGCGTAAAAAATGACGTCCCATTGAGTTCCAAGTTTGAAAGTTTTGCCGCGTTTTTTATTCGTTTCCGGGCGACGGAATTCCAATATTGAACTTCGGCATTTAATGAATATAGTTTTTACGTTTGCTTTTATATTCAAGATTCTGGAAAGTAATTAATTATCGTTGTCTACAGTTTTCATTAAGTAAAGATGTTACTTGTAACTAACCGTACTTGATTGGCACCTAAAATTAAATAGTGAATAAAATAGTTGTTTCGTGCTATTTAGGTAGCCATTTGACTTGGCTTGGCGAACTATTTGGCTACAAATAACTCTTTGGTCGTAGTTGTTTCACCTATGTGTTTAAAACTTCTTACCTGCATGAGTAACAAATGTGTTCTATATTTAAATATCGACCTTGATAATTTTACCATTCGGTTTTTTTGACGATGACCGGATCCACGTTACTAATAGCTTAAGAATTTCAATTGTCAAATTAGGTCAGGTTTTACGTGAAAACAAAAATGTCTACAATAATTACTATATTCTATCCCATATAGACGTTGATGAGTCTTTGTACATATATCTAGAACTTTTTCTATCGACATTATCAATTGCGCAATGAAGACAGTTTCTTGTTTCTAGTGATAACACCTACTATTATAAATAAATCTTTCTTAACTTGATTTTTTGTCTGCAATGGAAAAACCTCTTAAACTACTGATAAAAAATTAACGAACGACATAGGCCCACTACGCACTATCACAAATCAATGGGAGGATCTATGTAAAATGTTACAAAAACGGGAATAATATTTCCTTTGTTTATTACACTACAGCTTCGAATTAAAAAAAAATAAAGTTAATTTATAACGTTACGATCGAATTAACGCAGGTGACACCGCAGGGCCCACCTATTATGCAATAATCTTGGTACACTTAAATACAAATTCGTAATATTATCGCACCGTCTTACCCCTTGTAAATGAATAGGTCGGAATGTCCGTTAATCCTTGCAGAAGTCACACAAGGGCCTATATTGAGTTACCGGCAGACAGACAGAGACAATGTAGTAATCACTATAGAGGTAAATTACTAATAGAGTCATTATTTGTTTATACAGATAAAGACAATAGATTAATAAAAATTAGACTGGCAAAAAATTGAATTTCGAATTCACACTTTTTTGTATTTCAATTGTTTTTACTAATTTAGAAACTTTTTTGTGATGATTGTGGACATTGAATACAGATTATAAATTACCTACCTACTGTAGAAATTAGGACGCTCATTACCTAATTGTCTGTGAATAATCGGTAAAACAGAATATTCGTCTATTATGGTTCTCTTCATGAGGTTATCAATAAGACAATGTATTTAGCGTTTAAGTTTTATAATTATTTTTACAAGGCAGCTAAAAATAATATTTAATTGTTTTACTAAGTTACGATTTTAATTACGATTACGATTTTAAATCCGATAGCGGTTGAAATTACTTAACGGAATTCTTTTGGAATATGATTCTGGGTTAGGTGTTGTGCTGAAATTCCAAGTTGGAATTTTTTAATACCTACAATTGGTGAGCAAATTATTTGAATAATTTTATTTATACAAGCATTTGTTTATAGTTCCGTCAGAATGTGGGACAATTTAGAGACTGGGCGCTATATATTTATCTTACAGAGTATTCATTCTTAAAACATAATCATAAATTCATTTAATATCCGCAAACTATGAATTTTAATTCGTACATCAATTAACCCGTTGCTCATTTAAAATTAATGTTATTCAGACAAAACATATCGTAAAAATACCATTAAAAAACCAATTTTTCAAAGCACACGTAATAATGACGAAACCTCTGATTTTAATGAAAATTATAATTATTTGATAATATAAACATCTTAATTATATGACAGTAATATAAAAATGTAAAAGTTCAGTGAAGAATATACTCTATGACAAGGAGGGAAAGTTTAAATTTAACTGTGCCTCAACTTTGATAAATGACAAATCTAATCGAACCTTCGACAAATTATACGAATATTTAGCGATGACATTCTCTATGAGCTGTCACTTTTATAATTGGAAGACGAAGATAATGTATGAATATAAAACGGTAACCACAGAACACACAAATTCAAGTTAGGCCGAATGTGCGTTTGTCATATTTTTTTATATAACTTGGCAATTGGACAGAAGAGAGTATAGACACATTGCTAGATGGCTTGCAAGTGCGTTGCGTATTAAGAATTGGTACGCTCTTTTGAAGGAACCTATATCGAATAGGTTCAGAAATACTTCAGTGGGCAGCTGTTTTCAGATAGACGTCGAGGTGATACTAATATAATCTAAGTTTAATTAACATAAGAGTATGTCTTATCGTTTTTCCATCTTCCCATGAACATAGAAAGTCCATTGGTGCATAGCCGGGGATCGAACCTACCACTTCAGGGATGAGAGTTGCACGGTGAAGCCACTATGCCAACACTGGTCTGCTTTATATTGAATTATTTTAAGTGTACCTACTGTATTTCTGTCAATAAATAAAATAAAGTACTAATCATAACAACTAAATATACAGTAAATAACAACTTCTTAATAAAAAGAAAATTAAAAAAAGTTTGATTGCTGTGTCAGAGTACCTTTAACGCTGGCAGCATTTCCTCGCTGTATTGCGATACTTATTCGTTGAGCGAAGAAAGCAACAGCTCTGGGGTCACCGGTACTATCTACCAGCCACCAACTTAAATCTTTAATTAGCGCCTGTGCACTTGAACCCCACAGCCCAAGAGGTTCTACTCTAAAGAACAAATTTTCGATTAAAGACTTATATTTGAGCCGTTTATTATTTTCCTGTTCTTTTAAATACTCCGAGAAATGAATAAACGTGACTCACATTTATATGCGACAAATCGTATATTTTACTTAAAACTAGAAAATTTCACCACAAGGCTGTCTATTAAATAGCTCATCACCATAAATTAGTTGGAATATTGAATTTGTTGTCATCGCGAGCCATAAACTCTGATGGCCCGCGTCTGGAGGTTCTATGACACCTCGCTGGACGCTCGTTAAACTTTCTGTATTATTTATTAGGGTTCTCTAACAATAAATAAGTGTTGCCAGCGTTAAATATCCAAACTTTATAAATTTGTTTTAATTTTCTTTTGACGTGACAACGTCTTATAATTCGATGGAGCCGGCTGCACGAAAAAACATGACGCATGCGGCGTTACCTCGCCCTGAGTCGTTTCATTTAAGGCTTGAAGTGCAAGCGAGAGCGCGGAACGAGCGACAAAGAGGCACAATCGGCCTCCGCGTTCGGTGGCGTTCATTCGTTAAAAATTGACATAATTGTATTTATGCGTACAAATAAATGTAACTTGATCAATTCAATTGTGATTTCCATTTACCTCCTCTATATCCTACAAAATATCTATACAATAAAATTTTGAAAAATGCAACCATTCCATCAGTATTTTCTTATGACGTTGTCACGTTCAACTATCGTCAGTAAACCGACGTTACAGACAACCGATTTTATTATTACAGTTAAGAATATTGTAAATACTGTGTATTTTAATATTTTAATTATTATAATTATTATGAAACGCAATATAACGAATATTTTACGTGTTCAAAGGCGTTATCAAAGTCACTCTGAAGTATGGTTAACTTAGTACGTACCTATTTTTCGGGCCCTAAATCGAATTGATTCAGAAATACTTAAGTGGCCTGTTCCAAAGGCAAAAATTGCTGTAACGATCAGTTATGGAACGACGGACGTTGAGGTGATACGGATGGTAGTAATTCGTATTCTGCCTCGACGTCCGATGATGAAACTCCATACATGTTTTCATTCCTGTAATTCATACAAACAGATATAAGTTATAAACGTAAGATACCAATTATTAATCCCATCCTTAAATAATGAAGAAAATAAATACTAGGAAGTCATGCTCCTAAAATACAGGTACAACACAACGAACCTGGGACATCTGAAACTTGTTTTTATTATTTCTTTTTATACGGTTTATTCATGACAAAATTGGTCTACCCTACCCACACTAGGTAGCCCCTGTGTTGTGTTTTCAGTCACATAGTTCTTCAGTAGTACATGGTGAATATTTAAGAAACCGAAGTTATAAACAAAAAAAAATTAGGAAAAAGTTGTTTGTTAAACCTAATTAAAAAATCGTGTAAGCTCTAAAGTATGCGTGTATGTATGAGTATGTGAAAAGGTGTGCGTGTACTGTATTTGAGGGTGTGGCTGAGAGTTATATCGCTGTGTCTGGGTTTATTTTTGCAACCTCATAGTCATGCCAAAACATAGTAAGCTAGAATCGAATTTCAAATCGGCTAGTTTACCGGATTGGTAAGTAATAGACCTGGGATCATTAACTAATTATCACGCGGTTATATTAAGATGGGTGTGAATAATATATGTAACAAAATATTGTAAACTATTTTAAAAGAGTAAGTGTGGAGTTTCTTGCCCATTCTTCTCCACACGAAACTACCTTTTGGAAGGGCAACTAGAATATCTTTATATTTTTTTTTTTGAAGTTAAAAAGTGCCATTTTAGATGGTCTAATTGAAATAAACGATTTGACTTTGACTTTGACTTTGACTTTAAGCTGCTTAAAAGACTTCGTCGAAATATATTAATGAGTGGGTGACACCCAGAAAGAACAGAAGCAAATTTTTTACCTGGAATTTGAAAATAATATTCAGAAATAGCTCCATCGTTTAGTGATTAGACTGAAATGAAATTTTTGTCTTTGAAAAGCTAAATTTAAAATTTATTAATGTTACGTAGGATTGTACAATGCAGGAAAATTTTACGCATATTTAAAAATGGTGCTAGCTTTGTCAAACGAAATTCCCGTAGGTATTCATAAAACCTAAGTATTTGATCTTTAGTTCAAAAGAGCAATCAGAATAATTTAGTTATTATAAATAAGGGATAAATGTATACGAACTGTGTATGATACAAACATGTGAATAAATATATAAAGACTAACATACAGCATTCGTTTCATATTCATTCTTGTAAATTATAAATATATCTTATAACGATTTTCGGGTTTACTGTTCGTATGCTGGGACTGTCATGGCGCTGTTTAGTTCATCTAGAATGGTTGCTGATGCGCAAATCGATGACTTCTACGCTATCTATCGGAAAACCTATGCCTACGACCGCCCTGAATGGTTAGTAAGGGTTTACCAAATTATTAGACTCTTGGGCGTGCACAAGTGCACAGGCGCTAATTAAAGATTTAAGTTGGCGCCAACTATCGTGCCGGTGATCCCAGAGCTGTTTCCTCGCTCAACGAATAAGTCCACAGGGACCCAACTTTGTTTTAATTTTTTCTTTATCAATTTATTATTATTACTATGTAGGTATAAAAATATTGAATGAAATTGATTCTTTTATTTTATAAATTTGGGTCCGAAATGTTTTTAACTAAACGTTGTGTCCATATATTCTAAACGCAAGGGTCCCACATCGCACCGACGCACGCTTAGCCGCTCCGAAGTTATTTTCTAATCTCGCGCGATTGTTATAGCCGGTAGATTTAATGTGTTCAGTAGCTGTTGGGTTATTTATTGGTCGATCAATTACGTATCAGACCGAAATTACGTTAAGAAGGCGAGTTTTATTACTACACCTGCGGTACCACGGGCCTGAATATATTAAAAAGGACACAAGGAGTGCACGTTAGTCTTTAGTTAAACAATGGTCAGTGAAAATATAGAACACAAGACCAATGTCTTCCCCATATTTTTTTCTTTCCATAAAAGTTTGTTTTTCTTTTTTGATTATTGTTGAAGTGAAACTTTTTTAGGCGCATGAGGGTAAATTTTTACGGAAACGTCACGAAGATGTGCAGCGTTTTGTCGAAGAAAAGGGAGAGAGCGATTGAGACCGATTGAGAGAGAGTGAGAACGATTATAGAAATTCCATTTTTAAAATTAAAATTTCGTAAAGAGAATTTATGAAATATTAGTATTTTATATTTTATGCAAAATTATTAATTGAAATATCAAATGACAAATTGTAAAATAAATGCCACGTGTTCTAATCATCGTAGAATTAAATTTAAAAAAAATTATAATTTGTATTAATTTTCGACACTTTTAATATTTTAATAATAATTAAATTTCTACCATATCTTCATTTTTCTCTCCCTCAAGTCTCGGAAATCTAAAGTTTTAGATTTGTATAAATATGAACAAAGTCTTGTTTATATTTATAAAATTAGTTTACCAAAGAAGTGTCACTTCTGACATGTGTACCTACTTTGTACGCACTACGTACGCACTTTTTTTATTATTTTGTCTATGTCTGTGTTTCGTTAGTAATAAATGTTATATCTATTGTCTATTAGAAACTGTGAGTAGTGTTATGTGACATTTTCTTATGTTAAATAACGTTAATAGTTTAGACTAATCATGTTTAAAAAACTGTGGTTTATTCTGAAACATGGTAATTATTTTCTATTCCTTTTGATCGTACAAAAAAGGATAAAATCCATTAATGTTGTGTCCCGCAACTCTTCAAGAGCATACATTTTTGTGATTGTTTTTTGTATTTAGCAGCAGTGTTGGCCTAGTGGCTTCAGCGTGCGACTCTCATACCTGAGGTCGTAGGTTCAATCCCCGGGAGTGCACCAATGGACTTTCTATCCAAGTGCGCATTTAACATTCGCTCGAACGGTGAAGGAAAACATCGTAAGGAAACAGGAAAAATGTCTTAGACCCAAAAAGTCGACGGCGTGTGTCAGGCACTGGAGGCTGATCACCTACTTGCGTATTAAATTGAAAAATGATCATGAAACAGATACAGAAATCTGAGGCCCAGACCTAAAGAGGTTGTAGCGCCACTGATTTTTTTTTGAGATTAGGACCGTGTCTGCTATACATTATGGTATTTGAAAGACAACAATAGTATCATCAGCAATGCGATATAATTATGCTTGACAGTATTTTACACTAAATTGAAGCTTATATAAGCATTTGTTTGTTTGTATGTTAAAACTTATGAGCTTCTTTAAGCTGGGAAGCATCAGAATAAAATGAGACAAAGCAATTTCTTTAATAGGATTTTCTTGTATTTGGATATAAAATGCGACCTGTCCTAGACTGAATTTTTATTTTAATATTTTAAAAATAAATATAGATAGCCTTCAAGTGATGTATGTAGAATTTATTTTTGAGTGTTTTTCGTTGCATTAGTAAGCGAGCTTTTAAAACGCAAAACACACGTTATAAATTTCCTTAATTATTATCTCAAACACTATTGTTTACTATAGACAATAACCAAAAACCACAGGTAATGATTTACTAAGAAATGCATAAAACATTGATAATCTGTACTACCGAAGATAATAAGGAATGGTTTGCCACTATTCAATCTATTGTTTGAAATAAATGAACAGCTTATCTAAATCTTCATGAATACTGTCGCTTATATTATTGTGGGAACAATTTCAATTTTTACCTGCTAATTTGTTTTAACTATTTCTGGTCACTTGCGCTTTTCAGGTTGTTATGGAGACAAGAGAAAAACATTTTCTGTAGTAGAGTGGTTAAAACGTTTTAAAAAACAAAACAAACCAGTGACGTTACAACCTTTTTAGGTCTGGGCCACAGATTTCTGTATCTGTTTCATGATAATTTGTCAATCAACACAAGTAGGTGATCAGCCTCCTGTGCCTGACACACGCCGTCGACTTTTTGGGTCTAAGGGAAGCCGGTTTCCTCACGATGTTTTCCTTCACTGTTGGAGCGAATGTTAAATGCGCACATGGCAAGAAAGTCCATTGGTGCACGGCGGATGGAATCGAACACAACCTCAGTGATGAGAGTCTCATGCTGAAGCCACTAGGCCAACACTGCTTTTATACATATACATTGCATATATCAGAAATATGCACATAAGACCTTAAAAAAAGTTGAATCTGTATATACAGGGTGCCAAAAAGTCGTGATCAATCACGCAAAAAATTGTTCTACGAGGAGGTTCTAAGGTCAACCCCTGCAGAGTTATGATTTATTTTGGTTTTATATGAAAATTGACTTTTTTACTAATTCTTCTTAAAATTCGAAAATATCTACATTCTGTATCTTTCTCATAATATCCACTAGATTGGTACTGATGAGTTCTTGCGTTCGACATACTATTTATAGTTGTTTATTGAGTGTATTCAAGATAATATTAAGTGATACGATATAACATTTTTTCAAATCATAAATTTTTCTTTACTTTGGACCCCACTGCCTGAAAAAAATCTCCACCGAAAAGTGTCCTCTGTACTACAAAGTTTTGGCGCATTTAATAGGGATTCTGAAAGGAGGTAATACACGGGCCATGAGTCGCTCTAATATCTTTCTAGGAAGAATTACAAACAAAGATTGTGAAATAATAATTGTATTAAAACAATTATTTCTCAATGGTTGTTTGTATGAAACAAAATATTTTACAATAAAAGATGCTCAAAATTCCTGACTCTGACCATAATACTTAATCTGCACGTTCTAATCAAATTCCTACGTAACCCTACAGCCATCTGTCAAATTTTTTGAATCTAGTCCGATTCACACAATACTGGTCCCATGTAGGTAAATAATTTATCATAAGTCCGAATCCTTGTTGTTTTTTCTGTCCTAGAAAGATATTAGAGCGACTCATGGCCATGTGTAATACCTTTTCAGAATCCCTCCCATGAAAATGCGCCAAAACTTGTAATACAGGGTCCCCCACTTTTCCCCGGTAGAGTAATTTTTTTCACAGAGGGGTCTGAAGTAAAAAAAAGTTTTGATTTGAAAAATTATATCATATAACTTAATATTTCTTCAATACACCTCCAATAAACAACTATAAATAGTATGTGTCAAGCGACCCACCCATCAGCACCAATCTTGTGGGTTTTTTTAAAAAATTTACGGGTTTTTTTTTTTTAGAACTCATCAGCACCAACCTTGTGGTTTTTTTTTAAATATTCCCTTTTTTTTTTTTTTCGAATTTTAATAAGAATTAATAAAAAAAGTCAATTTTTCTTATAAAACGCAAAAACAAACATAACTCTGCGGGGGTGGCCCCAAAAACCCCCCCCCAAAAAAATTCCCCCCCCCCCCCCCCCCCCCCTTTAACCCTCCCCCTGATTTTGTTTGATCCACGACTCTCGTGGCCACCCCTGTATAACCCTCGCTGTCAGTGCGAGCACCACGAAAGTCCGAAACCATTTTATTGATTTTTTATGAAATTGTGTGTATTCGCATTCGTAAGTTGATCCCTTGGGTATTACCCAAAATATTTTTTTCTTCATGATTTGGAGTTAAAACATAGGTACATGTAGCACCTAACCTCCATTGTTTAATGATAATTATTAGATATTATATTAATTTTAATAATCTTATCAAACAAAATTTTGCCATATCAACTAGTAATAAACACTATATTTGGAGGAATTTAATATTATTCTTAATTCAATAATAAATTACCTTAATCATTTCTTACGTAAAAGGCTTTTTAATTGTGCAATTTATATGAACTAACATGCGAGAAAGCTAATTAAATTTGCTAAAATTATAGATAGAAAGATTTTTTTTGGATCAATATTCATCTAGATATACCACAAACGGTCGTGGGTGGCCAGTATCTAATACTAAGGTATTTATTGCCTGTTCAGAGTTTGCATCAAATTGTATCTATCGACCTATGATAGCATTCGATATAGGCTAGTTTCCTAACTAAATCTCATCTAAAGTCATCTAAGTTCGTTCCTAATACTTGAATTATTTAATAAATATTCAAAACACTTCCAAAAACAATAAAACAGAATTGCTACAAATTATTAAATTAAGTACGAATGCGTGATTAAAGCAAAGTGGTTAAAAAATCTAGCACGCGCCGTATTGTGCGTGACCGCCCCCATAAAGTCTAAACAAAAGCTTCAGAAAGCACAAATTCGCTTAAACAATGCGACCACCTACAAAGATCACGCCTCTTAACACCCACATCTTAACTACTAATTTCGTCTCAGCTAACAAAAACTGTCCTCAAGAATCTATTAGATAACAAACGTTATCGCTTTCCTTTATACCTGAAAAATCGTGGTACACGGTGGGGCGGCGACGCGAGGGGCATTGACGTGCGGCAGTCTTGCCCCGGCCGCGGAGCGCTCTAGTGTCCATAGAACATTTCGAATATCGAATTTTGAACAGTGGCCTGTACAGACAACGAATTTAATCATAGATAATAAATTTTATATATAATTTGACAGCTCGTTTCGCGCTCAAGGACAGTGTAATTACGAATTTTTGGAAATTGTGAGTTTCGATAAGATAGGACGTATTTGTAACGTGTTGGTGTAATCGATCACTCTGAAAGTGCAAAGTTTTATTTTGTGTGGTGGTTTTGGATTTTGGTGGTCACGGTAAGTTTACATATTATTTTGAGTTTGAAGGATTTTAAAACATTTGACATTTGTTTGTTATGGTTAGTGTAGGTTATATAAACGTTGTCAGTGTTTCTACCCTCTTAATTTCGATGTTTACTAAATTGTTATTCATTTATTACAGCAATTGTAACGATATAAACAATCGTATAGGCCAACAAAGTTTAGTAAACCTAATTGGTATGAAACATTAGAAAATTGTGTCAAGTCTAAATAAATTAATAATGATTGTTTACGCTGAATTCCATTTAATTTAAATTAAATTTTATAAAAGAATATATATTTAGTGAAAATATAATACTCAAATCGCAAAGCTAAGAAAGTAAGCTTAGGAATTAAAAGATTGCCGTGAGCGAGTAGGCCTAAATATTATAATCATATGTTTGACTTTGTTAGATCTATATGTTATATATTTATAGTTAGTCTACACACTTTTTAAACATACAGTTAGTATGATCATAACTAAATAATTGATTTTGTGTCTACGAAAACGTTTTATTTATCCAGATTTGTTAAGCCTTTGACAAATTTAAACTAACTTTAATTATAAAAAACAAGTCCTTCAGCGGGGTTTATACTACTAATTAGTTCCCGTTTTAATAGTTAAAATTTAAATTTTTTTACCGACCTTTTGGTTTTTATTTTTAAATTATAAACTTATGTAATATAACTTTTATCAAGTTAGCTTTAAGTATACATATGTTATAGACCTAAAGCCGAAGCCGGGGGCTTATATTAGTATAATAACTTGATTTTATGTACAATCATTTATCGATAGACTAAATACCTGTTAATCTTTTGATAAGGTATCTATTCAGGTGAGCGTTCTACCGTTCGGGCAATATTTTTAAGTTGTTATCATATTTTTCTTCAAATCATTGTTAAATGTAATTCTTAAATCTTATACTTATAATTATCAAATCTGTTGTGTATAATTTATACAACTAAGTATATTAATTATACATGTTTGATACTCATCTAAGCTTAGCTATAGCTAAGTATTGTTCAGCAATTTTTGTATTATATTTAAGTTATTACAACATACTTCAAACTGATAAATGACTAAGAAGGATGATAACACAAGTGATGTTACCTATAACCTACTTATCTCATAAAAGACGCTACAGCTTATAATGAAGTTTTCAATAAGGCAGTATTATTCGAGTCAGTAAATGTATTAAATTGTGTACATAGTAAAAAATCCCTTTCCCGCCGTCTAAGTACTGATGTACCTACTAGTTTCTGGCGCGTCGGCTAAAGCACCGAAACATTTGTTTTAGTCCTACCTAACCTCATTACGTGTTACTTAATACCTACATATATAAGTTAACATATTCGTATGTTTTTTGGTAAATATCTTTTTATATCTGATATCCGGTTATATTTCTTAATCAAGCTTTACAAGCCGTGAAATATCATATACTTCATCGGTATGAACTTTGATATAGGTACCTACTTCATACATTTGCTTTGAAGCGCTGAAAATTTAATTCCCGGAATGAACGGCAACACACCAGCTAGCGTCGCCATTGCGGTTATCACTTATTTAAAAGTGTTTTCGTTTGCCGTCTGTCACATGAAACAATCGTAAATCTGTGGGTATGCTGAAAAGAAAATCTTTTTTGCTGATGAGAGCAATTTAGTTATATGTGTGCTATTATTATATACAAAATGA
Source organism: Pieris macdunnoughi (assembly GCA_905332375.1). Lineage (NCBI taxonomy): Eukaryota > Metazoa > Arthropoda > Insecta > Lepidoptera > Pieridae > Pieris > Pieris macdunnoughi. Next base: position 794,091 of record CAJOBZ010000041.1, read on the forward strand.
TTAGAATTTAAAGATTGTGCTGCTTAGAAAATGTTACACGCGAATTAACGCCTTAACATACGAATTAAGTTGTAAAAGGTATAAAACCAAGCTAGTACAGTTGGTACCTACGAAGTTCAGAAGTGAAACTTGTGGTGAATGGTCGAATTTGAATTCGTGAATGCTGATGATGATGTTAGTTATTTCGACTATGTTTTATTATTCATTAACTATTTATTACTTAAGATATCATGTGGAACATGGTGTAATGGTTGCAGTTCCTTACAAACATTGTGTTAAACTAAAAACTTGGCGATTAAAAAGAGTGGCGCAGAGTTTATTGCCAGTTCTCCTCTTCCGTTCTACGCCTTAGATTTGAGAACTGGCAGTAAATGTAAAATTAGAAACATTTAGAATTTAATATGTATTTCTTTTTGGCGTTCATTAGTGTACATTAACGGATTCCTATAGGCAGACAGATTCTTGGAATAGGATTATTTTTAATACTTTGTTTCGCGTAGTCATATTGTTTAAGCATCTCAAAATTTGTTAATTACAGTTAATCCGATTAGTGTAGGCCTATATTTTAAGTGCATTGTTAATCTATTTTTTTTACTGAAATTAATTTTCGGATGATGGTTACCATTTATTTAAATGTAAAGTCATTCGTATAATGTTACAGTAATTAATACGTGTTAACAAACATACTAAACACATTCACTTTAAAAAGCAACATATACCTTAAGTATATATTTTTCTCGGGAATCATTTTATAATATAAAATACCTAACCCGCCAAACATCCGCAATCAAACCTTAACATTTATGGTAATATCTAACAGTACGCAGGGGGCGCGAGGGCGTGGTCGAGACACGCCTTACACCCCTCGACTACCCTTTTAAATAACGAAGTTCATACAAGTTTCGTAGTTCAGCTGAAATCTTGATATATAAACTGGGCTATAGTAAGGAATAAACTAGAAACGTATGTTTATTATTTTAATATTTATTTACACAGAAAAAAATACATAAAAATATTATAAGGGCTGCAACAGGTGGCCTTACCGCTAACAAGTGATCTCTTCCAGGCAACCCTAGTACCTAAGAAAAAGCTAAAAAAAATTATATAATGGGTAAAGTTGGTACCTTAATATAAAATAATAAAAAAACATAAACATATTATAATAAATAATAAAATAATTATAACATATTAAGAAAACTGTGGCCAAGATTACTATACAGCTTAGTAGCGACTGGATTATTTCAATAATGATATGCCGATTTCGTCTAATTAACTATGTTCGTTAAACTAATGAATATTGCATCATATTTGATAACAGTGTATTTCGTTATTGATAGTAAATACCAGGACATACGGAGCTCTTCGCAATACTATATAATTTGCATTAATCAAATGATTTATTCATATAGGTAACACAATTTTTATTTAAGAACGCAAAACAATATCATCCTCGTACGTAAGTGAAAGGCAAAATTTTGCCTAATCTGTGCTTGTCACGCTTGGATATTTGTGTCTAATACATTCTATGTACCAGCTTTAATATAGACAATAGAGGCTTAAGCAAAAATAATGCATGTAAAATTGACTACTGGAGTTATCTCGATTTGGATACCTAATTAAATTCGTTAACCGTATCCAATGGTGAATAATTATTTCAGATATAATTCATAATTAATTATATGATAATTTTCTCGTTAATTTCATACATTGATAGCAATATCGATTATGTATACATTGAATATTGAAAAAACGTAAACATTTTAATTAGATTTCGATATTCACTAAAACTTATTTTTATTATAAGAATCAGAAAAGTAATAAACTAGAATAATTTGATTTAACGAAATTGCGACAATTATTTTGTCTATCCGATTTTGGTCATTTAAATATAGAAGTTGACAATTGACATTAGCAATAAAGTTCGAAGAAATTACTACCGATAGAGGCATAGATAATAAATATTGTAGAATATAAAATCTGGTTTATTTAAGGATAATCTCAGGATAACATAATAATCTGGCAATATAGTCGAATTATGCTTGTTATTGGTTTATCAACTTTAAATTTCTGTAATTGCGACATTGATAAAACTTGCTCAATGTCTCGCGATAATAAATGATAGGAAAGATGGATGGATTTGTAATTGTTTTTGTGTTTTTCATTTGCCTCACATGATTGAATATACATATTTAATTTATTGTGTGCAACACAAAATTATTCATAATTTATTAGCGGGGCCACTAGAGGGTCTTATGGGCTAAGGTTCTATTGGCTGTAGCACCTGTACTATATTTTTATTTAGATTAAAAAACAAGTATTAGGTATTTCGATGCCATGAAAATGAAAGTAACTTTTATAAATAATACAGTGCGATAATTAAATGTAATTTAAAACATTTGTTACATTGGAATTCAGACCCGAATTATAGCCTCATAATAGACGTTACATTGTATAGATACAAATTATTTCGCCTACTATCATTAAAAAAAGATAAATATGTACGATATTGATAAAATAAAATGAATGATTTCCTTTTGACAGGAATTTTATCGTCGTAAGTATGATTTAAATGAATTTGCGATGATTTTTATTAATCAAGACCATATATTTGAAGTCATTCTACACATTTCTGACAAAAAACAAGCACTGAAATTACGTATAATAAGGAATGAACGAACTATTTATCTCTTCTATATAGTTGCTACCATACATATTTAGTGACGCTACAACCTTTTCTGGGCGTCAGATTTCTGTATCTGTTTCGTAATCATTTGTTTTTTTCTAATAGGCCTTAGTGATTAGAAAAATTCTGTCTATGGCATTCCAGACGCAACCAAAAAAAAATCAGTGGCGCTACAACCTCTTTAGGTCTGGGCCTCAGTTTTCGGAATCTGTCTCATGAACATACGCAACCTTACCCCCTCTTCATAAACGACATCAGTGTGATAGCACCATTCTTTATCTTTTGTCTCTACCAAATTATTTTAAATGTCTGATGAGACACGTAACCAACAAATGATGGTTTTGTACTTTCCAACTAACGATAAGTAGGTATGTATCTTATCATCTATAGATAATTTTATTTAATTTAACAAAAACATATGTTCCAAAACGTCCCTCAGATGCCCTGTATCCATTTGTCTAGTTTGCACCTTTGTATTTGTATCCATTTTCGTCATTAAGATGTCATGTGAAACATGGTGCAATGGTTGTAGCTCCTTACAAACGTTGTATAAAACAAAAGACATGGCGATGAAAATGAGTGGCGGAGAGTTTATTACCAGCTCTTCCTCCGTTCTACGCCCTTGATTTGAGAACTGGCACTGGTGTCGTAAATAAGTTTTAATTATTTTTTTTAATCAATCGATCTCTCCCTTTTTGTCGACAAAAACACTGCACATCTTCGTGATGTTTTCGTAAAAAAATTCCCTCATGAGCCTACAGAAGTTTCATTTCAATAAATGGTTTTTTGACTTACGAGGTTATCATTCGAGGTTTATATAGAGTAAAACCAAAATCCTTTATTATTTAAAGCACCCAAATGACCCAGCACGTTTAGAGCGGTGTTGCCCGACGTGATTGTTAAGAATTCGAAAATTTATTAAAATTATTTGGCATTTGAATTATGTTTTCAATCTGCATAATTTGTGGGCTATGTCTTTTTTGCGAGAGTGTTGGCCTAGTGGCTTCAGCGTGCGACTCTCATACCTGAGGTCGTAGCCTCAATCCCCGGCTGTGCACCAACTTTCTTTCTATGTGCGCATTTAACATTTGCTCGAACGCTGAAGGAAAACATCGTGAGGAAACCGACATGTCTTAGACCCAAAAAGTCGACGGCGTGTGTCAGGCACTGGAGGCTGATCACCTACTTGCCTATTAGATTTAAAAATGATCACGAAAGATTCAGAAATCTGATGTCAAGACCTAAAGAGGTTGTAGCGCCACTGATTTATCTTATACTTACTATATTTTTGTCTTCTATAACATTACATATAAATAATTTCGTTGTTTTAGCGGTATGAGCTTCTCTGTACCATTTGTCCCATTCCGATTTCGTCTGACTTTTTCTGACTAACTTCTTTCCTGATGTGAGATAGTGATATCTTTACGTGCCTATTCCATGTGAGAAAGCGATATCTACGTTTTCCATTTCAGTCCGCCGCCTCTTTTGCTAACTCCTATTTTAATTAAAATAGTATAATTGTACTGACTTAGTATTACGTTACTATAAAACGCATCTCTTTTCATCACAGCATAAATACAATTTGACAGAAAGAGACGAAAGTACTTTAGCTGAGTGTAATTAGACTTGTTTTAGTTTTAAAGAGGGTTAAAATTAACATGATAAAAATAAAATATCTTTATTATGGAACATAAGATACCTACATGTATCACTTATTCCACGTCATTAAATTTGAATTTGTAGGCATCCCTACTCATCGGCAAAGAAGACAGAGGTTGAAGGCCGAGAGAAAAAGCCGGCGTAAAAACTCTCGGTACTCTTTTAAAACAGCAAATCATCAAACAACACTTATTTAAAATATTTTTTTTTCTTTAATACATCTCTTAAATTTATTGAAAGGCAGATAAAAGAGAGATGAGATAGGTAAGTATGCTGGGTAAGGCGAACTCTTATCTTACGTAAGGAATATTCTTTTGACTTTTCTTGCGTAAGGAATATTTTATATCCAAGGCTCTAATTGGATTCAAAATTGCTGACTCAGCATTTCTTTTGTGATCACCACAGTTTAAGTAATTGGTAGTAATGAAATAGAAATGTTAATGTTAATACACAAACACTTGTACACATATAAACTAGTTTTATCTGATTTGAAAATGATTACTCTCGAAATATAATTATAAATATTAATTGCCGTTATACACTCCATGTTTTTTTATGTGTATATGTCTTAAATGCTTACACCGCTATTTTTACCACTGAAATGTTAAACGCACTGCGTTACGCATAAACATATATGTAATCACTAATAGTGACTTTGACTTTGATTCGAACAAGCTGTTTTTATAACCTCAAAATTTGAACTCGAAATATTCACAAATTTATTATATAAACAGTAATTTAAATAATTATAGGTCGTTTGATTTTTCTGTGGGATTTATCTTTGGGCTATTTTTTATTGATACCCTGTGGAAAATGTAGATAAAGTAAATAAAGGTCAATGACCTTTATTCGCACAAGAGACGTTAGTTTCTAAGATCCATATTCTAAAACATATAAGTCATAATGTCGACTTGAACACTGTCAAACTTCACATAGAAAAAATGGTTTGGTGGTTCATAAAAGGATTTAAGTTTGATTGACGTTCTAGAATACGGGCCTTATAAGTAAATCATTTTAACTTATTAGAGTTGGTAATGTAAGAGCAATACTTAACAATCAAAACGATACAAACATAATTTTATACTAAATGTTAATAATAAATTAAACAATATACAAAACCCTAAACAGAGTCATAGACAATGATTTTTTGCCAGGCAGATGTTACATCACAATAAATACGCCCTTTTAGCTCCCCGGGGCTTGTGACGCCCCGTGACGCCCCTTGTGCCACCCGTTTTAGGATAATAACGGTAATTATCTGTAGTGGATCGCATCGCTTGCCTGCGGTAAAAAATAAACTGTCAACGGACGCTCACATCAAACGAAATTTAAAATTAGAATATTTTCTTTATGTTTCTGTTTTCCTAAACACTTGCGATTTTATTGCTTTTTTTGCAATAGAATTGTTAACGAAACTAGAACTTAGCTCTCAAAAGAACTAATATTTCAGTTGTCAAAGTATAAGACCCCAAACTTTAAAATTAGAATCTTTTCTTTATGTATTCCTAAACACTTGCGATTTTATTGCTTTTTGTGCAATAGAATTGTTAACGAAACTAGAACTTAGCTCTCAAAAGAACTAATATTATCAGTAGTCAAAGTACCCCAAAATTTAAAATTCGAATCATTTTGTTTATGTTTCTGTTTTCCTAAACACGCGATTTTATCATTTTTGTGCAATTATAGAATTGTTAATAAATCTGGACATAAAGAACTAGTCTATAATGTTTTATTGTCTTGTTTATTTGCTGTGGTTTATCTCCTACCTTAATTAATTCAAATAAATTTTAATTAGTAGTCAAAACGGTTGATATGTGATGAGGTATCATGAAAATATAGGTGAAACATCTGCTTTGCCAACTATAGTAGGTATATACGTCAATATTAGGTATTTAATCAATAGTTATGATAAGACTTACTGAATCCATACAAAAATTGGTTAGTTTATGAGTAATAGTTATGTTAGTAGATGACGTTATGGCACTAGTGGGGAAAACCGGATGAACTTGCTTAAGACAAAGAGAAATGGGAAAAAATAGAGGAGGCTTTTACCCTAAAAGGGACCATAGAAAAACTATACCATAAAAAAAACTATTTTTTTTTAAAACTTATATTATATGTCCTAATCGATATGTTATTACATATAAGGTTATTTTCTTTACTTAGATAGAAATACAAATGTGTGTTAAATAAAAACCTTGCCATGAGTAAAATATAATCTAAATATTGGTAGATACGTCCTCATATGAGAGAGTATTCGTGACTACATGTTAAAGATTGCAATTTTTGTTTGATTAGGTTATGAAGTGGAGGTTTGACAGTGATATCGAATGAAGCGCATTCTACGATTCGTAGTCATTACGACTGGTCGGATATGGATACCGAGCGTGAATTAACAGCCCTCACACACAGTTTTGATACAATTGCAACCAACGATTGTTAATATCACGTCTCGAAACTATTCAGTACGATTGTACTGAATAATGGTGAGCGAATTTTGAACGCTTTCATTAGTCACGTAGTAACGGCCAATCTTTATAGCTAAAATAAAACTAATAAATAATATTCACTATTTAAAAAAAATCTATTTAGATTATTTTTTTTTATACAAATACTCGTATAACCTCAAGAACCGATGGAACTTCTTTTGCTTTGGATCATCACGTTACGGCGAGAACGAAGTCGCAGGGCACGACATGTCCTGCAGCGTGATAATGGAACGATTGCTGAATATATACTTTTAATCCTTCCCAGGGTTCCTAGGTTTTTTTGCTATTAAAAAAAATCAACAACAAAACTTATGAACGTCAAAAAAGAAATATATATTAAATGCTTCTAATTTTACATTTACTGCTAGTTCTCAAATCAAGGGCGTAGAACGGAAGAGAAGAACTGGCAATACACTCTCCGCAACTGTTTTTAATCACCAAGTTTTTTGTTTTACAATGTTTGTAAGGAGCTGCAACCATTACACCATGTTCCACATGACATCTTAAGTAATAATAATAAAGGGTGCGTGTACTTATGTACGCGCGTAAGAAGTTATACTTCTTTGGCATTATTAAAAATAGTTTTTGATTGCATGCAAATAATTAATTACAATTAAATAATCAAAGACTGGAAAAGGAGTCATCTATAGTCAATTAAGTTTAGTTTACATTTGAAAAATTAAATAAATAATTATTTATTATTATTCTCTTACATTAAGTGTAACATAAATTCTATTTAGTTAAAAGTATATATAATTATTATTTAGAAATCTCTACCAAACACTAAAAGTATGTTGTAGCTTTGGCATTTGCACAATATAAAATTAATAAATTTCTTTAAAAAATTAATCAAAACTCCTTTATTTGTTTAAAAGGTAAATGACAAATGTCATTATGGTCATTCAAAATTCTTGGCATACGAACTTCACGCATATTCTATTTCTTTTTACTTTAGTTGTCTTATTCCTATCTCGCTCGCGAGCTATAATCACACTCCCAATTTTGTGTCACAGTCGCGCGCGTCAAAATTCACTCTCATAAATTTTTCATAACGCGCCTAAAGAAGTATAACTTCAATAAATAAGGCATTGTGAATCAGGAGCACGCACATTCTCGTGTGAACAACATGCACATATTACACAATGCAAACAATTAATATGATTTCAATATAGTCTACATAAATAAATAAGAACGGATGTATGTACCTACTGCAATCGTGCTTCATGTCGGCGACATGATTTGTCAATGTTCAAAATGTTGATGCTTATTTAGCTAATTTCTGCCATACTTATAAGCCCCGTGTTTTACACAATCGAACGCTTTACATAAAACGCCGAATAATTTTTTTACTCCAAAATATTATCTAATATATAAAATTCTCGTGTCACAATGTTCGTTCCCATACTCTTTCGAAATGGCTCGACCGTTTTTTATAAACTTTTGTATGCATATTCATTAAGTCTTTTTAAACCCCGTCAAACAAAGTGATAAGGTGTCGAAAAAAAAATGTTATCCAAAAAAAATTACATTTTTTTTTTCAATTTTTGTATTTTGTGGCATTAAAAAATACATACAACCCTTCATTTTCGCCCCTCTTAATCAACCCATATTTTTTATTATAGTAGATAGTTATTTTCATTGAAATAAAAAAAAAATCTTAGAAATAAATACACGGCAAAACATCGTTTGCCGGGTCAGCTAGAACTATAAAAACTGAATATTCGTTATTCTGACCACAATATTCGTGTTGATTGGCAATAAATAATGTTAAAATGGCAGGGACATTACATAGGTCGCTTTGAATTATAACTTAGGTTGAAGCCTATATTAAATTCTATTGAGGACCTAGGGTTGCCACTTTTAATCTTTATAAATATTTACACATTCGATTGAAGCGTTATCTTAATGTAATAAGCGTAGTTTCAAGTAGTTTATTTACTGTAAATATAATAAACTATTATTATTTTTGAAGTTATACTTCTTTAGGCGCGTTATGAAAAATTTATGAGAGTGAAATTTTATAATGCGCGCGCACCCGTGACACAAAATTAGGAGTGTGATTATAGCGTGCGCGAGCGAGATAGGAATAAGACAATCTACAAGTAAAAAGAAATAGAATATGCGTGAAGTTCGTATGCCAACAATTTTGAATGACCATAATGACATTTGTCATTTACCTTTTAAACAAATAAAGGAGTTTTAATTATTTTTTCAAAGAAATTTAGCGATGCTTTTTGAATTATAATCAGAAGTGATTTAAATTTAATATTTAAACCAATACTAATTAATATTTGTGAAAAAACTGTGCTCATCAACCTTCCTAAGTGCTTCAATACAATTGAGGTTAACTATCCGTATGTATTATTATTATTATCGAGTAATGTTTTGATTAAAAAATTAACCACATTGTTTAATCAAAACATGTAATTTTTCTGATTTTATCTAGCAAATATAAGGAAAAGAGACAAAAAACAATTGATGAATCAGTGTTACTGCACTAAATTGAATACAAAAAAAGAGTTTTCATCTTATCGCTGTGAAACATCAAAAACTGGAGGTGGAACAAAGCCAAACTATTTTTAATATTGCCAAAGAAGTATAACTTCTTACGCGCGTACATAAGTACACGGACCCTTTTTTTTACTATTAATAAACTAAAAAACTTCTTAACTTTATAATATCATTGTATTGCCATTATTCTAAAAATATACTTAAGTCTATAGAACTATTTTTCAACATTCCTTAAATAGAGTTTATAATAACTTTACCTAAGTAACATTTATAGAAACTTGACACGGGTGGCCGACTTATAGATACTTTACGCAGACGCTGAAGCTATAAAAACATTTATAAATAACCGATCGCTTACGATGTCAAAAGAAAATGGAGATGTTATGTAACTTGCATCCAACTCCTATGTGCGAACCCTATTTCCAGGAACTTACTATAAACTATCCTAACACTACCGCAGAAGCCATAACATTATCTTGACACGAATAATATCTTGGCAGCATAGACTATAATAGAGTATAGAGTATAGATCTTTACAGCCATCCTTGTCTAACTTATGAATGTATTTTGACGTTATGAAACGACGACTGGAGTTGTTGAATATTACGTACTATTGAAATAATATACATTAACTATAAGGCTTCATACGTTTTATGAGGAAGCACTAAAATATTTTGAGTTAAAAAATTATCTATCAAAAGAAGTTTAATACTGCGCCTAATATTTTTCATATAATCATAAATATTTAAAAGAGTACCGAGAGTTTTTTACGCCGGCTTTTTCTCTCAGCCTACACCCTCTGTCTTCTTTGCCGATGAGTAGGGATGCCTACAGATTCAAATTTAATGACGTGGAATAAGTGATACATGTATCTTATGTTCCATAATAAACATATTTTTTTATTTTATTTTATTGAAATCTATGGTAACCAGTTTAGAATTATATGTAAATTGTCAGTTGACATTCAATGAAAGTTCGTATAAAAATCCGTTGGGCCCTTAATTTAAAAACAGAACACAAGTACGCTTCAAGGCGGGGATAGCCACTCCCCTATCCCATATACCCGTCCCTCTCTTAACCTCGCACTCGTTTATCGATTTGTTTACCGGCGCGGTTTGTAATATCCCCAGCATTGGCAATTTATAGAGGAAAACGATTCTTTGGAACCCAAGTGTTGACTAAGCCGTGTTTATAAAAAACTGAATCGTTGGTATCTTTGTGTAATAGTAGGACAGAAATATGTGAAGGTCTTTTTGAAGATTAATTTACTGCAGCACTTGATTTCAGCATTATATTGGTTTCAAATTTAAAACATTTTTATTTAACAAGAGACAAATGGGCTGGAAGTGATATTAAAGCTCATATGCAGTCATACATAAAGCACGCGAGAGCGTTTTCAGTTTTTTTGAAGTTATACCTCTTTAGGTGCGTTATGAAAAATTTATGAGAGTGAAATTTTACGATGCGCGCACACCGTGACACAAAATTAACAGAATGAAGTTGCTACGGCATTGGACATAGTTTAAAAACAACATTCGAATAATAATAGAATTTATGTTACACTTAATGTAAGATAATTATAATAAATATTTATTTATTTAATTATTCAAATGTAAACTGAACTTTATTGACTATAATGACTCCTTTAACCTTTTCCAGTCTTTGATTATTTAATTGTAATTAATTATTTGCATGCAATCAAAAACTATTTTTAATAATGCCAAAGAAGTATAACTTCTTACGCGCGTACATAAGTACACGCACCCTTTTTTTCAATTTATGCTCTCTTGAAGGACGCTAATTCGTAATGGTTCGGAAATAGGTACCTACCTTAACAGTATTTAACCATCAAATTGTCTTTAGATCTACATTGCATTTCTAAATAAATTAAAAATAAATCAGTGGCGCTACAACCTCTTTAGGTCTTGGCCTGAGATTTCTGAATCTGTTTTACGATCTTTTTTAAATCTAATAGGCAAGTAGGTGATCAGCCTCCAGTGCCTGACACACGCTATCGAATGTTTGGGTCTAATACATGTCGTGTTTCCTCACGATATTTTCCTTCACCGGTCGAGCAAATGTTAAATGCGCACATAGAAAGATAGTCCGTTGGTGCACAGCCGGGGATTGAATCCACGACCTCAGGTATGAGAGTCGCACGCTGAAGCCTAGGCCTACACTGATCTAAATTAATTAATCAGTTCAATCACAAGAAGCCACAAATACCTATTGATGAATGAATACCATATCCATTTTCTAAATTAATTTTCGGAACAAAGAACACGTGTCGCTGAAGGGTACAAAATTAAGTCTTATTATTAGAGTCGCATAAATACTGTGTCGGTTTGCCAATGCAATGGATTCTAATCCACGTAATACTTTTAGACAGACGAGTTTTATTTTTATTCCAGAGACAAAGTAAACATTAACCAAGAAGGTTATATTTCGGTATGATACTTATTTAAGAAAATGTTACTGGCCACTTAGACTTTAGAACGAAAAAAAGTTTCAAATTAAATTCCACAAATACTTTTTTTGCACAGGACGTACGTACATCCAGCATAAAAAAAATCCTAAATCACTGTTCTATAAAGTGTGACAAATATATTCTAAATAATTAATCGTATGTGCATGAATATTCAATTATTGCTTTTAATAACTGACTTTCCCATAATAGACTCACTCCCCAAATGAAATTTAATAAGCATCAAATGTACGAGAAAATCGCTTATAAATAATAAGAAGCTATAAAAGATCTATTAGCTGTTCGCTACCGCATCCTCAGTAAACTAACATGGTCCATTAGCAGACCCCTGCGGTACTCCCTGCGGGAAATGATTGGGCTAAGTTATAAGCGTAGATTTAAAAAAAGAGGAAAGTGTTAGTTTATGAAGTTTTGAGACCATTGCTGGTTGACCATATTGTTTATAATATTTAAAACCTAATAATAATTAGTTCTTTATCTAAATTAGGTAATTGTATTTTATTCGGCCGTGGGGATTTACGTTCTATCAGAGTGATTTCAAAATTACAAATAACTTTCTTAGCTCAAATATTTATTAACTGTATAAATAGAAAACTATATTTCCGAAACGAAGGAAATCTCACTTTTACATACTATTTTATAGTGAAGAACTATAGGTTAAATCGCTTTCGCCTGTAATACAGACAATAATATGATTGTCAGTGATTGCGCGCAAAATGAGAGATCAGGTTACGCCTCTATCCTCTCTAGTCTATGCGCAACTAATTGTTTTTGGTCTCTTGGGTCTTTTGGCATGCATTGTGTATTCTGTTACAGGAGGGTAAGGGGAAGCTATAAAAAAGGAAATAATTTAAATGTGGAGTTTTCTTTTTAGCTAATAGCTATTCAAATATGGACTAAATTGTTTAAAAATGTAATTTTTTTATACCGTTTTAAAACTAGTTGAAAAAGCTCTTTTATAGATAATTTCGAAATTAGATATTTGCTAACTCGGGATATTCTTTTGAAACGTTTAGACATACATATATGGAATACGTAAGTTATAAGTCTTTTTTTTATATATTAGGGGGGCAAACGAGCCTACCAGACCTTCATAAAGGGCAGTCATTACAGCCCATGGACACTCATTTTTAGTAGGTGTATTGCCGGCCTTTGAGGGACTCTACACTCTAGCTTTGAATAGTTGGAGGTCGTATCTCTTACGGAAGACCCCTACCGGGAGTGGATTCCACAGTTCGCTAGTTCGCAAAAGAAAGTGCATAGTGAACCGGACTGTGGAAGACTTCCAGCCATCAATGAAATTTTGCATCGATACGGTTCGTACGGTGTTGAAACGAGGCAGGAGAGACAAACCCAAACAATTCTTCAGGACACTCACCATAGTACAGTTTGTAGAAAACGCAAAGAGATGCAATGTCTCTGTGTAGTACGAGAGAATCAAGCCGATCAATAATACGTAGGAGATTGAGAATTCAACAAGCCTATGCCAAGTATTACTCTAAGAAGATTTGTCTATGAATATACTATACTCTATGTCAAATTTTCACGTTTTTTGTGGCGTGACCTTACGAATCCGAATAGTAGACCAAGCTAGCCGATTCAAGCAAATCGTTATCACCAGTGTTTGTTTTTCTTTCTCAAAGAAATATTTGAACACAATATATAGAGACATCGAATGTAAGAAATTTCAATGGATTCATTCACGAATGACAGGGGCCTGTTTTTTTGTATGCTTGATCGTCTCGGTCAATATTTGTACAGAATAAATATACATGTTACACGTGAATGTATCTATTCAACGGGAGGAAACAATATTTTTTTCCTCGGAAATATCGTCATAGCTATCTTGGCTTTGGAACTGGTTTTTTCGATCGGAAGTGATTGTTTTATTGGCTCTAAAATGATACAGTTTTTCTTGACATTCCTAATACACGATAAGCGTAATAATTTTAATTTGTCTTTTGTACAAAGGTACATACAAATGTAAAGAAAAATACAATTCAAACAATTTAAGTGAGGAAATTTAGTGAAGTGAAGTTAAGTTAGTGTCTCCAAATTAATGAAAATATTCCAAATAAGTTATGACTTAAATGATACCAGGTCATAAAAAAAAAAAGGTAAAGGTTGTACATAATCTTCGTTATCATGCAGTTCACAGATCGCTTATGCAAAATAATATATTCCATTTATATTATGTATTATGAAACAATTTCCTATTATCATTGAAAGGAAATTAATACCTTCATTTGTAATTTTTTTCACTCCCATCAACACATTTGCACCCCTCGCGGTGTCAATAACTCCAAATTCTATTTGTCATGGCAGTGAAAAGCCATAAATAATATCCCAATGCAAACAGAGTGCATTGTTGCCAACAAGAAAAACAAACATTCGCGCCCTTTTCGCATGTAATTGTCTTATGTTTGCGCAGTTGGCAACAGTGGCTGTCAGCCTGACAAATCGGGAAATGCGCGGGCGGGATTCGGCGGGAAATGTTTAGATAGACATGAGGTTCCTGAAAATTTAAAATTGGAATGCATAAAAATGTGGGCGAAATGAAATTCTGTAAAGAGTTTCAATACCACGTCAATACTCAAATAATAAAACTTGAATTATTGGATTTAATCTATGATGAAATCATTTTAGTAACATTTATCTAATTTAATTAATAAATTAAGTAGATTGTTTTATCCAGACGAATAAACCAAACTGTGACCCTAATAGAAAATGAGGATATAACCAATTTGTCTGAAATCCATTTATAAAATCTCCCAAATATATTATTAATTACAGGCAACCCACAACCCATATTTTGACAAAGACATTATACGCGATAATTGAGCATAGGGGATGCATTGTGACAAATCCCGCTCCGCTGAACACTATTAGCGGCACAATAGTGATTTTTCTAGAAATTTCCGAGTAACCATTTGTCCGAATCACAATACTTTTCGGAACTTTTTGCGGTGTGTACACGGTAAGTGCAAAATTGAGTGCGAAACGGTCGCTATGATTTGGGGCTGGAAATATTCGACGTGGTATTTACACATTTATTCAATATGTAATATTAAAAAAGATAGTGCCTAACTTAGTGGTTAAGGTGTTTGTTAAGGGTGAGTAAAGAAACGAGAAGACTAGACTAGAAGCTAAGACTTCCAAACGTCATATAATTCTTTTCTTTCCTTTTCCGCAAATAACTATTAAATAAATATCCTGAGAAAGCAATACGAACTTGTCGTAAACCCAAAAAGGCGGCGAATGACAACAGAAACCTGATCATATATTGGTCTATTTTTAGATTTTCTTGGTTAAAGGTAAGATTAAATACAGTTGTTTTACCAGCCCTGCGATTCTGTAACGAACTGTAACTGAAAAGGTGGGAGCTTATAGTTTATTGTTTATCAGAATGCCAAATCATAAAATGACTGCATCACGACTGATTTGAGAGCGACCGCCGATGCGAAAACCGCTGTGTGAGTTTGAAAAGTGAGTTACAGAATCGCAGGGCAGGACTATAAAATTCAACAAAGGAAACTATAAATTAAAATGATATTTCTATCATTTGACTTGATTTTGCGTCTTACACATAAATTAAAGACAAAGTTTTAAGTGAAAGCAAACAAACGCTTTACCAATTGTAAGATTCACTGAATACCATAGACCACCTTCACTTATTACAACAAAAACTTGCGAATATTTTGTGAATTTTTTGACGCGTAAACTCAAAAACCGCCGGCAAATTAAAAACTAACAATTACAGCCACCCTGAGTACTTTCTGTCAAGCAGAAATCCTTTCATTACCTTTGAAACGTGAAAACAATGTCCTTATGTCTTGTACCATAGAGGCGATATTCGTTCGTAGGAATACCTTATCTGTGGTTTTAGGATAATCTTTTGTTGACAGATTAAAAGGTGGTTCGGGTTTCGGAGAAGTCTTGAAGAAAGCGACAGTGTTGAAAGACTTGACATTGTCTTTTTCCTCTTCGGTAGTGAATTGAATGGTGAAATGGAAATGTTTTAAAGACATATAGAGATAGAGTCTGGAGGAATAGGCGTATCATTTATTTGTTAAAGATTGTTTAATATTTATTATTTTGATTGCAGTTACAAAGATACTTTGGTTTAGTGTTTTACGAAGAAATAAAGATTTTATTTCATATCAAGACTGTCAAACTTTAATGACGTAACACAAAGCACACACTGTAGCGACCTCAAGTCCAACAGTTTTCTTTCTGTTTTTTAATATACACAAGAATAAATATAAATGAGAAAGCTTTTACACTAAATATATAACATACCAATTGATTTAATTAATATTAAGTACTTAATCCGTGTAGTTAAAATAAAATTATTGTAATATGAATTATGATGTATTATTAATATCAATCCTAGACATATATGATATCCTACAATTTCACAAAACTTGAGCATTACACGTCATCGCTCAAATCGAACAATAGAGATCATAGCCCCCTCGATTTGCAGGTAACACAGGTAAAAAAAACAAACGTGACAAAATGTCTGTAAACATGTACCTACGTCGAGGACGCCAAAAAAAATCTGCAATTCGAATCCCGAACGGCCGTAACGAATTTGAAAGGCGTTCCATTTGACGTTTCAACTGGGTGTTGCAATCGCGCAGAAAATTGCCCTTTCTTTGTGTAATTGTTAAATAAGTTATAATAAAAATATGATCGCTATTATTGCTCGATCGATTCTATTTAGATGCACTGAGCGGAAATAAACGTTTTGCTATTGCAACGTTGCAAACGATACGGCAATTATTTTGTAATAACTTGCTTTTAATGCATTTATTCATATATTAGGAGCGAGATCTTGACTTCTTTGTACCGTTAAATCGTATGTTACTTTTACACCTTTAATCAATGTCAAACAGTAATTGCGTTTAAAATAATTACTTTGTATTTTACACTACACCAAACCGTTATGTAATTACTAATTAGCATGAATGAAAATTAATTATAAAGTTTAAAATGTTACTAATTTATGACTGCACCTTGTGACATTGACGCTAAAATGTTTTTATGGCTAGATGGTGCGGTCAACTTATGTTGCTAAATTATATAGCTAAAGAGTAAAGACACTTAATTAAAACCTTATACCTTAGTTATAAAATTGCAAAATCTTTTGTAAATTTAAACGTCCTTTGTATATGTCAAATATCACAGGTTATGTACAAGTATGTAATATTAAACTTTCTCATTTCAGGTAACCACCAAAATGTGCGTACGGAAAGAGATATCCATTGAAAATTAGACTTAAACTACCAAAAATGCACACGAGAAAACGTGCAACCCGGTGACTAGTTTCGGAAACGGATACGAGATGGCGCTTTTGACAAATTCGTCCGCCAGTGGGCCTACAGCTACTCCGGCGGCTCCCCAAGCGCACCACTCGACCACACCGTTACACCACTATTTCCACTACCTGAAGCAGCCCTCGCCTTTGTCCCAAAATCCCTATGCGCACCATTCTAGTGCGCATCATATGGGCATGGGTCCGGGACCTCTGGGCGGCTTAGGGCCGTTCGGACTGTCGCATCACGGGCTTGAAGCTGTTGGATTTCCTCAAGGCAAGATTTTTATAATTATTTGATATACGCACTTTAGCTTAACGGTAACATAGCACTTACTTTTTAATTATAATTCGCATACTAAGACGAAATCTTCAATTAAATTGATAGGTATACATTTAACGTACCTACAAATTATATATTACTAGCAATGGCCCACGGTTTCACTCGCGTAGATACCTATTTCGTGGTAGTGGAAAGTCTACTAAGTCGTATAGGTATTTTTGTTAGAATTAAACTTTTATTTTACTTAGTTTTTAATACTACCTTTCATCTGAAAGGAAAATTAGATACACACTTACTTATACTTATAATTGAAAAATTATTGATTTAAGTTCCGACTCGGGACATATAATTGCCCATGGGTAAAACATTATTGTTGTAGATATTAATACGTTCTATAATACTGTACAATATAATAATAATATTTCAATAATATTTTTGTCATCAATAGTTTCCACGGCGCATGCAATGACAGATTTTTTATGGATATTTTTTTCACACCATCGGTTATATTATTGCATTTTTGTTAGGGATCCCTATTTTTTTTGAAAATGTAGTATAGCCTATGTCAGTCAGTGAAGATGCAGCTTTCTAATGGTGAAAGAATTTTTGAAATGGGTCCGGCAGTTACAAACAAACACAAATGTTTCCTCTTTATAATATTAGTATATATAATACTCGCTCTATGAAGCAAGGTGGACGAAATAAATAATAAAAACAATATCCCTCAAGGAAAACATCAGAAGAATAATTGAAAAAAGTCTTAGAAACGGAATAATCTTTATAAGATGAAGAGGGATGGTAATTGAAATTTGACAATCGCCAACAATGTTGAGATGAATTTTTATTTGCGTAAATTATTTGATAAATATAAAAGTTATTTTTTAATTTAATTTTACAAAGTAATGTAATACCAAAAAAAAAACAAAAATAACCGATTTTATATATATTATTAAAATTCTCGTGTCACAATTCGTTCCCATACTCCTCCGAAACGGCTTGACCGATTCTTATGAATTTTTTAATGCATATTCATTAAGTCTGAGAATCTGCTACTATCTATCTTTCAAACCCCTAAGTGACGACCCCAAAAAAAAATTCAGACATTTTTTTTTTGTTTTTATTTTTTTATGATACGGCATACAAAAATACATACAGCCCCTAATTTTCACCCCTCTACGATCAACCCGACAACTAGAAATAATATACATGGCAAAACAACGTTTGCCGGGTCAGCTAGTATTATTATAATAGGTATATGACACGCTTGGACAACAAAAACTACCATTTAGTAGAATTTACATTAAACTAGCAACACAGAGTGTTGCATAATTTACGAAGCAAGAAGACATCCTTGGAAATAATCAAAACAGGGCCGCTGTAAGCCGCTTATCCACCCCCAGGTCTCCCAACCCCCCGGGGTTGCCAGTAGCTTGTTAGTTGTTTTAATTAGTAAAGTTTGATGTTCACTTTTTACATTTATTGATATTTTTAGAAGCCTTTTCACCGAGCAGTTTCAGCCCTAACTAGTCAACTTATACCGGCTATGTTAAGTTAACGGTGTGCGCAATTCATTTTCAAAGTTCAAAGGCCGCGGTACTTCTGAACGTCACTCTTACCGTAAATTCGGACAGTGACGTTTCACTGTTACGTCATTTTAGTTCGATAGAACTTGATTCTTACTTTGTACAATGTTTTGTTTTGTTGTATAACTATAAATAAATGTAACAACGTGTGGTAAATAATAATAATATCGACAAAGTCACGCCGATCCATAGACTATATCTAGTACAGAGAAAAGTAAGGAAACTCTATGCCACAAATGTTTGTAGTGCTAAAGAAAACTCCTAAGATTATACGCCGTCATATTGAATATTAAAATAATAAGGGTTAATAACCTTCTTAAGCTAGATCACGGGAAGACGACATAGTATTGTAAAGAAAATGTCTCAATAAATGTTTCGATGAAATCCAAAGCTGAAATGAAACCTCGGCTTTTCAATCAAGTTCAATAGATTCAACATTCCGACCTATAAATTTCAGTAAATCAGTAAACAAAATGTACACCATTAGACCTAAACGCCGATACACGTTTAATGCGAGAAAATAATCCTATAGCATTCTATAATCCCTGTTGCCGTCTCTGTCGCACGCATTCACGTGGCCCATTGTCCTCTCACTCCCACGAGCGAAGCCGCGTAACGATGGCAGCTGGGAATTCCTTTTTTGAATTTAATTTTTTTATTCTGTATTCTTTTTATGAGTCCTTTTGAATTTTACGGCCAGTTGCTTTTTAATCTGGCAATTTCATTGATAGTGATAGGTGAATTAATTTTTTTATTCGTTCCAACTTTAATTTTAATAAGAATGTACCCTTCCATAGTATCGAAAGTTCAATTTTAATAAGTTAAAACCAATTTTTTATGAATCCATTTAATTGTCTATATTGATATTAAAAACATTTCTGAATATAAGAGTTGCATACAAACGAGTTCAACGAGCGCAACATTTATTACAGCTTCATAAAAACTTTATAATTCTTATAATGCTATTAAAACTAAAATAAAAGCGGACAAGTGCGAGTCGGATTGGTCCATACAGTAAGCATTGATATATATATGTTGAGACATTACATTCATCTTGCCAAATATATTTTTTCACCAGCCAAAAAGTATTTATATAAATGTCAATTTTTTTTATATTTTTGTATAAAGATCGTAAAGCATCATAGAATATATCTACCTACTGAATTATGTCTTAGTTATAATTCGGAATAAAGTGGCTTTGAGATACAGACGGACAGCAACGCCTAAAATTAGCTTTAAAATATCTTGAAGTCACATCACACCCCATATATATATAATATATATATTATACTTGGTTTTCCTTTGTCAAACTAAACTAAGCGAGACAAACTTAAAATTTGTCACACAAAATCAATGATTGGGGTCATTGACTATCCGGTGTCGTATCCCCAATCGATAATTCGGTCACCGTGTCGAATGAAGCACCTTAATACTTAAGGAATAAATCCAGCAATATACCTATACCATACACGAAGTAGCAGTGCTTGCCTAGTGACTAAAGCTTGCGGCTCTCATCCCTGAATTCGTAGGTTCGAACCCCAGCACTAGTGGAATTTCTATGTGCGCATTGAACACTCGAAGGAAAAACCATGAAGACAAGAAAAGTCGACGGCGTGTGTCAGGCACGATCACATACTTGTATTATTACAAAAAACAAATGATCATAAAACAGATACAGAAATCTGAGGGCCAGACCTAAAAGGTTGTAGCTTAACTGCTTTTTTTCCTGCGGTATATAGATGTATAAAATGATAAAGTATATATGTAATATGTCCGCCGTGGCGTTGTTATTTATATTAAGATACAATGTTTTTGTATCTTAAGATTACAAGATTATTATACCTACTCTAATTGAAAGATATAATATTAATAGTATATAGTATCGTTTTGATAAATAGTTTGTGAATTTTGGATACATTTTTCCAAAGA
Organism: Pieris macdunnoughi; assembly: GCA_905332375.1. Taxonomy (NCBI): domain Eukaryota; kingdom Metazoa; phylum Arthropoda; class Insecta; order Lepidoptera; family Pieridae; genus Pieris; species Pieris macdunnoughi. The sequence continues at coordinate 815,030 of CAJOBZ010000041.1, forward strand.
ACAAATTTAGACAACATAGATTATATCATCGCCATAACACATAACGCAACAGATATAGCAAAATATTATAAACATTTAAGCGGGAATAACTCAGCTGTCAAAATGACTTGACAGACGGACTCTTCAAATTTAAATTGTCTTTGAATCTTTGTCTAAATTTTTATTGAAATCCCATACCTATCTATTTAGATATGTTTTTGAGGTTTAGGGCTACATTAAATAGGTATTGCGTACCAAACCTTCTTTCCACGTAAAACCTGTGACCCAAATGAAATGTCAAAGTTGATAAATACCAGAAGGCATATAATTAAATTAAAGAAACGCTAGCCTTGTCTCGGTCCGTGGGGCTTCGATAATCAATGCCTTGTAACTGACCAGTAGACGGTTTGAATTACATAAAATCAATAGTGTTTTGTTACTTAACAACATATGGTTCAAAAGATATTTGCATGACTACAGACGCAAAAGGATATGGAAACCGTCTTATTTCTTGTAATATATTACGTCCTTACATATGAAAATGGCGTTTTTCGTAATGGCCACTTTAATCACGATGTTCTCCTCTTTGGTAAGGAATTCCAAATTCAAATTTGTACAGCTATTTACTCATGTATTTGTGCTTCGATGAACGACATTCATTTGTTTTTTTCTGTTTGCGTCACTCATTTTACAAAATGGAAAACTTAAAGTATCGCATTATTAACGAGTTCCGCCGTGGCACTAGTGCTGCGGAAACGACTCGAAGGGTGATTGATGTGTATGGCGGTCATGTTGCAAAAGAAAACACAGTTCGTTTTTGGTTCCAACGTTTTCGTTCTGGAAATTTCGACCTGCAGAACAAGCCCCGTGGACGGCCTGAGGCCCAAGTTGATAATGAAGTATTGAAGGCTATTGTGGAAGCGGATCCATCGCAAACCACGTCCGAGTTTGCTGCAGGCTGCGGTGTTAGTGATAAAACGGTTTTAATTCACTTGAAGCAAATTGGGAAGATTAAAAAGCTTGAAAGATGGGTACCTCACGACTTGACTGAAGCAAACCGGCAAACACGCGTCGACTGCTGCGTTACATTACTGAACCGGCACAATAATGAAGGTATTTTAAACCGAATCATTACCTGTGATGAAAAATGGATTCTTTACGATAATCGGAAGTGCTCAGTGCAATGGTTAGATACTGGCCAGCCAGCCAAATCCTGCCCCAAGCGAAAATTAACCCCAAAATAGTTACTTGTAAGCGTTTGGTGGACTAGTGCCGGTATTGTTCATTGCAGTTTTCTCAAATCTGGCCAGACTATTACGGCTGATGTCTATTGTCAGCAATTACAAACCATGATGGAAAAGCTAGCGGCTAAACAACCTAGGCTGGTCAATCGCTCCACGCCACTGCTACTTCACGACAACGCTAGACCACACACTGCACAACAGACGGCTACCAAATTAGAAGAGCTTCAATTGGAATGTCTAAGACATCCTCCGTACTCCCCGGACCTTGCTCCAACAGATTACCATTTTTTTCGAAATTTGGACAAGTTCTTGCAAGGGAAAAAATTTAACTCTGATGGGGCAGTCCAAATCGCCTTCACAGATTTTATTGATTCCCGTCCGACTGGTTTTTTTAGTAAAGGGATCAATGAACTACCTGTGAGATGGCAAAAGTACATAGAAAACAATGGTTCATACTTTGATTAATTAAATATATTATATATAAAAATATTAGAATTTTTGTCCTCCCATACAAAACGCCAATTTCATATGTAAGGACCTAATATATACCATGCCTCCTGTTGATAGAGGACAAATCTTTGTTTTCAATTTATTAATTGAAAACAAAGGGTCCTAGCGCTTTAAGGCTTTTTAAAGAAATTTCAACAAGGTTAGTCGACATCACAGGAGACCGAAGATCTGTCAGCTACCTCGGACAAAGAATTATTAGTCTAGCGATTCAAAGGTGGAACGCTTCCAGTATCTTCGGAACCTTGCCTAAAGGGACTCCTTTTAATAATATATTTTAGTTATTATATATTTAGGTTAGTTATTTCTTTTCAATGTATATATAACTATTTATTTCAATTTAATAGGTTATTTAACACTTAATAATAACATTTATTAATTACGATGTCACCTGGAACATGGTGTAATGGTTGCAGCTCCTTACAAACGTTGTGTAAAACAAACTTGGCGATTAAAAGAGTGACGGAGAGTTTTTGCCAGTTCTTCTCTCCCGTTCTACGCCCTTGATTTGAGAACTGGCAGTAAATGTAAAATTAGGTGCATTTAATATAAGTATATTTCTGTTTTGACGTTCATAAGTTTACATTGTATTACCTATATGAATAATTGGTTTGAATACCTAAGCTTAGTATATTGTTAGAAAGCTTAGTGGGCTGAAAAGTCCCTAGGCTAACATTGGACTTTTTTTTTAGAATTTGATTTGATTATTCAATATGACTTCGAGAGCAATACAACGATTATAGGGGTCATAAAATTGTTCGATACCATTACGTACTACCACAAAATAGGCTTCAGTTTCGGTGATTACCTCTTCATCAGCTCTTGTTAGTTGTAAATATTTTATTTTTTAAATGTAATAGGTAATAATCATCTGATGTTTAGTGATACCGCCGCCCATAAACACTCATTACCATTGCCAAAAGGCTCGCAAGTGCGTTGCCGGCCTTTTAAGAAATGGTACGCTGGAAGGAAGGACCCTAAGTCAAAATGGTGGACAGCTGGGTCCATATAGTGGTGGTGCGTGACAAAAACTGCCTTAAGAAACGCTCAGTTGTGGAACGACGGACGTCGATGTGATACGGGTGGAATTTTTTTCTGCCTTGACGTCCGATAATGAATGCTGCAGGTATTAGTCACCTAATATCCAGTAGCACTACAACTTTATCTGGACCTCAAATTCCATCCGTTTCTTTGATAATTTCGATGTTATAAGGTTGATCACCACGTAGTGATCAGCCTTCTGATACATTGTACTAGACTGATTAGAGGGAAAGACTCAGATATGGGAGTAGCTTTCTGAAGTCTTAATTAGTTTTCTTTCTTACTGTTTGTTGACACTTGACATTTAGTACTATAACAATGCCCCCCCCATTCAACATACATAATTTTTATATACATAATTTAATTGTTCACTTAAGAAACTTAAATGATTATAAAGGTTTAAGAAAGAAATTACTAGTAAATCGCTAACGAAAAAAATTAAAAAATTAACGTAAATTTTTAAATAATGTACTGAAATAGTGAAAATCAAATTCCAAATAATTTTAATAAATTTTGAATACAACTATGAAGAACCACTACTGCTTGAAATAATTATTTCATTTTGAACTCCGATTTAAGCGTTGAAATTATACCATATTATTATTTATACCAGTTTAATAGCTGATTTAACAAGTTTCTTCCTTTCAAATTGTGTTTATCCTGTCATAGATAAGAGATAGAAGATGTGTTATCATAAATTAATATTTATTTCTAACACACAAGCGTGCATTATGCAGTATTCTTAACCTACATTGTAATAATAATTATTATTAAACATTGATACACTTCTGGAATTAAAATTTACGGACGCGGAATCAGCCCTGGAATTATGGAACTTGTTGTAGCCTACAAAAGTTAAATATTAAACGTTATATATAAACACTATTTAAAAGTCTTCACAGGTGCCATTTCCTATTGATTTACGGAAAAAGTAACCTTTAAATGTTTCTAGGACCAATTAATTGTGCAAGCAATGCATTACGCATACAAATCATATCTTTCCCTAAAACAATAGCTTATCAATCAAACTTAATCTTTGGAAAGCTCATTAGTGGCTGACAGCTATATTTAACATACGGAGATTAGGAGTAATGCTTAGTTTAGCCACAGACTAGACAAGCGTACGAATGTATTGTTTCAGTTAGTAAACAAATACAAATTAGGCTAGGACCGAAATAAATTAAGATTTGTCCTACAAACATACCTACCATTTTTATACGAGAATTATTGTATTAAGGAGAATTGACTGAAAAGTTATATAACCTCTTTGACAGTATAAGGCATTGTATTGTTTTTTAAATCTTGTCTTTGGCTCGCTGGAGGTATTCAAAAAAAGTATGTTCTAAATTCGAAAAAAATATTCAGGTTGAAATATTGAATTTTCGCTGCAGTTAACTTTTTGCAATTGGAATAATCGACGTGTGAGAACCGAATTCGAAGTTCAAAATAAAAGTGCCGTGTCCATAAAGTATGTATAAATCAAAAAATTAAAATTTTACGTATAAAAGAGAATTTTCAAAAGTTAATGATTCACATTTATAAAGTCCCATCACGGTTAATCGAGGTCAGGCTGTCGCACGCCGGTTAAATTAACTATCATATTTTATAACGATACCTGGAACTATATAGAGCTGTTAAACCAGTTTTTACCAAATAATTATGCCATCAATATGTCGATAAAACTTTAAAATATTTAAAATAAAATAAATCAGTGGCGCTACAGCCTTTTTAGGTCTGCTCCTCAGATTTGTGTATCTGTTACACAGACGGGGACAAACCTACGACCTCAGGGATGAGAGTCGCACGCTGAAGCCACTAGGCCAACACTGCTCCTTTAAAATATTTACCGAAATAAAAATATTTACCGAAATAAAAATATTTGTAAACTTTGGTAGTGAAAATACAACCAAGTATTTTCATTATACTGCGGTATCATAATCTACACAAAACTAGATCCCCTCACTCCAAATTATGGGCAATTCATAATATTGCGTTAATAATTTTCACATTTTCTTTATTCAATAACAGAACAAGAAACACAATTGGACATTTTAAAGTGGCTAACTAAGCCTCAAAACTAAATAAACTTTAACCAGACCTTCGGTAAAAGGGGCCAATAAAATTGGCGAAGAACTGTTAAAGTCAGTCATGCGCCATTCTGGAAATATTTTAACGGATAGCTTAAGAATATTACTCATGCTTATTTACAGCGATTTGTAAATATTATTAATAAATACAGCTTAGGTTTACTAATCGGATTTACTATATGTTTGTACTTACTTTTTATTTGACTAGAAAATACGCAAAATAACCTGTAGTTTATGGCCATCATTTGGAGTTGCAAAAAGGTTTTCCAAGAACTGCTATAAAATTTGAACACTTTCTAGAATTAAACGTAATTTTTTTCTGCAAATATCACAATTGAGTGTGTTATAGCCTTAAAATTGTACTTGTCTAGATAATGTCTACTAAACCTTTTAGTTAATTTACTATCTTAATCCCATAGAACTAGCTACCGCTTAATAATTTCTTATCGAATGAAAGCAATAACAGCTCTATAAAAATATCTTTGAACATAAATAATTTTGAATTTATCATTTTTGAATTCCGAACGGCTACCGGCGCCCTTTGAGGTACCGCCATCTTGCGCCGCCATGTTTGTTTTTGCTTTTTTTATAAAATTTAATGCGATGCTCTTGTCAACGTCAAACTTATCTTTGACTTTATTTTAAAGGAATATTTCGCTACTTCTGATAAATTTAGTTCGCTTTTACGTAGTTGTTAATAATATGTCAAAGATGACGTTGGAATTTATTTTTTGTTAACGCTTTTTTTGTTTTAAGGAATGTCATTTGGGTTTTTATTATATACTGTGGTTTGTATCTGTTTTATGCAAGAGACGTCTTAATTAAAGGTTCAAATTGATCGAAATTTCTAGGAAATCTTCAATTTAGTGGACAGAGTACAGACTATATGCCAATTTGTTTTTAATAATTATCTGCAGCGCCAACACAGTAATAGACAATAGCAGATATTATTTATACAATATTAATAATAAAACCCAACAGCTTTATTACAACTAAATAGATACAAAATAAATGTTTGTTAATGAAAATATTACAGAAAAAATCAACTACAGAGACGTGTAGAACTTTACTGAGAAACCTAATATTTATCAGAGCTTTTTTATATTTAAAACTAAAATGTTACTCTCAGGAACCCTCACACTAATTGCTGAGTAAACAAACCATGTTTGTTATTGCTTTCGGCTATTTGATTCAGTGAAGCACTTTGCACCTCCCGATTTTCCGAGACCACAGACTAATGTACCGTGTTTTAACGAGATTTTATATTTCGAAGTATATTTTTTTTTATCTTCCATAGATAATTATTTTAATGCAGTCTTTATATATTCAAATATATTTATTTAAGTATGGAAGTATCCAAGATAACATACCTGTTAAACCATGGTATGACAAATTGGAAACTAGCGAAAGTCGAGATTTCATTACAACAATAGTAGATTGAGATTTGGTCAAAATATTGCGCCGTCACCCCTAGCAAGACTTGGGATTGTTTCAAACAATCAATGTCATCACTGTCAAGCAGAAGAAGGAACGATCCACCACATTATTTTCTATTGCCAAAGTTTCCTCATTCAAAGACTTGTGCTGGCTTGTGAACTTAGTGTTACCAATGCATATAAGTGTATTTCTTCCTCCCGCCCGCCGCCACTCAAATTTTTACTAAAAGATCCAACATCCTATAAACCTATTTATAATTACATAAAAAATACAATTCAAACAATTTAAATTACGAAATTTAGTGAAGTGAAGTGTAGTTATGACTTAAAGGTCTATGTTACCAGGTCATAAAATTAAATATAAAAAAACTTAATTTTAAACCTAGATTTTATTGATAAATTTGACTAAAAAATTGTTTTTGTTTACCTATTGTAACGACAACATCGATTGAAAATCGTTAAAGTAATTTCACTATAGACGGTCTCCAAACAAAATCTTATTGTTTTGTTATCTTAAAGTGATGACAGCTAAGTTTATTTTACACCCCAAACCGCGCGTGCCACCGCGGGGCTTATAAGCCCATCGCATAAACAAACACCCTGTGAACTTCAGGCCTGTGCACTCATGATAAACACTTCGTCACGCCTCACCGAAGTGAAAGTGTATCAATGTTTTTTATTTGATAAAAATGAAAACTAATTGCTTAAGATTTTGTCAATTGTCATTGTCAAGACTGGCTTTGGTTATTATAACAGTTGATTCCTCTTGTGATCGGGAATTGATTCCACAGTTCAGAACTGGAGATTTGTGACAGGTTTGAGAAGACAGAGACATGATTGATTATTGGTTTGTGGACTCACTTTCCGGACTTAGACTGTCAATTGATCCGTTGTGCGTAAGTAAAATAAAAATAAAATATAAACAAAAAAATCTGTTTATTCATTTTAAGTACATATTATGCATTACAATGTGTAAGATTTGGGATCCCTTTTAAGTAAGAAATACTTGTGTCAGAGTTCCCAGCTCTTCCATATAACAAACATAAGTATAAATTCCTTAAAATATATTTATCCATTAAATTAATTACATATTTTATTTTATTTACTTTTCAAATGTTATCAACACGTGCATATCAACAGTGCATGAGTGAGTGTGTGGGTGCAAATGTGTAAGTGAGTGAGTGAGTCAGTGAGTGAATGAAAAAAGTGTGTAAGTCCTGGCTAACTAAGCCTAACTCCATCCAAAAGCACAGAAGCCTGTGCACTTTGCAGGCTTCACAGAGCAACCTTGTGTTACCTACGTGAATAAATGATTTTTGAATTTGAATTTGAATTTGACCTCACAGTTCCAAGGATTTCTGCGCTGAAACAGCCTGCACAAAGGGCTGTCTGTCGCGCCTAGGACAAAAAGATGTTTATTAAGGAGACAATGGCCTGTAAATGTCCCTATCATTGTATTGAGAGTAGTTCTGTTTCGGTTTAGAAGTCGCTTTGTAAATTGCGAGTTACCGGCTGGCAGAACCATTTTGGACTGTCTGGAGTCCACGCTCCAACTGAGAGATGAATATAAGTTGTTTTTATTTTGAAAAAATATTTAATAGTTTAGCCCACCTTACTGAGAAATTCGTTAGAAAAATCTTTTTTTTTTTAGAATTTGATTTGATTCAAGAGCGATACTTCGATTATAACGGTTATACATATAATAAGTAGGTACACCAATAATATAAAACGTTTATTAATACTGAATCACATCTCCATATTGAAATAATTTTCACCTTAAACACCCTTCTGAAAACTTTTCCAAACAAATCCAAAGCATCCGCCAAATTAAAGAGTAATAGAAATTCCCTTTAAATTATGCAAATACCATTAAGAATACATCGTGTTCAATCAACCGCGGCGTCGCACCGGGACTGGGATGGAGCCAGGGCTTTTGGCACCACGTGTCGTATTCGCACGGTTGGGGCGTTGACAATACTTAAATAAACTTTCTAATAAAACATTACGTGTTTACGACACGGTTTCGAGCGAGACACTTGTTTATACGTACTGAAATGGCTACGCATTATTCTGTCAATGTAATATGTAATAATTGGTTATATTTTCTTAAGTCGTAGATGTTTAGCAACTAAAGCCTGGCGACAATATTTTTGTTCGGTCATCCATCGCATGTCCGAGGACGTAAAAAGACAAGAGCACAGCCTTGCGATTCTGTAACTCACTTTTCGAACTCACACAGCGGTTTTCACAGCGGCGGTTGCGCTCAAATCAGTCGTCAAGCAGTCATTTTACGATTTGGCATTTTGATAAGGAGGGAGCTTGTAGTTTATTGTTTATAAGAATGCCAAATCGTAAAATGACTGCTTTACGACTGATTTGAGCGCAACCGCCGCGGCCGCTGTGAAAACCGCTGTGTGAGTTCGAAAAGTGAGTTACAGAATCGCAAGGCTGAGCTATGAATTAAACAACTAATGCAGATTTAACTAGCCGAGTTAAACGTACATAACTAAACGAAAAAGTAATTCAGCTCCGGATTATGTATTGAACTACAAAGATCAAACTTAACTAAGACTTTATTTCCTATAATATTTACAAGTATACTAATTCTTTATTCTAGTGTTATAATCAAGTATTATTAATTAATGTTATAGACCCTTTGATAGTGGCCTGAAGATCAAGCTGTTTGTACGGTTCCCAGGTAACGAGACAATAAAAATTGATACTATTTCAAATTACTCACATAAAACAGTTTATTGCTAATTCATTATAAGTAACTAAAAATAAATGTCTGCATTTGTACCTACATACATACTCTTGGAGCGTGAATTATAAAACATCTAGTCTGAGTTAGCAAACAATTTGCTAACTCAGACTATGTTTAAACAAAAAAATACCTGTTTTCACAACTTTTTTTAAACATAATTGCCCTTCACGCGACCCAATGGAAGTATTAGATTACAAATTCGGTACACAATTTTCGCATTTACAACCCCGTGTGTTAACACGCGCCTAAGTGTTTACACTTCAATTTCAATTCAAGTGTTTTTTGAATAACAACGAATGATATGTTTTTATAGAGGAAGTGCATCTAGTGCAAGCAAATCAATTTCGTATAAATTTTTCTATACCTTTCTATAGAGACTGCTATAAAAGAGTTATTTCATATATGTTTGCTTAGCCTATAGCTTAAAAAAAGCGTTTATATTCATTTGACAACAATTCATTATAGTGTAAGATTTGGGAACCCTTTTGAGTAAAAAAATACCTGTACTGGGTTCCCAGCTTTTCCATAATAAACTTAATAGTAAATTCCATAATATATGTACCTATATATCTATATCTATGTATAATTTAATTACATTTTTTTAATTTTTTTGTTTGTTTTCAAGCTTAGATACTGGTAATTAAATTAATAATAATGTTATTAGTATGGGATATTTCATGGGAATTTAAAATCATTTCAGATTATTTATTAGTGACTATAGAACTTATACAAATTGTTACTTTTTTTTTAATGCCGTTTAGAAATTAAAATTAATTCGTCATTTTAAGATCCCGCCAAAACGCAAGGCAAGATGGCGTCGCACCAGTCCAAACGTCAAGTTTTTATATGTTAATTATCATTCTTAAATTAATACACATTAGGTTTTGATCTAAATAGTATCTGACGTAATTAAACAAGGCAGTATTAGAAAAAGACAGACGAAGACTATTTACTATGGTACATTATAATTTAACTAATCTGTGACCGTCATCTGATTGAAGTATTAAAATCAATATTTTTTCATTGTTGATTTTTTTATTTATAGTTTAAAGTTTTTGTTCTCTATAACGCATCTGAAAGTCATGTTTTACACAGATTACTCTAAACACTTTATTTTGCATACTGTCAAATAGTATTTAGTACTATACTCCTGTTATTTGCACAGATTGCCTCAAACTTGCATAAATACTAAAGTCATAGACTTCTAACTCAAATAGATCTCTCTTTAAATCTCGTATTTTCCTCGTCATATCAAGATACTAAAGACATCATCTTAACTAAGCTAAAACTTTGTATAAAATTATATTATAACAAGAAAACTACATCTAGCTACTAAGCAGCCATCATGATAGTTAATTCCATTAATAATTTTGTAATTTTCGTTTTAATGACGCGATACTTCGTGTCTTGGGTAACACGCCATTAAGTTTGAGTGTAATTGAAGTTTTATATTGAAGCAAAACTTACTGTATACATATATAAAATTATATTAATTTGGAATTTTACTACATAGTACTTATAACTTTATGACCACTTAACCCGGGACTTATGTGGATATTTCGCAACATTAGCTTTAATTATTATTATTTTCTAAGTTTAAACATCAAATAATTGTTAGTGTTCATATATAGTGATATCGTTTTTGGCTCTCGACATATATTTCCTAATAGAGCCAGGGTAATCGAAAAATACGTATAAATCTTCCTTTATCTCTTCTTCGTGGATATACAAAACCCATATTACAAATAGACTTTCCGGCATTAATCTAAACCCATAAATAATTGTAATGGCGTCCAAAATTAATTGCCCTCACTTATAAAGTCATTGCTTACGTCACGCGGCTCGCACGCGACCAGCTAAGTTATCTGTGTGCACAGCACTTCACACTTGATAACACTTACTTGCAAAAAGTACTCGCACGAGGATTTAATAAACTTATGACATTTATTATCTATGTACCAAGAATAGCTTGATTTTCTGTAAAACTATGCTGAATAATTGAGAATAAATTTGTTTAAATTTCTAATCAAACTGTATTAGAATTCAAAAATATTCTAGACACGTAAACACTGGTGCTTAGATAAAACTCTCCTCTGTAAAACTTGGCGGAAAAAAGAGTGGCGGAGAGTTTATTGCCAGTTCTTCTCTTCCGTCCTACGCCCTTCATTTGAGAACTGGCAGGAACTGTAAAATTAGAAGCCTTTAATTTCTTTTTTGACGTTCATAAGTGTACATTGTGTTACCTAAATAAATAAATGATCTTGACTTTTGACTGCTCCTCTTGGAGTAGTCAAACCTAATTTTTGGTAACCTTCACGAAGTTTTTTTTATGGCAAACGAACCTACGGGGCGCCCAAAAAGAACTGTCATAGCAACTTATAGACACCCATTGTACTGCGTTACCTATTTTATTGTCCCTTGATAACAAAATTTAGTTTCAGTTCAATGAAATTAATATAATACGAATGATAAGGTGTTTAAATTATACAAATTGCTGATAGTTCAACTCTTGATAAATTAAATAAGACCGGAAACGATAAAATTAATCTTAGATGTTCACACTGAGTATAGATAATATTGTTTCAAGTTTCCTTCGTAAGAAATTATATTTTAATTTCCTTAAAAGATTTCATTGAATTTTCTCGTGTTGCATAAAACAGATAATAATCACTTTGCAATTAATTATAAACCATACAAAAGTATTACGTTGATGCAAGGACCCAAACTTGGTTCCTTACAAACCTAGGGGTAAAACGACTTAAGAGGAATTTAACTTGCTGTGCAGTAGTAGAACTTGTTGGAGGAATTCAGGAGCCTTGAAAAAATAAATGATAACCGAAAACAATATGTCGCACAAGAGATTTCACCGATTTTAGGCTTTCAAAATAGTAATTCAGCTTTTAAAAGTAAAATATAATAACCGTTTTACTAAGGTCACATTATATACGAAAGAGGCTTATAACGTAAATCTTTACTTTAAGAAATAAAAACTTTGTTTGTCGGGTTCTCAAACGCCAATTTTATAGGCATAGAAATAGACAGAAAAATATATAAAAATTAAACCAAAAGGATTTTTACTCCTCCCATAAAATCACGAACCTTATACTCAATAATCGTTTCTTACAGGAGTCATTATTTTGCAGTCATATAAAATATGAAAATACTTTGAAATGAAACCTTTGGATTTTGACCATTACAAAATGAATGGACTCCTTGTAAAGTAAAATGCCAGTCATCGTAATGCTGATTAAATAAAGAGTGATAATTATTTGAAAACAGTTAATATGTGCATTTATTACATTTATATGATAAGGATTGTATGATAACGTACAAAATAAAGTAGTCATGACAACAGATCCGAACGGAGTGTCCGGATTTATCTTTGAGTACCAAAGACGTTTGGGGACTCTTAGAATAACTTATGGGGCGTATCGTGCCTCTTGGGGACATTCCGTCCCTAGTCTTACGATTTGTCTTTAAATCAAAATAATACAGTTAAATTACTTCTTTGTCTAGACATATTTGATAAATAAACTAGAACCTAGAACCTAACCTGTATAAAATAAGATTTTTAAATGAAAATTATTCACTTGAAATCATCAAGAAAATTCTGAACTTACTAATAAGCGTGCCTCCAAAAAATAAGTGGTAAAAAAGGCCTGTACGTGACTATATCTGGTTGTAATCGAAGATATGCATACGACTTGTACGCGATATCTAAATTCTCTACAATCTAAAATCTATTACGCGAAAATTGATACGCTATTTTATATATGCATTCCTAAGATAATCCATTCAGTGGCTACTTCCACCAAATTTGTGCAAATACACAACAGCTTTCTCAAATAAACGCCCCACAATCACACTGTAACAAACAACCAATAATTTATTAGATAAATTTCAATTTCGCAACAATTCCGTTATCACACCCCTAAGTTCCCTAAGTTTAAATATGCCACACGATACAAAACCTTAACAGAATATCATAACGTCGAATTCGTTAAGTAAGAGCCGGTGTTGCCCTCCTGAAGTTATTACCCTTAGGGCAGTGTTGCAAGCACAATTTATGTGTTAACATGATTTATGAGTTGGCAACCCTCATTTCAGTGAATAGCCTGATATATTACGTTATGTGTTACCTCTTCCTAATATAATTCGGGGGAGTAAATGTATTCTATGAATTAAATTTGATTAGGTATGTAATGTCTTCAGATTTTCGTCTAAGACAAACTTGACAAAAAAAAAATATACGAACCGTAATAATTACTTCTTGTATTTAGATATAGGACTTGGTCGTTAAAAGTTAACAATATAAGAATTTTACTGTCACTTTTTTCGTTTAAATAAGAAAAGTTACATTCAATTTGCCCTTCCAAATTGCTAACAAAGGCTTCAACAAAGGCTATCGATATATTATATAGATAATCCGTTATTCTTTTGAACAATAATCTGGCCAATTTAATTCTGCATCATTAAGATACTATCGTTATAACTAATTAGTAGCAAATATCTCAAAACAATCCCTCTTTAAATCCGCACCCTTTGTAAATTGACAGTTGACAGCCCAGCATCTTCTATGTTGCCACAAGTGAAAACCTCTTTGTGAATAGGGGTGAATTTTACATCGCAGCTGCGCTCCCCCATAGTATTTTACACATCATTAAAATAGATGCGTCGAGCTGCTGGGGTCAAATGCTGTGAAAAACGGGAAAATAATAAGCGTTGCAACACCGGTTGTGGTGTGTTGATGTTTTAGGCACGTGGCGAGCGTTCTAATAGCTAATTTATGTATTAAATTGGTAGATTAATTTTCTAAAATATAATCATATTTGGTAATTTTGACCAGAATATTTGGTTGAATTGCCCGAAATTTGTGTGTTCGAAGTAAATTGTGAGCAACGGAGCACGTCCAAAACAACAGTACCGGCGTGCACGTGCTTGGCACAGACCTCTAAACACATATGTACATGTTTAAGCCTAAAGAAAATTATCAACAATCTGACGCTAAGACTTAGAGCGTCAGTGGATTTTTCTTAATAAAAATAATCGGTTGTCTGTAATGTCGGTTTACTGACGATAGTTGAACGTGACAACGTCATAAGAAAATATGCATTTTTCAAAAGAAAATTTTAATTTTATTAGTTTGATAGACATTTTGTATGGATATAGAGAAGGAGGTAAATGGACATCACGATTGAATTGATCGATTACAATATAATCGATAGAATACGATATATACTTTATACACTATAAAGATGTCGAACGCTGTCGAACGCGGAGGACGATTATGCCTCTTTGTCGCTCGTTCTGCGCTCTCGCTTGCACTTCAAACCTTAAATGGAACGCCTCAGAGCGAGGTAACGCCGCATGCGTCATGTTTTTTCGTGCGTGCAGCCGGCTCCATCAAATTATAAGACGTTGTCACGTCAAAAGATTTATCGATTATGTTTAGTGAATTTTATAACCTTTGTATCTTTAAATAATTTATTTTTTACGTTACGTACGTGACCAATGACTGAGCGTAATTTGAACATCATAAATATTTCATATGAAAATTGATAATCACTTGCTACCGTTAAGACCACCTCGCGTCTTCAGAGAAATCAGTTACCAAATCATTGGTTCCACGAGCTTAAACTTTATCGCCTCAATCAACCGCACCTTTTAGAATTATCGGCGTCGTAACCAGATCTCTACACGAATACACCATTAGGAGTCATAGACAAGCCAGCATAAACAAGCTACTAGCCCTATCAAAAATCAACCGTAAAGATAATATCAGGGCCTACGCTAAAAAAGAAAGACCGCCATGTCATGAGGATTAAGGCTCAAGCCCCCATTGTTAACAATGACAATTCAAATGCATCTGTCCCGCTCTATCCTCCTCGCTTCACAAGCGTGTAAGTGAGACGG